>OU744337.1:61366344-61878864 GCA_916610165.2 Gymnosoma rotundatum
AGAATGTTTGTTACAGATGGCTGTAGCCTGAAGCACTAGTTGGCGTTGAAAATTTACTTTTCAATCGCATCTACTGTTGATGAAATCGATAAAGCAAAAATGTTATAAAAAATTTAAACCAACCATATCAAATATATCCTCTTTAAAATATATTTCTGAAATTGTTTAAAGTAGGTATAAATAGAATAAACTGAGTCAACTGAAATACCCACCTATACAAGCAAATAGAAAGGATATAAAAATCGATGAACTTTATTTAACGGAATTTATGAATGAAAAGCATTTTTTGAAATTTGATGAGGTGTCTTTGGGGTCATTGGAAATATACAAAATTGTTATTATCTGCATACGTTTTTATATTTTGAACATAAATCTTAAAAAATTATAGATTATTTGATACTTTTGTTAATAAAAATCCGTTTTATTGTATTCAAAATGTGTTTTTTAACTTTTCGAAATTTTTGCCGATATTTTAAAATTAAAATGCCGATAAGCCAAGCCAATTTTTTGTACAAAAAACCCACTAAGTGTTTTTTTCAGCTAGGAAAAGTTTTATTTGACGGATTTTTGGCGTTTTCTAAAGGTAAATAACGAAATATACATATATTAATTGGGACATTAGAAACTTATTTTTTAATAATAACTGTAGTTTCAGATTACCAAAAAATCAAGACATTTTAGAAAAACCATCAGTTATAACGTATTATTAGTAAATAACGTATTTATAACAAAAAAAAAAGAGGATGTCTGTCAATATTTGGAACAACTGGGTTATAGCTCGATAATAATTGAAACAATTTTAAATCAACTTAATAATATAAACGCCATAAAGTGGAATAATCTAATAGATACTACATCTTCTTGATATGAAGCTTTTGAATATCAAAATTCGGCTGGAAATAAAATTTTCAAAGAGCCTTGCGATTATTATGCATGTCATGGTCTAATGCGGAAGTGTGATGAGTTTTTAGTCAACTTAATATAGCAAACCAATATTGTAAAAGGTATTTTAACCGTTAAGTAAGTCAATTCCTCAAAGATATAACAAAAGTATAGTATAACAAAAGTATAGATAACAAAAGTATAGATAGCCTTATTTTCGAATATTTAAGTATTAAGGTACATTTAGCCGACCGTACATGTAGAAATGTAAATGTTGATGTGTTAGCTGTTCATTTTTGTTATACGAAGAGCTAGCAAATGCTTAGCCGACTGAAATGTCACTTAGTCGTAACGTTTCAACCTGCTAAAAATAGAATTTCAATACGACGTTACGTGACAGTACAATATCCATTTTCAAGTACTTATTTGTGCTTATTTACTTAAAGTTTTAAGTTGTAAAATTTTATGACACACAATATAATTTTAAATAAATTATGAAGTTTTCTTTCCTAAATTAAATATGCTTTACATGTAATGTTCTGTAAAATTGTTAGGCTAAGTATAATTTATGCAAAGGTTATATTTTTCATTATTACAATACAACACCATTTTTAGTAGGACTGAAATATTTACGTACTTTTTACACAAAATTGCAAAGTGGCCATCATTGGTTTGAACAGCTGTGTGTTTTAATTTATTTCAAAACAGATATCATCTGTCTGCCAAAACATGGCCACATAAATTAGATTACATTAACTATTAGGACACCCTTATATCTCCAAACTTTATACTTGTTCAACTGTTCAATAGTTTGACAATATACATTAAATTACAGCAAATACAGGGTCACCCTTTTATTTCCAAATTCAAATTATATATTTGCTGTTGTAGTAGATTTAGCAATCATGTTCTGTGTAAATTTCAACCGTCTGTCCTTAACGGTTCAACAGTTTGCCCATATACATCACATTATATCAACTATTTAATTTATAAAATAAAATTTTTATACATTTGGACATTCTGTCTAAAATTAAGGTGTTCAATAGTTCAAAAAATACGGCCATATAGAACAAATTACATTAATTTTGGGAACACCCTTTGATTTTTAAATTTAATTATAAGCTTCTTGTTATAGCGGACTAAGCAAAACATGTCCCTTGTAAATTTCAGCTGTCTGTCTATAACGGTTCAAAAGTCCGGCCACATACACCATATTATATCAACTAATGGGACAACCGTTTATTTGCAAATCCAAATTTTATACTTGTTGTTATAGAGGAGTTATTAATACAGGTTCTTTGTAAATTTCAATCGTCTGTCTAGAACAGCTTAAAAGTATGGTGTTGGTATGGTATTGGTGCATCCTTTAATTTATAATTTTAAATATTATCAGCTGTTACTATAACGGCCATAGCAATCGACATTGCGTTAAATTTACAAGCGTTTGTCTATAACAGTTCAAAAGATAGGCCTATATAAGTAAATCTACAGTAATTATGGGACACCCTTTAATTTCGAAATTCAAATTATAAAATCATTGATATAGCGGACTAAGAAATACAAGTCCCTTTTAAGTTTCAGCGTTCTGTTTGTAACGGTTCAAAAGTTTGGCCACATACACAAAATTACATTAACTATTGGAACACCCTTTAACTTCCAAATCCAAATTTTTTACTTATTGTTAAAGCGGACTTAGCAATACAGGTTCGTTGTAAATTTCAAGCGTCTGTCTACAACTGTTAAAAAGTATGGCAATATACGTAAAATTAAATGAACTATTGGCGCACCCTTTAATTTAAAATTCTTAATATTTATACATGTTACTATAACGGCCATAGCAATCGACATTCTGTCCAATTTGCAAGCGTTTCTTTATAACGGTTCAAAAGATAGGCTCATATAAGTAAATCTTCATCAATTATGGGACACCCGTTAATTTCTAAATTCAAATTATAAATTCGTTGATATAGCGGATTTAGCAATACAAGTCCCTTTTAAGTTTCAGCGTTCTGTTTATAACGGTTCAAAAGTTTGGCCACATACACAAAATTACATTAACTATTGGAACACCCTGTAACATCCAAATCCAAACTTTTTACTTGTTGTTAAAGCGGACTTAGCAATACAGGTTCGTTGTAAATTTCAAGCGTCTGTCTGCAACTGTTAAAAAGTATGGCCATATACATCAAATTTAATGAACTATTGGCGCACCTTTTAATTCATAATTTCTATTATTATAAGATTAGTACTTGTTACTATAACGGCCATAGCAATCGACATTCTGTCCAATTTGTAAGCGTTTGTCTATAACGGTTTAAAAGATAGGGCCATACAAGTAAATTTACATCAATTATGGGGGCACCCTTTAATTTTTAGATTTATTTTTGTATAACTTTTTATTATTAGGAGCTATAGTAATACGCAGTCATTTAAAATTTTACAGAAGTGCCCTTTACAATTCATAAGATTATGAACTGTTTTTAAAACGGGACCAATCTGTAAGCATAATCTATCATATTACCAAAAATTTTCAAAATCGGATCAGAAATGATTGAGTTCTGGAGGCACAAAGATAAAAAAGCAACATTCAGCCGAATTGTATACGAGTAACCTCCTTATTTTTTTGAAGTCGTTTATAAAATAGAGAACGACGAATGCCTTTACAATTAACATTCTCCAGGATATAAGAATCCAAAAAAAAAGAAGCGTAAACTAATAATCTATTCTAATTTGAAACCGCACAGTTTTATTTTATTTTTTGCTTATGTCGGCAACACATGATACGTTTTTACAGATTCTATAAGCACAACTACATTTACTGTGCAGCTAAATTAACTTTACATATACGATTTTAACGGTCGGCTAAATGTACCTTCAAAAATACAATTATTGGTCTCCGTCGGCATAACAAATACTGCTTCGATTACAAGGTTCCGGAAAAAATTTGTAAACTTACTTGGAACCTTTCATATTTATTTCAGTTTTTAAAACGAATAAGAAAAATCTTAACTAGATATGGACAATTATTGCAATATTCATAAAATAATATAAGTTTATTTTATGAATACGGCAGTTAGTATTAAAAAACAGTATAAAAATATAAATCCTTCATAAAGTTTTTTAACGGTTTATGTCAGCGTTTTTTTTCGACTAGTAAGCGGCTAAGAGATCAGGAAACTGGTCTGCTTACAAGTCCTCAGTGAATAGGTTCAAGAATATGGTAAGAAATGCGAAGCAAAGGTCTTGGAGATCCTTCTGCAGTGGGGTGGAGGGTTCCTCCGAGACGAGCAGACTTCGTAAGATTCTATCGGCATCGCCCATTGTCCCTAGTTTCATTAAGAAACCATGTGGCAATTGGACTCTGAGTGCACAAGAGACCCTTGAGGTTCTCATGGAGACTCACTTTCCGGGCTGTGCTCCCTTCAGGGGAGAAGACTCAGCCCCTTTTGACTGCCGGGCATCAGTTCCCTTTCCTATAAATAGGGAGGGACTTATGTGGGCCTTGGGTAGTTTTGACCCGTTTAAATCAGCCGGTCCTGACGGCATTATACCGGCTGATTTGCAGCATAATGCGGATATTGTTATACCATGGTTAGTTCCGATATACACAGCATGTATTACATGGTCGTATATCCCTGAACCGTGGACTTTTTGCTCTGTTGTCTTCATTCCCAAGGGAGGGAAGACTTCGCACACTGAACCGAAGGACTTTAGACCTATAAGTCTATCCTCCTTCCTTTTGAAAACTCTGGAACGGATAATTGACCTTCACTTGAGAAGGACGATTAATACGGACCGACTCTCCGCCTCTCAACACGCGTATGTCAAGGGCAGATCTGTTGAGACGGCACTACACACGCTTGTGGGACGCATAGAGAAATCCCTAGAGCATAAGGAATATACATTGGTTACCTTTCTAGACATAGAAGGGGCATTTAACAATGTGAAACCAGAGGCCATCACGGTGGCCCTGGAGGGACTGAACGTAAGTCGGTCGATTAAAGGCTTTGTATGGAATCTATTGACAAATAGGGTCATTACTTCCAGCATGGGGATAGCTACCATACACAGGGTAGCTAAGCGAGGTACACCACAAGGCGGGGTATTATCTCCCCTTCTCTGGAACCTCGCCATGAACGCATTACTGACGGAAATGGACTGCAAGGGGTTCAGGACTGTGGCATATGCGGATGACGTTGCGGTTGCTGTATCGGGAAAATATCTCGACACGCTATCGCAACGTCTACAAACGGCGCTAGGCTGTGTCAGTAGGTGGTGTACTGAGAGTGGGCTTAGCGCGAACGCTCGGAAAACGGAGCTTGTGCTCTTCACGAGAAGAAACAAGATTCCGGCCTTTCCACTACCACTCCTTAATGGAGTGGAGCTTGGGTTGTCTGACAGAGCGAAGTATCTAGGTATCATCCTGGACTCCAAACTGTCGTGGACCCCAAATGTCCGCTTTAGGCCGGACAGGGCCTCAGTGGCTTTGTATGTGTGTAGGAGGGCCGTAGGCAAACCCTGGGGTATTAACCCGAGGACGTCGTACTGGCTCTTTGACACGGTCATAAAACCCATACTCATGTACGGGGTTCTTGTATGGTGGCCCGCACTGGGCAAACTTGTGAACTGTAGTATGCTGAATAGAATTTTGCGAACTTCGGCCTTGATGGTCACCGGGGCAATGCGCACCACTCCATCGAAGGCCCTTTTTACGATGCTGCACTGGCTACCGGTCGATCTCATGGACAAGCGGCTGGCTATGAACTCGGGGTTAGACTAAATGCAGCGGTGACGTGGAAGTCAGGGGACTTTGGATATGCGACCATTTTAGGCTGCTCCTCGGCCATCCCTGACAACATCGATTATTGCACGCCCACCCCCATGTCTCATATTAGTTTCGGGGTATCAACGTCGGGCACATCGAATATGCGTGGGGATGTGCTTGATGTTTATACTGACGGGTCAAAGTCGGACACGGGGGTCGGGGGGGGGCGTCTTCATTCCTAGATTTCAAATCAGAATGAAGTTTAGGCTACGGGATCAGTGTAGCGTGGTACAGGCTGAGATTTCAGCCATCAGAAGGGCGGCTTGCTGGATGAGGTACCACAGGATATACGGAGAGGATATCCGGATCTGTACTGACAGCAAGGCCGCGATTAACTCCTTATCGGGTGTCTATACGACATCCAGATTGGTACGTGAATGCCGGACATCTCTTAACGAGATGGCGAGACATTCCAACCTGGAACTGTTTTGGGTATCGGCTCACTCGGGCGTACCCGGGAATATAATTGCGGACGAACTCGCCAGATTGGGAACCCGGTTGGGAGACCGGGAGACAGATCCACTGGTAGGAGTCCCATTAAGCTGCTGTAGAGCTTTACTTCAGCAGGAACTCCTCAGAACTGCACAGTCTAGATGGTCTGAGGAGGTTACCTGCAGGGTCTCGAGGACATTGTGGCCTCAGTACGATAATAGGAGAACCGCAAATCTACTGAAGTTTCCTCGGGGGCAGCTGGGCACACTGGTGGCCGTGCTGACAGGGCACTGCGTCATTGGTGCTCACGCTAGGAGACTGAATCTTCCTCATCATGACTACTGTAGAAGTTGTCAAGATGAGGAGGAGGAGGAAACGGTGGAGCATCTGCTCTGCCACTGCCCGGCTCTTTCTGGGAATAGAGCGGCTACTTTTGGCAGTCCGAGACTGCATGGTCTTGCAGACTTATCCGTCTGCGATGTTTCTAGGATAAACTTGTTTATCCGGTCTTCAGGGTGGTTTGGATATGGATCTTTTGATGGTGCCGTAGGGACCTCAATCTGATCTCTGCACATCCTGTTTCCAGGCAACACAATGGGACCTTTGGGACCCAAGTGAGTCGGTCTTTCTTTTTGCCGACGGCCTGTACAACCTAACCTAACCTAACCTAGTACAAAACGAAACTTGGACTCACTTACAAGAAAGTAAAAAGTAGGCCAGACTAACATTTTTTACGCCATTGATTGAACTTATCAAATTAATTATTTTGGACTTACATTTTATAACTTACTATGTTTTTATAAGTATATGTATATAACAAAGCATATAAATAATTTTTACTCCAAAACCATATTACGTATGTGAGTCACATATAGTATGCTACAATTAGTAAGTATTTAAATAAATCTGTTATTTACCGTCTCTTAAATGTTTGTGAGAATAAAACATTAAAATACATAAAAAACCAAGAACTTAAATATTTTTAGTTAACAAAAATTTACAGTCCCAGAGATTTGCACAAAATTAAAAAACTATCATTAAAATTCACTTAAAAATTTTGAGAAATGCTTTCGTCAAATTTCAAAGTTAAAACTTCTTAAGGAAGTTAATTAAATTTTTTAAATATCTATTTAATAAAGTTAAAGCAATGAGATGTAAAAATTTATTTTATTTTCCAATATAAGCCAAAAAAGTAGCTTCCAGGAATATAAATATTTTTTAACAAAAACTTAACCACAATTCGTACGGTATGACAATCTTAATTTTCTTAACAAAAGTGGGTGTACAATTAAACTTCTTCATAAAACCTAATAAAATATGTAAGATTTTAATTTTGTCATGAAAAGATGAAATTAATGTATATTAAGCTTTGGTAGCACCTGTACTAAAATATTTATCTGGTCTGGTAGCATATTCTGCAAAGCAGATGAGAAACACAAATTTTTCTGCACAATTGATAGATTTTTTCTCTCTCTCGCTCTCAGCTAAAAAAAGTTTGTTGGAAAAAGTTTGTTATTTTCTCGCACGTAGAAAGTTTATAAAAAAATGATCTCCGTGAAGATAACAAACTTTTTCAACAAACTTTTTTTTTTGCTGTCAGTTTGCAGAGAGAGGCAACGAAGAAATACTCTCTTGTGCAGCCAGAATTGAGTATTTTCGGACCTGCAGACTGAAATTTTAGTGATGCCTAGTTGAAAACACACTTTTAGTACAAATTTACGTACAATTATACGGCAACACTGCCTCATTTTTATCTTTTTTCGATGTTCAACAAACTTTTTGGACTTTTTCAACAAACCTGCGCGAATTTTTAAATAATATAAAAATAACATAAAATATTTAAAAAAATAAAATTTTTTTAAAAAATGATATTAAAATAAAAATAAAAATAATACAAAATATTAAAAAAAAAATATTTTTAAACTATTATATGAAATATGTATATGATAAATTTTTTGTGTAGGACCCACTTTTTGACCTATAGGACCCATACCGAAAAATTCGCAAAAAATCTAAAAACGCAGTTTAATTGCCCATAGTCTTGGCTACATTTTGCCATCATTACTTTTTTCGAGACCAGTTTTTGTCCCATACGACCTATGCAAAATACTGTTTTCACGTGAGTCACTCAACACACATTTTGACCTATAGGACCCATACCGAAAAATTCGCCAAAAATCTAAAAACGCACTTTGATAGCCCATAGTCTGGGCTACATTTTCCCATCATTACTTTTTTCGAGGCCAGTTTTTGTCCCATACGACCTATGCAAAATACTGTTTTCACGTGAGTCACTCAACCCACTTTTTGACCTATAGGACCCATACCGAAAAATTCGCAAAAAATCTAAAAACGCACTTTGATAGCCCATAGTCTGGGCTACATTTTCCCATCATTACTTTTTTCGAGGCCAGTTTTTGTCCCATACGACCTATGCAAAATACTGTTTTCACGTGAGTCACTCAACACACATTTTGACCTATAGGACCCATACCGAAAAATTCGCCAAAAATCTAAAAACGCACTTTGATAGCCCATAGTCTGGGCTACATTTTCCCATCATTACTTTTTTCGAGGCCAGTTTTTGTCCCATACGACCTATGCAAAATACTGTTTTCACGCGAGTTGCTCAACCCACTTTTTGACCTATAGGACCCATACCGAAAAATTTGCCAAAAATCTAAAAACGCACTTTGATAGCCCATAGTCTGGGCTACATTTTCCCATCATTACTTTTTTCGAGGCCAGTTTTTGTCCCATACGACCTATGCAAAATACTGTTTTCACGTGAGTCACTCAACCCACTTTTTGACCTATAGGACCCATACCGAAAAATTCGCAAAAAATCTAAAAACGCACTTTGATAGCCCATAGTCTTGGCTACATTTTCCATTAATACCTTTTTACCAGGCCAGTTTTTGTCCCATACGACCTATGCAAAATACTGTTTTCACGTGAGTCACTCAACCCACTTTTTAACCTATAGGACCCATACCGAAAAATTCGCCAAAAATCTAAAAACGCACTTTGATAGCCCATAGTCTTGGCTACATTTTGCCATCATTACTTTTCTCCAGACCAGTTTTTGTCCCATACGACCTATGCAAAATACTGTTTTCACGTGAGTCACTCAACCCACTTTTTGACCTCTAGGACCCATACCGAAAAATTCGCCAAAAATCTAAAAACGCACTTTGATAGCCCATAGTCTTGGCTACATTTTCCCATCATTACTTTTTCCAGACCAGTTTTTGTCCCATACGACCTATGCAAAATACTGTTTTCACGTGAGTCACTCAACCCACATTTTGACCTATAGGACCCATACCGAAAAATTCGCCAAAAATCTAAAAACGCACTTTGCTAGCCCATAGTCTTGGCTACATTTTCCCATCATTACTTTTTTCCAGACCAGTTTTTGTCCCATACGACCTATGCAAAATACTGTTTTCACGTGAGTCACTCAACCCACTTTTTGACCTATAGGACCCATACTGAAAAATTCGCAAAAAATCTAAAAACGCAGTTTAATAGCCCATAGTCTTGGCTACATTTTGCCATCATTACTTTTTTCGAGACCAGTTTTTGTCCCATAGGACCTATGCAAAATACTGTTTTCACTTGAGTCACTCAACCCACATTTTGACCTATAGGACCCATACCGAAAAATTCGCCAAAAATCTAAAAACGCACTTTGATAGCCCATAGTCTTGGCTACATTTTCCCATCATTACTTTTTTCCAGACCAGTTTTTGTCCCATACGACCTATGCAAAATACTGTTTTCACGTGAGTCACTCAACCCATTTTTTGACCTATAGGACCCATACCGAAAAATTCGCCAAAAATCTAAAAACGCACTTTGATAGCCCATAGTCTTAGCTACATTTTGCCATCATTACTTTTTTCCAGACCAGTTTTTGTCCCATACGACCTATGCAAAATACTGTTTTCACGTGAGTCACTCAACCCACTTTTTAACCTATAGGACCCATACCGAAAAATTCGCCAAAAATCTAAAAACGCACTTTGATAGCCCATAGTCTTGGCTACATTTTGCCATCATTACTTTTCTCCAGACCAGTTTTTGTCCCATACGACCTATGCAAAATACTGTTTTCACGTGAGTCACTCAACCCACTTTTTGACCTATAGGACCCATACCGAAAAATTCGCAAAAAATCTAAAAATGCAGTTTAATAGCCCATAGTCTTGGCTACATTTTGCCATCATTACTTTTTTCGAGGCCAGTTTTTGTCCCATACGACCTATGCAAAATACTGTTTTCACGAGAATCACTCAACCCACTTTTTGACCTATAGGACCCATAACGAAAAATTCGCCAAAAATCTAAAAGCGCAGCTTAATAGCCCATAGTCTTGGCTACATTTTCCCATCATTACTTTTTTCTAGACCAGTTTTTGTCCCATACGACCTATGCAAAATACTGTTTTCACGTGAGTCACTCTACCCACTTTTTGACCTATAGGACCCATACCGAAAAATTCGCAAAAAATCTAAAAACGCACTTTGATAGCCCGTAGTCTTGGCTACATTTTCCATTAATACCTTTTTTCCAGGCCAGTTTTTGTCCCATACGACCTATGCAAAATACTGTTTTCACGTGAGTCACTCAACCCACTTTTTAACCTATAGGACCCATACCGAAAAATTCGCCAAAAATCTAAAAACGCACTTTGATAGCCCATAGTCTTGGCTACATTTTGCCATCATTACTTTTCTCCAGACCAGTTTTTGTCCCATACGACCTATGCAAAATACTGTTTTCACGTGAGTCACTCAACCCACTTTTTGACCTCTAGGACCCATACCGAAAAATTCGCCAAAAATCTAAAAAAGCACTTTGATAGCCCATAGTCTTGGCTACATTTTCCCATCATTACTTTTTCCAGACCAGTTTTTGTCCCATACGACCTATGCAAAATACTGTTTTCACGTGAGTCACTCAACCCACATTTTGACCTATAGGACCCATACCGAAAAATTCGCCAAAAATCTAAAAACGCACTTTGCTAGCCCAAAGTCTTGGCTACATTTTCCCATCATTAATTTTTCCAAGCCAGTTTTTGTCCCATACGACCTATGCAAAATACTGTTTTCACGTGAGTCACTCAACCCACTTTTTGACCTATAGGACCCATACCGAAAAATTCGCAAAAAATCTAAAAACGCAGTTTAATAGCCCATAGTCTTGGCTACATTTTGCCATCATTACTTTTTTCGAGACCAGTTTTTGTCCCATAGGACCTATGCAAAATACTGTTTTCACGTGAGTCACTCAACCCACATTTTGACCTATAGGACCCATACCGAAAAATTCGCCAAAAATCTAAAAACGCACTTTGATAGCCCATAGTCTTGGCTACATTTTCCCATCATTACTTTTTTCCAGACCAGTTTTTGTCCCATACGACCTATGCAAAATACTGTTTTCACGTGAGTCACTCAACCCATTTTTTGACCTATAGGACCCATACCGAAAAATTCGCCAAAAATCTAAAAACGCACTTTGATAGCCCATAGTCTTAGCTACATTTTGCCATCATTACTTTTTTCCAGACCAGTTTTTGTCTCATACGACCTATGCAAAATACTGTTTTCACGTGAGTCATTCAACCCACTTTTTGACCTATAGGACCCATACCGAAAAATTCGCCAAAAATCTGAAAATGCAGTTTAATAGCACATAGTCTTGGCTACATTTTGCCATCATTACTTTTTTCGAGGCCAGTTTTTGTCCCATACGACCTATGCAAAATACTGTTTTCACGTGAGTCACTCAACCCACTTTTTGACCTATAGGACCCATAACGAAAAATTCGCCAAAAATCTAAAAGCGCAGCTTAATAGCCCATAGTCTTGGCTACATTTTCCCATCATTACTTTTTTCTAGACCAGTTTTTGTCCCATAGGACCTATGCAAAATACTGTTTTCACGTGAGTCACTCTACCCGCATTTTGACCTATAGGACCCATACCGAAAAATTCGCCAAAAATCTAAAAACGCACTTTGATAGCCCATAGTCTTGGCTATATTTTTTCATCATTACTTTTTTCCAGACCAGTTTTTGTCCCATACGACCTATGCAAAATACTGTTTTCACGTGAGTCAGTCAACCCACTTTTTGACCTATAGGACCCATACCGAAAAATTCGCCAAAAATCTTAAAACGCACTTTGATAGCCCATAGTCTTGGCTACATTTTGCCATCATTACTTTTCTCCAGACCAGTTTTTGTCCCATACGACCTATGCAAAATACTGTTTTCACGTGAGTCACTCAACCCACATTTTGACATATAGGACCCATACCGAAAAGTTCGCCAAAAATCTAAAAACGCACTTTGATAGCCCATAGTCTTGGCTACATTTTCCCATCATTACTTTTTTCCAGACCAGTTTTTGTCCCATACGACCTATGCAAAATACTGTTTTCACGTGAGTCACTCAACCCACTTTTTGACCTATAGGACCCATACCGAAAAATTCGCAAAAAATCTAAAAACGCAGTTTAATAGCCCATAGTCTTGGCTACATTTTGCCATCATTACTTTTTTCGAGACCAGTTTTTGTCCCATACGACCTATGCAAAATACTGTTTTCACGTGAGTCACTCAACCCACATTTTGACCTATAGGACCCATACCGAAAAATTTGCCAAAAATCTAAAAAGGCACTTTGATAGCCTATAGTCTTGGCTACATTTTCCCATCATTACTTTTTTCCAGACCAGTTTTTGTCCCATACGACCTATGCAAAATACTGTTTTCACGTGAGTCATTCAACCCACTTTTTGACCTATAGGACCCATACCGAAAAATTCGCCAAAAATCTGAAAATGCAGTTTAATAGCCCATAGTCTTGGCTACATTTTGCCATCATTACTTTTTTCGAGGCCAGTTTTTGTCCCATACGACCTATGCAAAATACTGTTTTCACGTGAGTCACTCAACCCACTTTTTGACCTATAGGACCCATACCGCAAAATTCGCCAAAAATCTAAAAACGCACTTTGATAGCCCATAGTCTTGGCTACATTATTATTGCATTTATTCGTCATGTATATTCTAGTATAGAGAAAAACTCTGGTTCATTACATTTTCATACTCCATTGTATTAACTTCATATTCTATTTAATCAAATTAATAATTCTATTTAGATATTAATTAAGGGAGTTTGTTTTTATAGTAAACCACGATCACGTAAGATATAACAAATTGTCGTCGAGGTGAAGCATATTGAAGTCTATCGAAATCAAAAAAAGAAATTATCAAAATACAAAAGTTGTCAAAGTTTCCTTCTACAAATTTACAAAATGGACGCTACACAATTTATGAGGCTGCTGTAGTCTAGGTGGTAAGCACGTTGACTACAAATCTGGTTGCCCTGGGTTCAACCCTTGCGGCAGTCAAAAAATAAAAAAAAAATGTTTTTTTCTGTTTAATGGTATAAATACATAATCAGAATTAACATAAAAACATGCAGCCTCCTTCGTCGGTACTTCTTCATAGCATATTCGCCGGCGAAGTAAAATAATTAATAAAATGGCTATATCTATCTTCTTTCACCACCTGTCTTCTCTCACATCTATCCCTTTCGTAAAGAATGTAGGTTACAAAAACTAAGTAGGTATTAATGCCTGAAGTGCTACTTCTCTTTAAAAAAAAAAAAAAAAAAAAAAAAAAAAAAATACACAACAAAAATCTTCAACAAATTATGAATAACGCTTCAGTAAGTAGCAGCCCATCAATCAGCGGCATAAACACAAATATGGCGTTGGTGCCTAAATTTGATTTGTTGGATGCATCAAAGAAGTCATACCGTAATTACATACTAAGGTTCGAAAATTACACCCGCTAAAAAATATTCTGCAAATCTACTGCTAAATTCTATTGGCCCAAAAAGTAGTATTGTTACGTCTCTAGCTGCACGGAAGAAATCAAGTGAATATAAATACAAAGAATCATGTACAGAAATACTTGTCACCGAAACAGAACGTATTGGTGGCTCAGCTTCAATTTTTATCGAAATATCAACTACAAAACGAATCAATTGCTGAATACGTTGCAGCTCTAAGAACGGACATTGGTGGTTGTGATTTCAACTGCCAATGCAAAATATCTATTGTTGTTATAATTTTCGGTAATAACCGTCGTCACTGGCTGTGTACTTTGGATGTTCGGCGAGCGCTTTCGATGTGATAACATCATTTTCAAGCCGCGTTTTTATAAAAACGCGTCACACAGCCAGTGACGACGGTTATTACCGAAAATTATAACAACAGTTTATTATATACTCGCGGAATGAATCCAATTAATTTAATACAAAATATCTATAGCTGATATTTTCTGCGTGCCTAATTTATTCGATGCGTTAAAGATGACAGCATTCGGGAGAATTGCTTCAATATCAACAACAAATTTTTAAATTTTCTTATATTTTAGCAAGATCACTTGCATTAGAAGCAGCAAAGAGTGATTCAAAGCAACTTTCAAGTAAAACAATACAAGCCATGTCCGCTGAAATAAATAAAATTCATTCAAACAAATTTAAAAAGAAAAAATGTGAAACAAATAGTGTTGATTTTATGACATTAGGACTAGATGGTCTTTGCTGAGGAGTGGTAAAAACAACCACTATGCAAAGGACTGACGAAATAACAAAAACAAGTTAAAATGTGCTGAATGTAAAAAAACAGGACACTTGATTAAGGTGTGCATAAAGGCGTGCATGAGAGACAATCAAAATCGCACAAATCATGTTGATAACGTGCATCAATATGGAGTTTTATATGTAGTCACTATCAATCAAAATGAGTTTGAGAACTCAGATAAAACTTTTTCAACAATAAACTTTAAAGGTAAGCCAGTTAAATTTGAAATCGATACCGGATCAAAGTACCGTTTCTTCTAAGAGATCAATTTGCAAAGCTAAACCTTAAAATTTAATTCTTACCCACGAAAATGGTATTTAAATCTGGGTATATGGTGAGCTTTTTCAGCTGAGGGGAAAATCAAGTAAAAGCAGAATCTAATGGTGAGTTTATTACTGATGATATTTATATTATCCCGGAATGGTTTACGGCCCTCCATGGTCAAAATTGAATTAGAAAATTTAAATTAAATATCAACTGGGTCGAAATCAACTGCATTCGAACCGCAGATGGAAGCAAAGATATTATATGGAAGAAGTCACTTTAATAATGCAGGAATTTCATGATATTTTCCAACACAAAATTTTATTAAAACTAAAAGCAAACGTTAAGCCTATATTCACCAAGGAACGTAAGATAGCATACACTCTTACCGAAAAAGTAAACAATGAGTTAGATCAGCTAGTAGTAGCAGGTATAATCATAAAAACCGAAATTTGTGACTGGGGCACATTTGAAGCAATGGGGCACTGGAACTTAGCGGAACGTATTGTTCACAACTTAAAACAACATCTTAAAACGATGAAAGATGATCAACTTTCAATACTTATCGCGCAACTCCACTTTCAAATAGGAAAAACTCCATCGAAACTGTACTTAAATGAGAAATAACAATTCAATTGGACGTGGCTTTAACACGTCCTGTTAATATGTGTAAGGCACAACAATTACCTAAGGGAGACAGAGTTAAATCGCGATACTAATCAAAAAAAAAAAAAAAACCTGAGGAAGCTGCGAACATTAAACAAAAATTCGGACCATTGCACTACGTAGTAAAATTAGATGATGGCCGTATTTTTAAACGAAATAAAAACCAATTGAGACCAACAGCGATTCGACAGAAATTACTACTTACTGAACCAACTTAGCAGTATGCAAAGCAAGCAGTACCTTCACATATTATTCAAGATCTAGTACATGTCCTACTAATATGCAAAACTACACACATAGCACTGGGAGTAATATTCAGATTCAAAACACAGGAGAATCAAATACGGAAGCAGCCGATCATCAACAACTTCGTAGAACTGCTCGAATTCGACGCCCACCAGCATACTTAGAGGAATATGTGTCTGATTTTGGAACTCCTCGTATAAGCGAGGGAGAACTATTTTAATTAACAAAAAATCGTTATATAAGTGTTTTCTGATATGGAAACTTTATAACTATTATTGCTTTTATATGTTTATCCTTCTTTATGTATATTCTAGTATAGAGAAAAATTATTGTTCATAACATTTTTAAACTGTATTGTATTGACTTCCTATTTTATTTAATAAAATTAATAATTATATCTAGATATAAATTAAGCGCGTTTGTTTTTATAGTAAGCCATTATCACGTTAGATATAATAGCGTTAATCTTTTCAAAAACACCAAATACTTTTTAATGATTTAATAAGAAGATAGTTTGACATCACTGTAAAATGTGAGCGATTACCCTTAGAACTATTCTTATTTTAAATAAGAAGCAGCAAATAAAAGATCTTAATTATTAGAAAAATAAACTTAAAACAGAAAGTACATAAGTTTTATTTACAAATGAAATAGGTCATAAACTAGGTACCCAATATAACCATATTAATAAAATAAAACAATAAAAAGCAAACTGTTTATAAAAATACACTTAAGCTACATCATAAAAAAATAATAATTATTATTAAAATTAAAAATTAAAATTACCACTACACTTGGGCACCTAACAGAAGTGATACATATCTCAGAATATTCAAATGGTGAAGCAATCAAACAAACAAATAACCACTGCGTATATAATAATTAGTTCATGTTACATTTCCCATATACATTTAAAGTAAGCAATAGCTAAGCGACCTTCAAAAGAACGCGCCGCTGGAACTTTGACTTAGTTGCTCGCACACGCGTTTTAGAACGTTTTTGATTGCACCCGAAAGTTTTACATTTAAAATAAATTTATTAAAGTAATAATAATATGAATTATATCACATTTCCTATATGTTCCTATAGTTTTAAATCTTCATATGTAGTTTGTAAATCACTTATGATTGCCTAGTATTTTAATAACTTAATGTATTGTTACGTTTATTTAAATTATAAACGTTTTATTAATGAGTTCTTTATTTGCAAAATAATTAAACACACAACTTTTAGAGTTTTAATTAAATTACACTTTATTTAATCAATTATTTGACGATTTAACTATTCGCGATTAATAATACACGCTGACAACTTTAATTGTTGTACCACAAGATCTTAACTAGATGACGCTCACAATACGAATGAATCAGCACGTATTGGCGTTGCTTTTATATACCCTATTTTTAGGCATTCTTGAATGTTCGAGAATTTCTACCGCCATCTATTGCGTAGTTCAAAATGCTGCGTTGCTACTTTTATCTCAGACACATTAGTGAGCATTATTATTTACTTCTAGAACCTTCAATCATTATTTAAAAATACATGTTGTATATTTTTATTTAGTTGTTATACAATGCAGGTATGTTTGTGTATTGTGTTTGTTTAGTCATCGCTTTGTGTTAGTTGTTTTTGTTTTGCAATAAAAATGTTTTATAGAAACTTCTAGCTTTGAAAACAAACACAATAGGTCATTTCGTTTCACTTTCTTGGCGTCCATTATTTTAACATCTTTTTATGATTTTAATAAAGCATCTTTGTAACAGTATGAATAAATGAGACTAAGGGCATTTTTTAAATTAATATTTAAATAAGCATTTAGTAATTTGCATTTAAATTTAAGTTGTATTTAAGTACAGTTTCAGTTTTTCAGTCATCTATGATCGCTCTTATTTAACTTTATTAAAAGTATTGCAGCATTGCGATATATTAAAACAATTATCAATAGTTTATGAAAAACAGCTGGTAACAAACACAATGAATTGCGAATTTTGTAGTCAAGGTGGCAAGCACTTTGACTACTAATCTGGTTGCCCTGGGTTCAACCCTTGCGGCAATAAAAAAATGGTTTTTTGGAAATAAAAAAAAAAATGCAAGTTAACAACAGTGCGTGATATAACCGTTACACGATTTTGTTAATACAAACACACGTTTCGATGTCGAAAATGTGACTGAATTTTTATTTTGTAAATTTTTATAAGAAATGAAATTTATGATACTTAGTTAACAGTAAAAATAAATAACAGAGTTTTACAATGAAGATCATAACAACAATAAATACAACAATTAATTAATTATAATTAACATTAATAAATAAAACATTTAAATTAATAGAACAATAATAATAATAATTATAAAAACAATAATAACAATAATTTATATTAGAATGTTGTTGGGTGTTAACTGCCCCCCTTTTAAAATTGAAACGACCTCGTTTTAACTAGCAGAAATAAACAAATACGTTTTTTGAACGATATTACCTAATGTTATTTTTATGAACCTGTTTCCCACGTATTATAACTTTTGTTCCTAAATGCTTTTCGATGACTTCTTCCAAATATACCTTATCAATTTTATTACCTAATCGTTTAATTCGTCGAACAAATACTACATCTCCTACACTAAAGTTTCGATTAGCACTACCAAAATTTTCAATTTTCTGCTGTGTAGCAACTATCTTTTCTCGTATATTTTTTAAGTTAACAACACCAAGAGATTGAAGAAAGTCAACAGGTTTTTGATTTGTAATAGAATGTGTAGTGTTATTATATTTGTGGATAGAAATAAGTATTAGATCTGATATGTTATCAATATTTTAAGCAGTCGAATGAAACCTTTCCACTTGTCCATTACTCTCACTGTACAAAGGCGGTACGAAAAGTTGTTCAATCCCAAAAAAATCTCTTAGCATATTATGTATGGTTTTTGATTGGAAGGACTTTTCATTATCAGACATTATAAGCTTTGTGTTTTTAAAAATATTAAGAATCTGTAATAGAGCAACCTTAACATCAATAAGAGCTCTCGAATTTATTGGTACTGTAATAGCATAATTCGAAAACTTTACCAGTTGAAAAAATTACAGTATGAAGTATATGTCCAGGAATTGGTGATGGACCGATTACTGGTTTTCTTGGTTTTCTGGACAATTTTTAATGATCGAATAGAGCATTTTCTTTATTTTTGGGGAAAAATATTTAAATGTAATTTGTTTATAATTTTCATTCAATGATCTGTGCGCACGATTATGCTCTAAATTTAATGTCTCCAACTGATCATTTTCATTTGTTAAATCTATTGCGAGTTTTTCAATATAAATAAAATTCACTGATGGGAAATGATATAGAACGTCAGTTTGAATTTCTGCCAATGTACCCAAGTCGCAGTGCGTTGCATTGGCTACACGAGGATTAAGTTTTGTAAAGCAAGTAAAAGTTTTTGAATATTGGTGTAGGTTATAATATGCCTCTTATATTGCCGAAATATTATTTTCGCATTTTTTGCCTACCTTCAGAATCTATACCTTTTTTTGCTAACGACATAATAAATGGGTTCTTTCTTTGTCAAATTTATCGTGGCTTCAACTTGAGTGTTGACAGTAAGCGATCGCTCCGGATCAGCAAAAGCATTACTCTGATAAAGCATTTCCACTAAACTGGTGATTGGAGTTAAAGGTTCCATTCGAACTGGTTGCAGTTGTTCAACAATACTTGTTTTATTACGAACATGTTCCAAAATTTCTGTTCTAGTAACACCTACTGCTGATTCAACTAGACTTAATACCTCGTTTATATTCATTTTTAACCGACTTCAAAAAAGGAAGGAGGTTATACAATTCGGCTGAATGTTGTGCCTCCAGAACTCAGTCATTTCTGATCCGATTTTGAAAATTTTTGGTAATATGATAGATTATGCTTACAAATTGGTCCAGTTTTAAAAACAGCTCAAAATCTTAAAAATTAAAGCGTGTCCCCATACAACATACATATTTTTTACGGGTATTATGAATTTTAAAGGGCACTTCTGTAAAATTTAAAATGACTGCGTATTACTATAGCTTCCAAAAACAAAAAATTATACAAAAATAAATATAAAAATTAAAGGGTGCCCCCGTAATTGATGTAAATTTACTAATATGGGCCTATCTTTTGAACCGTTATAGACAAACGCTTGCAAATTGGACAGAATGTCGATTGCTATGGCCGGTATAGTAACAAGTATTAATATTATAAATTAAAGGGTACGCCAATAGTTCATTAAATTTTATGTATATGCCCATACTTTTGAACAGTTGTAGACAACTAGTATAAAATTTGGATTTGGAAGTTAAAGGGTGTTCCAATAGTTAATGTAATTTTGTGTACGTGACCAAACTTTTGAACCGTTATAGACAGAACGCTGAAACTTAAAAGGGACCTGTATTGCTAAATCCGCTTTATCAACGAGTTTATAATTTGAATTTAGAAGTTAAAGGGTGTCCCATAATTGATGAAGATTTACTTATATGGGCCTATCTTTTGAACCGTTATAGACAAACGCTTGCAAATTGGACAGAATGTCGATTGCTATGGCCGTTATAGTAACAAGTATTAAAATTAAAGGGTGCCCCAATAGTTCATTTTATTTGATGTATATTGCCATACTTGTTAATAGTTATAAACAGACGCTTGGATTTTACAACGAACCTGTATTGGTAAGTCCGCTATAACAACAAGTATTAAATATGGATTTGGTAGTTAAGGGGTGTTCCAATATTTGATGTAATTTCAAGTGTGTGGCCGTACTTTTGAACCGTTATAGACAGACAGCTGAAATTTACAAGGGACATGTTTTGCTTAGTCCGCTCTAACAAGAAGCTTATAATTTTAATTTAGAAATTAAAGGGTGTTCCCAAAATTAATGTATTTTGTTCTAAATGGCCGTATTTTTTGAACCGTTGTATACAAACACCTTAATTTTAGACAAATTGTCCACTACTTTATTTGGTATAATAAGAAGTATAAAAATTTTATATTATAAATTAAAGAGTTGATATTATCTGATGTATATGGGCAAACTATTAAACCGTTAAAGACAGACGGTTGAAATTTACACAGAACTTGATTGCTAGATCTACTACAACAGCAGGTATACAATTTGACTTTTGGAATTTAAAGAGTGACCCTATAGCTGCTGCAATTTGATGTATATTGCCAAACTATTGAACAGTTGAACAAGTATAAAGTTTGGAGATATAAGTAAGTCCCAATAGTTAATGTAACCTAATTTATGTGGCCATACACTTGAGCTGTTATAGGCAAACAGATGAAATCTGTTTTGAAGTCGGTTTTTTTCGCAAGAATTATATTTTCTATATTACTAACGAAAGAAAAAAATATTATTTTGGGCAACTCTGGGTTAATGAAGTAACGAAATGTTATAAATTTGATTATTTTAGGTATTAGTATAAAAATAATAAATAAAAAATTAAAACCAAAAAAAAAAATATATATATAAAAATATAATAAAATAAAACATAATAATCATAAATATATAATTTAATTTACTTTATTCGTGCTTGATTCCTTCAAATATAAATATTTCAAGATATTCTCATGAAATATTTATTATTTTAAACTAAACTAAAAAATGAAATTTATTACTGCGGGGAAAGCATATCCATATGGCCATTTCACTACTGCTCAAATAGCTCATCAGTGGATTTTACACAAATTTTGTATAGAAAACTAGAAAGTCTTATATCAAAAGCCAAGTTGATTAAATGAGAACTCCATTGAATCAATAAGACAAAAGACAACAAAAACTCAAAAATGTTTTATACAAAAACACAGCAAACATTCAGTAACTATTTTTATTTTTTCTTTCATTTTTCTACATAAGGGATCCCATTGATAATCATAAATAAATAACGCATAAATTGAATATAATACTTATATATAAGTATACTATGTATGGTGATAGATTTCGGCTTCTCTCGGCTTTTATCGGCTTCTTAATCCACTTCCTGCTGATTCCACATTAAATTAAGTTCGTCTTCTAATATCATATACGTAGTTCATTCTTCTCGTATTATTTATTTGATAGGACCAATACAAAAATAAAATATTTGTTTTTGTAATATTTGGCTTTAACAATTATTAAATTAACATTTTTTATATTATTTGGCTGTACACGACAGTTTTCAATTATTTTCCATTTGAGGTCCTTTAAATATTGAAGGGAACATATACATACATATATATATTTAGTTTTTTATACCACATTGGGTTAAATGCACAAATTTTTATTCTTGTTTAAAATTTTTAACTGATGTTTGTTCCATTAGTTTTTCATTTCTCTTTTGTGGTTTTTTATGTTAATTGCAAGAGATAAGTACTCTAAGCTAGATGCTAATTTAGCACATTTCAAAATTTTGGTTTTTTTTTTTATTATATTTAGTATTTAAAATCTTAAATTGGTAAGTTTTATGGTTTTATATTGTATTTTAAAAATTAAAACTTTTTGCGTTGGGCGCCAGTTAACAACAGTGCGTGATATAACCGTTACACGATTTTGTTAATACAAATGCACGTTTCGATGTCGAAAATGTGACTGATTTTAAATTTCTATAACAAATGAAATTTATGTTATCAATTATCAATAGTTTATGAAAAACAGCTGCTAACAAACACAATGAATTGCGAATTTTGTAGTCAAGGTGGCAAGCACTTTGACTACTAATCTGGTTGCCCCGGGTTCCACCCTTGCGGCAATAAAAAAATAAAAAAATGGTTTTTTGGAAATAAAAAAAAAAATGCAAGTTAGCAACAGTGCGTGATATAACCGTTACACGATTTTGTTAATACAAACACACGGTGTCGAAAATGACAAAATTTTTAATTTGTAAATTTTTATAAGAAATGAAATTTATGATACTTAGTTAACAATAAAAATAAATAACAGAGTTTTACAATGAAGATCACAACAACAATAAATACAACAATTAATTAATTATAATTTACATTAATAAATAAAACATTTAAATTAATAGAACAATAATAATAATAATAACAATAATAATAATAACAATAATAATAATAATAACAATCATATATATTATTTCTAAAGCACTTTTTTTTGTCGGTTGCAAATATCTCACATACCACCGCATCAAATTTAATGAATGATATCTCATTTTAAAGCTTATTTCTAACACTAATGACGAAAAATAATTAGAATTTGAAATATTTATATTTTCATTGATAAAAATCATATTTTATATAAAACTGGATGATAATGCAGTGATTATGTGTTTTTGTTCAAGTGTGGTAATGCAGGGTCGTTTAATGGTAATGCAGTTACTATAATGCCCTTTATTAAAAGATATTTTTGTTTGTATTAAGGATTCGTACGGGCAAAAAGTTAACGATGATCATGTCATTACCAGAGAACTGCACGAGTACACCGCATACTTACTCTATACTTTTCATACTCGAGTATCTTAAACACCGCAATAAAATGTTGCGGTGTTTATTTTACCCATTCTTGTAAAAACGAGTATCAAAAATATCGCAATCAGAATTTAAAGTATTTTTTATACTCGTACGCGAGAGATTTTTATTTCTCTTTATTTGAAAGCAACGTTGCCACATTTTTACCCTATTAAAGAATTTTACTGCCGTTTTATGAAATACTGCATTTTATGCAGATCTATTTATAAACAATAAAAAAACAAAATTTGATCAAATCTATTGCTTAAACATTATAAGCAGAAAAACAGACAACAACCGTTTTCATAGATATGAAATACAACACATATTTAATGAATAAAATGCAATAAAAACCGCTTAAACGCACAGCTTTTGTACACTCTTTAAAGCAGGTATACTTATTTTGTTGCTGTTTTTTATGAACAAATATTTTCAGGGGGCTTATTCTGAATTGCGATGCGAAAATCAATGCGATGCGCAAATGAAATGCGATGCGAAAGAAAATTGGTATTCTGTTAGACTTTCGCAAATGCATTCGTAATTTATTTCAAATCGTTGGCAACGCTGCTCAAATAAACATCAGTATCAACAAACGTCAAATTAAAAATAAATAAATTTTTTGTGCTTCGCTGTGAAAATTGTTTCTAAAATTTATTTAATAGGTCCAAACCTATTAAAATTTAAGTCAAATATTTTTAAACTTCTCTAATAGGTGGTCCATTAATATTTAGTTCTTCAGTTAACGTTTGCCACAAAGTATTGGCAGACTAACGTGCATTTGGTGTTTTTAAATGGCCGCTTGCCAAATGGCTGTGCTTATTCATAAATTCTATTTTTATTTAAAGTTGACGCGGTTTGTTGGTCTTATTGTTTACTTCACTGAATTAAATAATAAATATATGATGAATACATAAATAAAATATTGTTTTTTACTTACATGTTTGTACTTTGCGAATGCTACTTTGTTGTCGAATAATTTTTGCGAATTTGACATGTGTTTTCGCAATTTAGAATACCGATTTACCACCTTTTCGCATTTGAAATGCGATTAAAATAGAACTTTGCGAAAATCGCAATACAGAATAGCAATTGTTCGCATTTATGTATTTTCGCATCGCATTGACTTTCGCATCGCAATTCAGAATAAGCCTCCAGTTTATGCGCTTTGTTGTCATAAACGTGCTACTAACGGCATTTAGGAAAACAAAATGATAGAATGAATCCGTGAATAAAAGGAAAATTACTTAATTTTTTTAGTTTTAACAAAACTGTATATACGCAGATGTAATATTGCATTGACTGAATGTCATTAGACCTCATAAATAATAATAAATAAAATAAAGTTTTTAGTTTACATATTTTATTTTTTTAAATATAATTATTGCTTTTATACCTATTTATTAATTTTAAAAATCTATTTGCATAACGAATAGAGTTTTTAAATTACTATCCTGTGTGACTTAAAAAAAAACCCTAACAAAAACGTAATATAATAAACAAAGAACTATTCTGGAGTTTTTAGTAAACTAACCTATTAATAACCTGTTTTTAATAAATTAAAATATGGGGATTAAAGACACGGGAAAATTTTTTATTTTTTATAAAAGTTAAAATATGGCGAATTTTACGGGTTCTATTTAATTTATTTTCTGTTATATATTAAATAAACTTTCATAATTTCAAAAAAGTATGTATGTTAGCTAATTTAGACATTGGCGACTTTTGATGTTGTGTTTGATTTAATAATTCTGATCTGATAACTCTGTTTTCCTCTCACTACACACGTTAAAATCTCTTTCTTGGTGTTTGTTGTGAGTATGAGTACGAATAAAGTAAAACCAGCATCGCAAACATTTTACTTGAGTATGCTAGACACTTATACTCAAATGGAATGGGTATAGTAAATACTCGCACAAAAGAAATGCGGTGGCGATCACAGCTCAACCGCATTTAAGATAAGTATACTTAGAGTATTATAAACAGACACTCTTGCAGTTCTCTGGTCATTACCTCTAACATTGTATTCAAAGAAGTATTATAAAACCATTTAAACATATGTATGTATGTATGTAAATATGTATGATATATTATGATTTCTAATATTTTTATACTTTTAATAAAATGTATTGAAGTTACTAAAATTTCAATTATTAATTTTATTTTATCTTACAAAAATGACAACTAACGCTGCGAAATATTCGCACGGGTCATCTAGTAATTTATATTAGAATGTTGTTGGGTGTTGACTTGCAGAAGATTGGTCATTTAAGTGTGTTAAAAAAAACTGAAAAACTGAATTTTGTACTTAAATAGAACTTAAATATTAATGACATTTAAATACGAAGTCATAAACAGGCCCTAAGTGTTTTTGAGATGTTTTCTCATACATTTACTTGTCTTGGAAAACACTTGAAATTTACGTGTTTTTGATTTAAACACGTTTCAAAACACTTCAAATTCAGGATTCAGGTATACTCATGAAGTGTGTCAGTTAGTTCTTAGTTTTTGGTGTTTCAGTGAACGTGATTTTTAATAGCATCCAAACGGAATAAATGTACCCATTATCCACTTTTTGTGGTGAAGGTTATAAAAAGGCTTAGATGCTGCCGCCAAGAACATGGACCGATCTCGCTGATTTTCAATAGCAAAATTTTAAAAACTATGTTCGATCAGTTAGCGTGTTTAGATTTTCTTTAGGTCGTCTAGTGTCTTGTTGATTTCAACACGAACACGGACAGACACACAGTGGAACATATGACCAATCTAGCGGAGATTTATTAATAACTTCTGCACTAGAGCTTTTCTTTTGTTACGAAAAAAATTTTTATGTAGATAAGAACGCATTAAATAAAAATTAATACAAAAATAATTTCATTTCTTCTTTCATCAACAATCAACTTATCACAACTGCGAACCTGCCATTTTTGAATTGGAATTCTCCAGGCAATACAAACAATGAATTAAAAACAACTTCTATAAAACGTAAAATAAAATAACAGCGTTTGGACATTTGTAAGGCAGAATGGCAGCATGGTATATGATGTTGTACTTGCTTTGAATACGGTGGGCCAAAAACGAGAGTCGCGACTTTTGGTCGTCCCAATCAGTGTTGCCAGGAAAAGACAGGAAAAAGTTTCGCTTTTCCTCCAAAAAAGTTACATTTTTTCATTAAAAGTTACATTTTCAAAATTTCCTTAAATAACTATTATTTTAATCTATATAATATATAATTATTTATTTGACCTTTATAATTAATTTTCTTTTCTAATTTTTTAAGCAATAGGTCAGTTTCTAAATAAAAATATTGTTAAAATAGTTTTTTATTTGATCTTTTAATTAATTTTATATTGATTTATTTATCAAGCACAAAGTCTTTTTATTTTTTCAATATTTCGCTACTCCTTTGTGTAGCATCATCAGGAAAAACAAATATTTATTTGAACATAAAATAAAACAACAAAAAAAGTAATAAAAATTTTGTTTAAACTAACATAAAACAAAAACCAAATAAAAAAGTTTTGAAACAAATATAAAGTAAAATATTATTTCTTATTTATCAAGTGTCTATAAATCTGAGCTACATTATGTTCAAATAAATATTTGTTTTTCCTGATGATGCTACACAAAGGAGTAGCGAAATATTTTAAAAATAAAAATAAAAAGACTTTGTGCTTAATAAATAAATTAAAATAAAAATAATTTAAAGATCAAATAAAAAACTATATTTATATATTAAAGTGTGCACGTGACTTTTCTACTTAAACGGATTATAAGTATTTAAAGAAGAAAAGTGATATTAGAAGATACATAAACCGTTTTAAGACAATAAGAGATAAAATCATTAAAGCAAAATCAACCATAACTTTTCTGATTCGTTGCAGAAATACTGGAGTATAACAAAAATTTTTCAGCAATCCAATTCAACAAAGAAAGTTTACAGAATTTTTGATGATAAGCAGTCACAGGTAGTTAAAATTAGCATTTCTAAGTATATACAAGACATACACAAGACATATACAAGACATGATACAATTTCAAAATGTTATAGAAATAGTAAAAATAAATTTAGGTGAATTATTAACGCTAGAAGAAATGGATTAATTTTTAAGGTATGAAGATAGAATGTTAGCTTCTTTAAAAGTGAAGGTAAATAAGATTCATAAGAAGAAGTTTAATTTCCTTAGTAATATACAGAAGAAAGAATTAGGTTTTAATTTGAACAAAAAATGGTTTGATAAATGATTTAAATTCTTTGTTCGGCTTAAGGTCGTTTTTGGGTAATTACAACACTTTGTTAATTTTATTCTCAATATTTCGAATAAGTGTTTACTGCACAATATATACGTGCTTTTTCAAACATTGATAGTTTAATTTAATTGTGTTTAATTTTAAAATTTTCCCCTGAAGATGAACAGCGAAGCTATTCGAAATATTGGGAATAAAAATTAAATAAAATTTACAAAGTGTTTTAATTACCCAAAAACGACCTTAAGCCGAACAAAGAATTTAAATCATTTATCAAAAATTAAAAGGTCAACAATACACCACATTTTCAAAAAATAGTTTGTTAATAAGATTAACATATATTCTGGAAGATGTAGAATAAATTCTTTGACTAGAAGAAAAACATGCACTTCTGGTAAGGAGAGAGGAGTTTCCTGTTTTATAAATAATAGCGGATGGTGAAGACTTTATACAAACATTACAAGAAAAGAAGAACAGGAAATAGCAAGAATAAAACTAACAACAATAATTGATAATCATTTGAATAAAATGAGGCTAACAAATAGAGATAAATTTGTATAGGACAAAGTAGAAGAAGCTAAAAAAATTTTAAATGGAAATAAGGATATACTAAAGACAGATAAAGGTAACGAAACTGTAGCTGTAACTAGGCAGGATTATGACACACGTATTAACAACATTGTTGAAGATAGTATAAATTATAAATTAATGAATAAAGATCCTACAAACATATTACAAAAAATTAATAATGATTATATTGAGGAATTTTTCAGATTAAAGATTATAAATATTTTAGAAAAAAAATTCCTAAAAAATGTCTCTAATGCACCTAGATTGTTCGGTGTACCCAAAATTCACAAAGATAGTTGTCCATTAAGACCAATTTGTTCATGTGTAAATTTCCCATCTTATGAACTATGTAAATATATAACCAATATTCTAAAAAAGATAACTGAACATTCTAAATATAACATAAAAAATTCAGTCGAATTTAAAAATAAAATTAGGAACCAAAAAGTAAAAGATGAATAAAAATTTATTTTATTAGATGTACGAGTAGTGTTATTTACAAGCGTACCTGTTGATTTAGCAATAAGCACAATAGAAGAAAAATGGAATATTATAGAGCGACAAACAAATATAGAAAAGAGTTTGTTTCTCCGTATTGTAAAATTTTGTACAGAAGATAAAAGTTATTTTCAGTATAATAGTAAATTTTATAAACAACAGAAAGGATTACCGATGGGATCTCCTGCCTCTCCAATTGTGGCTGATATAGTTATGGAGAAGTTACCAGAAACATGTATTGAAAAGCTTAGTATTAAACTATAAATATTGACCAAATATGTTGATGTTTTGTTTTGTATAATATCTGAAAATGCCATTGATACTTTACTTAAAACTTTTAATGAATTTAATCCTAGTATTAAGTTTACAATAGAGATAGAATGTAATTCAAAACTTCCATATTTAGATACTTTACTTATTAGGAGTGTAAATAATTTATTAATAGATCGGTATCAAAAACCAACGGCTTCTGGCATATTTATTAATTATTATATTCTCAACACAGTAAACGAATTATAATAAATGCAGCTAAAAATTTAATAGAAAGGATACTTATGATAAGTGATATTGAGTTTCATAAAAAGAATAAGGAAAATATTAGAAATATATTGAATAATAATACTCGTGATTTGCCAATTCAACTTACAAATAGATTAATTAGGCAATATATAAATAAGAATAATTTAAATACAGGAAATATGATTGAACCCAAAATTTATAAGTCTTTGATTTATGTACCTGAAATATCAGAACGGTTAGAGAAAGCAAAAATTTTTGACTTCAATAAATACAGAATGGCATACAAAACACATATACATTGAAAAGACTATTTAGTAAAACTAAAGATAAATTACCATATCTAGAATTATCAAATTTAGTCTATAAAATTCCTTGTAGCGGAAATGATAACAACATTTGTAATAAAATATATATAGGAACAACAAAAAATAAACTAAAAACTAGAATTGCTGGTCATAAATATGATCAAAGATATAGAAATATTAATTCACAAAAAACTGCATTATCATCTCTTTGTGCTAGATTAAATCACTATCCTAATTTTGAAAATGTTTCAGTAATGAACACAGAAAACAATTATAAACGGCGTTATTTGTTAGAAAAGTTACATATAATTAATATACCAATAGTACACAGAATTAATTTTAAGGCAGACACAGATAATGTAGCTCAAATTTATAGACGATAAGAAATAATCAGTATTTATATTTGTTTCAAAAATTTTTTAAATGACAAATTAATCTTTTGTTTTTTGTTTGTTAAAAAATTTTTATTACTTTTTTGCTGTTGCTTTATTTTATGTTCAAATAAATATTTTTTTTCCTGATAGTGCTACACAAAGGAGTAGCGAAATATTGAAAAAATAAAAATAAAAAGACCTTGAGGTTTTAAAATGTTCAAATGTAACTTTAAAATTAGCTAAAATAATCTGTTTAATTTTTAAGAACAACTAGTTCAAAACATAAATACACATTTTATAAAAAAGTGAAACTCTACGTCATACATCTTCAGTAATCTAATCGAGTCGTTTTTCTACTTGCTTTAGTTTTTTTTTTGTATTTGGGGAATTATTTACTGTATTCTGCTAAGCTTCACTTAACTCTAAATCGTTCAAAGCTTCAATTTCTTTTTTAAACTTGTAACATTATTCAGGAGCGGTTTTTGATTTTTTTTAAATAGTTTACGCGCATAGTGGTTTTACATTGTTTCTTGCTTATTATTTAACCGTTTAATTCCACTCGAAAGTGCGAAATTGAAACTGATATTACTTTTTTTTAAAGAACAACGTGTAAAATTACTTAGTTTTATATTTTTTATAATTTACTTTACCCATTTTTTATTGCACAAAACTCCTTTTATTGTGATGCGAATAAAAAACTTATTCCATCTTTTTCTCAACGTTTCGTCGGCTTTTTTCCGACATCTACAGCGGAGTATTTTTATTATTTATTATTCTAGTGACAAATTACAAGAAATTGTTGATATTTAAATTTTAATTACGATCTTAAACCTTATAATTTTACTTACAACTTGTTTTTAATTTACATTATTTAATAAATAAATAGGTAATGAAGTTTAATATGAAAAATGTATGTATAATGAATAATAAAATTATGGACAGCACGACACATTAAAATATGTATATAAAATAATCAACGAAAAAATATTAATATCACAGAAAAATATTTTTTAATCAAATATCACAGAACTTTATTTTTAAATTATTGCTAGGGAGTATTGAAGTTTGGTGTTGTCTTTGTCTTCTTTAGTGTTTATTGATTTCTTTATACGTTGTTGTATTCTTAAGCTCTCGAGAGTATGGCCCATATTCATAGTTGTAGACTAAAGTCGACTCTTGTTAAAGTATAGTCTAAAATAAAATGCTCTTATTATCTTTTTTGCTTTCATAGTCAAGAGTAAAGTATACTTTAAGTTTAGCCGACCTCCACTGTAATTTGATAAATGTTTTGATATAATTTCCAAACAAACATTAGAAAAAAGTAACCTGTTTTTATTTTGTTTACTTTGATATAAAAATGAAATAAAAACAGCTTTAAGTAGTTTTAATTGACTTTAACGCCAAAAGTATATTTTAAATTATCTATGAATGAGTTAGAGTCGATTCTAAAGTAAAACCGACTCTAGTTCCCTTAAATTATACTTTATCTTAATATGAGCCTAGATATTTTTTGTTTTCTGTTTTCTCCCTGTCTAGTATCTTTACATCGTCAAAGTCTATAATGTGTCCAGTTTCTTTTGCATGTTGTGCTAAAGGTACGGTCACATTAGTCAAACATTTGACTGAAATCGGTAAATATTTATTTGCCATAGTCTGACCACAAAATATTTATTAGAAGCAAATAACACAACAGCTGATTTCGGGCAAACAAAATTATTTGCCAGTAAACAAAAATGCTTCTAATGTGAACATAGTGTGACCACTCGACCTCAAATATTTGACTCATTTTTAGGCAAATAAATATTTGTTCTTACAAAGTTTTTGTAAGAACAAACAGAGACAAATAACAGCTGTATCAACAATGTTGCCCAGTATTTAAACTAAATTATTAAGTTTCGGAAAAATTCGCTGATCAATTATCAAACTTATATGTGTATTAAAAAAAAAAAACAAAATACAGTAAGCAATTAAAAACAAGATTGTAGATAAAAATAATAAAGTGCAATTTTTGGAAGAAATAGCAAATTAAAAAAAATTCTCGGGGCATATATTTTTCGAGTTATATATCATCAAAGTATTTTACATATAATTTGGTATATTTCGATATTTTCGCTTCAGAATGGTGCAAAGTTTCGAAATTGTATATAAAAAAGATATTATTGGAGATTATTAAATATTCTTTTATAAATTTTTAGTTAAGTATTGATTTAAAGTAAAGTCGCAAGAAATTATATAACTTGAAAAATATGCGTTGGTGCTAAATTATTTACTCAACATTTTGTTCTTGAACGTAAGTAACTTTTGTTTTCATTTTGAAATTTTATATTAAACTAGACTGAAGCAAATATATCTTTACTTATGCTGAGGGCAAGTAATATTGCCGGAAGCTATAATTCGGGAATTATAGAATTTTAAAGTTAAAAATTATATACTATTATGTATCTGAACATAAGCCCATGATAAGGTTGAGATGCATTTTGTTTTAAAATGCTTATAGATAACTTTTAAATGAAGTTATATATGACAACAAGCAACATGCTTTCACTTCAAGAATCAATATCAATTAATTTATATTAAACAAGACTTAAGCACGCTTAAATTTAACCAACATAAATTAAACTTTAATTAAGATTTGCATAGTGCCCACGCATTTTAACGGCTTAAAGAGACGAAAAAAGTCGGCTATGTGCAGAACAAAACCAAAATAATTCTTCAGCCCCACTCGAAGCGTCTGAATAGAGCTAAGAGTCATTAGTGAATATCCATTTTAAGCACCTAAAGTGTTCTTTCATAACTTTTGATTTGCAATCAAAAGAGATATGTTCTGTAAGTACTAAGCTGAAAGATTATTTTTGCAGTTAATGTAAACTGTTTTTTTTTTCATTATAAATATATTCGTTTGACGGTATGTTATAATGTAACAATTTTTAAAAACTATATATGTACAAGAGTTTTTCCTCTATTTTCCGAAATCTGAAACATTAAAATTTCTTTAAAATTGTAGAACTTTGTATCCCAATTAAAATCTTGCATATTTGCAGTTTGATTCTTTGCGAAATTTGCTTTTTAATTTAAGCGACTTTTTACTTCAACATATAATTTGTCTACACTTATATCAAGTAAACAAATAAACAGCTGTAGTTTGAAAAATATATTAAATAAATTAAAAGTTTTTAGAAATTTTAACCAAACAAATGTAATGAATGATTATTAACATTTATTGTTAAGAAGTGGAATCTAATTCCTATTTAGCTTCATCCTCTTATTGTGCTCCTTCTTTAGAACACCTTTTGTAGCTTCTTTATAGAATAGAATATGAAAAATTTTATATTGTTGCTTGGCTTTGTTTATTTGTAACTTTCATACATGGGAGTTATTCTTTATAAACTTTCATCTCACATTGCCATTATGTGTAGTACATAGTTATTTTAATGGAATCTGTATTCATAATACATGCGGGTATATAGATATAATATTAGCCATCATTATTTGACCAACTTTTATAGTCTATGGCTATAAGCGGTGGATATTTTATTTTTATATTAAAACCTGGGATTTAAATTCTCGTACAAAGTATAGGAAAAGTATATTATAGGAAGAGAATAAAAACTTAATTTGAGAGTTTTAAAAAGATGCGCCTAGAGTCTGCCTAGATAAAAAAAAATTTCTACAGTTGTATATTTTTGTTCCATCTACAAATAGTTATTATTTGTTTGCTTTGAACTTATGTATGTATATTATACTGCAATTAAATATTTAAGAGTAGCAACTATTTTTCATCATTTATAAATAGCATTTAATAATATTTGAAACATTTTCTTTGCAATTACTTCGAAATAATGCCGAAGAAATTGAATGGCAATAAAGACATCCCATGCGCAGCAGTTTGTGAGCAAATAAATTTACGTTTTTTTACAGTTTGATCAAATATATTTTTAAGGAAAATATTATTTTAAATGTGACCGCACATAAAACATGTTTGTCAGTATTTTATTTCACATTATTTCATAGCTGTTTGAACAAATAAAAATAGGCAAATAAATGTGCGTAGTGTGACCACAAAACAAATTTTGTATTGTTTTGAAAAAATTTAAGCCAAACAAGAGCAAACAAATTTTAGGCAAATATTTGTCATATGTGACCGTACCTTAAGGCTCTTAAATTCTTGTTTAAAGCCTTCTTTTTGTTGTTCAAACGTATACTTTGTTACACCTGTCCCGTTCATTTCCTTGGCAGATTATTTTAAAAACGGCATTATTTACTTCTTTCTTGTCTACTTTACATGTTTTCTGCGTAAAAAAGTGGGTCAGTGTCTTGTTTGATCTATATGTGAACGTTGTTTTTTCATCGTTTACCATATATGATACACCGTAAAAAATTGTTTCCATCGTTTGACTGTATTATTTTTTCTTTATTTAAGCACTTATTTTGTCAATATATTCTTTATTTTGGTGATGTTGTCGTTTTTAAATCTTCTGTCCCTAACATTAAGAATTTTATTTATTAAATTTATAGCTGTATTTATGTTAACATTTTTTGGTTGGGTTAAATGATACTTTATTAATCTATGTATGTGAAGATAAATACGTCAAGTTAAATACGTTTTTAAAAAAATGTAGCATGCGATAAAATTTTTCTCCCATACATACAGTACAATTTGTATAGTAAATTCCGGACTTTTTTAACAAATACGATTACAGCTACAAAACCCTACGATCTCGGAGAATCAAACCTATTGGGGAATCAAGAGTACATATAGAGCTATTAATCTGTAAACACAGTTTATTCAAATTGAATTTGAGAAATTTTTTATAAGACGCGGAAAATTGACTTAGTGCAATTTTCTCATATACGATGAGTTCTGTGAGGGATTTTGTCAATGTGGCCAAACCCTTCAATCTCGCGGAATTACACCTATTGGGAAATCAGGAGCATATATAGAGCTATTAATCGGTTTATTCAAATTGTGCAATTTTCTTATATAGAATGAGTTCTGTGAGGGATTTTGTTACTATGACCAAATCCTTGGATCTCGGAAATTTAAGCCTTTTGCAAAATCAAGGGCACATACGGAGCTATATCAAACAATTTTTAAGGAAAAACATTTTACAAAAGATTGTTACGGTGTGTAGGGCACTTTCGCTTATAAAATTTTTTACACAACCTCTAACTAAGCCGTTGGAACTTACAACAGTTTCATACAGCATTTTTGTATGAACAAAATTTTTGTGTGTTTGCAATTAAAAATTTTATGTATCAAACATACACTGCCACAGAAGTTGCAAAGACAAAATTCAAAGACAATATACATTAGAAAATAAAAATTATATACATTTACTGTGGAACAGTTGATGAGATAATATGAAAATAAGTTTATTTTATTTTCAATGATTTTACATTAATAAAGATAACTAGTATGCATAAATATTTTATTTCATCTATTTAAATAATTAACAGTTAAATGAAGTTCAATCTGCATAAAATTTTATTTAGGATTACAAGTTCAAACTAAGTTTTACAAATGTTTATACTTACGTTTTTATAAAACATTAAGTATTTAAGTTTTTTGTGTATAAAAATTAATTAATTATAAGTTCGGATATTCCAATCATTTAATATAATTCTTAAAATTAAGTATATACAAGAAAATATGACCTTGGCTCTAACAAAGAGATTTGTACATAACAGGATATACTAAACTTGGCGTAAAAATTTCGTAATATTAAAGAAAAATTATTAATAACGAAAACGATTCTTAAGTGATATTTTCAGACTAGAGTATTGTATATGTTTAAGTTAAAAAAAAAGAAGAAAAAATGATGTTTTTAGTGTTTTCTGCTCACTTAAGTATTTCCGTAGTTTCTTCCATGTAAAAGTTGTACCTGAGATTGTGCTTAGCTCTTTGTTAAAATTGTTGTGTTTTGAAGAATGCTTAAGAGAGTTTGTGATCGTCGTTCATATTTGCTAGGATGTAATAGTAACAGTCTTCTATTCCACTAAGTAGTGGAATAACATGTTAATATTGTTCAAGACTTAAGATTAACGTTCACGCCGGCGCTGTAATTCATTTTTCTCGCCTAGAGGCGGCTGCGCTGAAAGCTTATGTTTACAAATGTTTATGAAAGTTATGTTTACAATACTTAATACAATATTAACTATATTAAAATTATTATTAAAAAATATAAATGTTTTAAATGAAAATTTAAAATAAATTTTTAGTGATACGCACCGCTTGGTAGCACAATCATATGCGAGCCACACCAATGGTACGCGCCGCCTGATGAGATAATTCTGTGCGATCCACCGGTGGTACGCGCCGCCCGATGGGGCAGACATGTGCGAGCCACCGGTGGTACGCGCCGGCGTGAACGTGTGAAACATATTACGACATAAATAACAGCTATAAGGGTCGGTGGACGTAAAGTCTAATATATTGCTGAAATAATTTAAGCACTCGTTGTCGACACCTCTGTTGCATATACTACAGTTTCCCCATTTTCCTTTAAACATTTTAAAAATGTTTGAAATTTATTGTGGCACTCATTTTTTTTTTTGGCTTTCAAATAAGTGGAATTACATTTGAAATCCAGTCACAATTTCCAATTTCCAGTGTTGAATTACAGTTGGAACACAGTTGATTTCAATAGCGAATCCAGTAAAATTAACCATTGAATTACAGTCGAACAAAACAGTACCTTTACAGTGTAATTCCAGCCTTGAATAACAGTGTGATTCAAGTTGAACCGAACCTGTTTTTACACTTGAAGTCAAACATTGAATTGCAGTGGAATTCAAGTCGAACCGAACCTGTTTTTACCGTTGAATTCAAGCATGGAATTTCAGTGTTATTCAAGCAATGTTACAACAGTATATAAATAGTGGTATAACATTATTTTAACAATAATTTTCAAACCATTATCTGCCACATTTTTTACCCCATTTCCTCTTGTACGGTTCATTGTTCAAAGCGACGTGGAGATCGTGGACATCGTTGGAAGCCATTCCCATTAGTTGTTATTTCCCAGAATATGCTGATTCTGGGTAAGCAGTGCAAAAATTTTACGAGCATCTGCTTTTGCCTTTGAATACATACCTTTGTATTTATTTATTCAAAATTTCTTTATTATGGGTTATTTTCTATTTTCTATTCTTTATTTTTTTTTTTTTACTTATTTTCACTTTTATTTCTTTATTTTCACTTTTAAAACTTTGGGACTTACGCGTTGTAAAATTTTTCACCATTACCCTGGAGTTAATGTCGACGTCGTTGACGGCGTCAAATGTCAAAAAAAAAGTTGAATCGTATGAAATTGTATGAGAGCAGTTAATCTCAACGCGTTGAAACGCCGTAAAAGTTCAATCTGTTTCAACTTTTTCGGCGTTGAAACTCCGTCAACGACGTCGACATTAACTCTAGGGTTAATATTTTATGATTGATATTTAGAGTACATAACTGACTCGATTTGATGCCGACGTTGTTTTTCAGCAACGTTCTTTAGGTGGCAGTATTTCGTATGCAATCGCCGGAATAATGTATGTAATGTAAATATAATTCAATATAAATAAAAACAATTTTTTCACAACAGATAAAATATGTTTCAAACAAATTTGTTGCTTTTTAACAAACTTCAAACAGACTGGAAGGAGACTATTTCAAATGTTATTCAAGCTTGAATTCACACTGGAATTCCAACATTGGAATTCTCAAAAAATTTGTGCTTATTGGGTAATTGTTTGTAACATGTCTATCGTAAAAATTTATGTTAATGTATTTGTATTATGTTTTTTTAATCTTTTAAAAAACTTTGAGAATTCCAAATTTTTTGAGAATTCCAATGTTGGAATTCCAGTGTGAATTCAAGCTTGAATAACATTTGAAATACATTCTCTTTCCAGTCTGTTTGAAGTTTGTTAAAAAGCAACAAATTTGTTTGAAACATATTTTATCTGTTGTGAAAAAATTGTTTTTATTTATATTGAATTATATTTACATTGCATACATTATTCCGGCGATTGCATACGAAATACTGCCACCTAAAGAACGTTGCTGAAAAACAACGTCGGCATCAAATCGAGTCAGTTATGTACTCTAAATATCAAACATAAAATATTAATGATGAAAAATTTTACAACGCGTAAGTCCCAAAGTTTTAAAAGTGCAAATAAAGAAATAAAAGTGAAAATAAGCAAAAAAAAAAAAATAAAGAATAGAAAATAAACCAATATAAAGAAATTTTGAATAAATAAATACAAAGGTATGTATTCAAAGGCAAAAGCATATGCTCGTAAAATTTTTGCACTGCTTACCCAGAATCAGCATATTCTGGGAAATAACAACTAATGGGAATGGCTTCCAACGATGTCCACGATCTCCACGTCGCTTTGAACAATGAACCGTACAAGAGGAAATGGGGTAAAAAATGTGGCAGATAATGGTTTGAAAATTATTGTTAAAATAATGTTATACCACTATTTATATACTGTTGTAACATTGCTTGAATAACACTGAAATTCCATGCTTGAATTCAACGGTAAAAACAGGTTCGGTTCGACTTGAATTCCACTGCAATTCAATGTTTGACTTCAAGTGTAAAAACAGGTTCGGTTCAACTTGAATCACACTGTTATTCAAGGCTGGAATTACACTGTAAAGGTACTGTTTTGTTCGACTGTAATTCAATGGTTAATTTTACTGGATTCGCTATTGAAATCAACTGTGTTTCAACTGTAATTCAACACTGGAAATTGGAAATTGTGACTGGATTTCAAATGTAATTCCACTTGAATGCTTTAAGAAATACAAATTCGACTTAACTTTACTATCTGATATCAACAATTTGTCTGAAACGGCTAAAGAAGTATTTTGCCCTAATTACATGTCAGTTGCTCTTGATTAACAAAACCGTATTGTTTTAGTTTTATCAACGATGTTGCACAAAGTTTAGCAATATGTAGCCGAAAATATAACTAAATACATAACCAAAGACCACAAATTTATAGTGTTTGAGTAGGCCAATACATTAGATTGGATTAGAAAAAATGCGTCACCAAATAGAAACTGTCAAAAACTTGAAAAAGGCCCTAGTATTTACTTTTGGAGTGAAGGCGCTTAGATTTCCGAAAATTATTTGAAGTATCACAGTAGAATAAAAGAAACATTTCCCAAAATCTTCGGATACTGGACTCAAACAGAGCGGTCACAAAGGGAGATTTCGAAAAAAAAAAAATGAAAATAAAGAAGAATGATGTAGCCAGCAGAGTTTAGTTTAATTGTATACGTCTAAAGAAGAGTTAAACTAAAGAATTCAAAGAAAATTATAAAAATTCATTTAAAGTTGTTTTGTCGATTGTAATGTACGATTTAAGAAATAAATAAATAGCAGGCTATTATTATTTACGTGTCGTTGTACATATTAATGAAGACGATCCAGTGGATCATAATGAAACTTTTCGAAATAACACTTTTAGACGGTGGTGTTTTTTCAAGCACCAAATTTTTTGAAAGACTCGAAAATAATGAACTTAATTTGCCAAATCCGGAACTTGTATTGACTGCCCATGAGCCATTACCCTTTGTGTTTGTGTCAGATGCAGCATTTGCTTTGCGTAAAAATATCTTAAAACCTTTTGGACACACCAATTTGGCAGAGCCGGACTAAAACGCAACAAAAATGACCAACTGGTTTCAAGGTCGCCTCCAAAAAATTGTTTGCAATCCTTAAACGACAATTCTGCATTTGATAAAATGAAGGCCGAGATATTGCTAGTAAATGAGAAATCTTTGCAATTAAATTTAATATCAACAGAAAATGATGAAGGACCATCTACAACTATTTCTCACAAAATGCATTTCGACCATGTAAGTAATTCCGCGATTGAAATGATCAAGCGTGAATTTGCTTTAATAATGGATGATCTTTTGGTAAAACGCAAAAATACTTGTATAATGCGTTTTGGTATAAAACAAGAAATGGATATAACAATACGAGGGCTGCTCTATATATTTCTGGCCTAATAGTGAAAATGCGAATATTTATAATCAAAAATGGTTTTATTGTTTTTCAAAGTATTCTCCAGCATGATTTATACACTTTTGCATGCGCTCAAACCAGTTGTCGAAGCACTTTTTCCACTCCGGTTGAGACACCTCTAAAACATGGTTTTTGAACACTTCAACAGCTTCTTCTGGCGACGAAAATCGTTGACCACGCATTTTTTTATTGATGTGCGGAAACAAGAGGAAGTCATTAGGTGCCAAGTCAGGGCTGTACGGCGGATGACCCATTAATTCGACATTTTGGCCGGTCAAAAACGCTCTGGTTTGAGCCGATGTGAGAGAGCTCGCATTGTCATGGTGAACAATGATTCGTCTTCTCTTGTTGGATTTTCGAATTTCTCCGATTCCTTCAGGCAAACAAATTGTAGTGTACCACTTAGAAGTGACCGTCCTACGTTGCTTAAGCGGAACAGTCGCCACATGACTAGTTTTGCCGAAGAAACAGGCGACCATTTGCTTCGAAGTGCTTCTTCCACGAACAATTTTCGTTAGATTTTGCTCATCTTTGAAGACCCACACGGTTGATTGTTGTTTCGTTTCGGGCTCATACGCAAAGATCCATGATTCGTCACCTGTGACGATCTTATAAACGTCTTTTGAAGCACCGCAATCGTATTTTTGCAACATTTCTTTGCACCAATCGACACGAGCCTTTTTTTGAGCGACTTTCAAATTGTGCGGGATTCAACGAGAACAAACCTTTTTTACGGCCAGGTGTTCATGCAGTATCGAATGTATGCTGGTGGAAGAAATGTCCAAGGATGTCTCTATCTCTCGGTATGTCGCATGTTGATCTTGCATTATGAGTTCACGCATGGCATCAATGTTGTCTGGCACAACAGCCGTTTTTGGACGACCTTCACGGAATTCGTCTTTGAGCGAGCTTCGGAAACGATTAAATTCGTTATACCAATTTTTCACAGTGCTATAGGATGGTGCTTCATCGCCATACAAAGATTTAAGTTCATCAATGCACTCTTGTCGTGATAATCCACGTCGAAATTTGTGAAAAATGATGGCACGAAAATGTTCACGAGTTAATTCCACTTTTTTCTATATTAATTTTTTCAAGTCACTGTAAGCAACACAAATAATGGTCGTACGTCAAAACGTTTTGAGTACGATTATGCTTAAAAATGACAAACTTCCCAATGGAAATGTCAGATTGCACTTGGCAGCACTCAGTGTTGCCAGGCCAGGTTTATAACATTTGTAAATAAATGAATTTACCATCAAAAAGATAAACTACAATACGTCAAGTTGGAATGTTTGGATATGGCAGCCAGCTTGAGGCGCTCAAAAATTCCTCCCACTGAAACAGGATTTGCAAGGAGAGCTAATTTAATATTCCAAGGAGATAATAGTGATGATGATTGCAATAACAATAGCGTCACATACAGATTACCAAGAAATGCTAAAAATGAATTTCTTTCAACCAGGGATTTGTTAACATGGCTTCTAAATGCATATCGTCTAAAATTCGCTGATAGTAAAGGACATGAAAAATTACAATTTTTATTTTCTATAGTGAACCATCAGCAAAATATGTTCAAAGTTAAATTTTCACTTTATAATATCTTCTTGAATTTAATGAATGCTGAGGATCGTAATCATTGGCATCACTATATGGATCATATGGGCGAGGGTTGTCAGGGTATTGATTGCAATTTTATACATTCTGGCTTAACCATTAGCCTGTCGAGTCACATTGACGGAATAGCTAGTGAAAATTCACTTTTACTTTTTTATGTGCCAACCAATATTAAAATGACGTCCGAGACCATAGAACTAAACAAACAAATGGCTTCTAGTGTAATAAAAAACAGGAGAAGAAAAGTGGTACAAACAATGGGAAAAGTTAATCATAATCGCGCTATCTTAAAAACGTCAGACGATTGCATCAACTGTGTTTTTCCAAAACGAAAATAAGAATCAAATCCCACCAACAAAGACTCTATAGGCTCGTTTAACGGAAGGAAATTAAGAAATAAGTTTGAGTGATTTAAATTTGAGAGTAGTTGGCAAACTAGCTAAATGAGCTCGTTTAGGTAGGGTATTATCACGATTAGTTACATACATTTGATTTCCTTATTGCCTTTGTTCCTTTCCCAAAACAAACAAAAACCTAACGAGTAAGAGTTTTTTTTAGTGGGCATGTTTTATTTCCTATTTTTTTTTTTTTTTTTTGTTATTTCAAAATTTGTTTTTTTGTGTTAGCGGAATATATTTGGATTTAGGCACGTCAGTTTTTTCTTGTTTTTTTAGTTTTTGTTTTTTTGTTTATTCAATTTACTTAATTTTGTTTATATAGATTTTAATTGGATAAGTTGTGAAGTTAGTTTTAAGTTTTATTTTTTTTTTTAATAAATATGTGATTCTTTATTTGTATTTAACAGTTATGTGTTTGTGCTAAAGCATTATTATAGTTCGGTCGGATGTGAGGTAAGTGTGGTATTGTAAGTGTGTGTGGAGTTTGGGGAACATAACAATAAATAATAAGGAAGTTTTTATGTTCTAGGTTGGGAGGGCGATTGGGGAGCAAAACACCTATCTCTCCCTCGAAAGTGGTTCTACTTGAGATTAAGTTTATTTTGCTATTGTGTACTTTTTTTTGTTTAGTTGTACTTGTCTTTGGGCTGCAGTTAGGGTTGAAACCTTCCCTGGTTGTGACATGATGTTGGCCGGTGACACAACTGCAGCGTCGTTTTTGACACTATATCATTACGGAGATAGCTACCAGAGGCCCACAAAATTGGACACGTTAAAGAAAAATTCTGTCTATGTTTTTCGGGTTTTATTAACAAAGACAGGGGAGAACCATATTTTTGTAATTTTTCAAAAATATTTGTGGAAATTAATTGATCACTGATCTAAAGTACGCTAATTATTTCTGCCATATTCATAAATATTAAAATAACTTTGAAATCTGTTTTATGGAAAATTTCCTAAAACACATTTCAAAACTATTTTAATATTTTGTAAATACAGCAGCTTGTATTTATTATTTTTTGTTTTCGCTATGTCCGTGTTTTACCTTTTCCTATTTAAATTCAAAATAGCAACAAAAGAATATTGATATGTAATTAAAAATTGTTGCAATTGCAGATATAATTAATAAAAAATTAAACAAGTAAGAATGCTATATTCGGCTATGCCGAATCGTATATGTTCTTTGGCATATAGCAAATGAACCTATAAAGTGGCATAATTCTTTCCTACCATAAAACTTTTTCGAAATTTGTAAGATTTGCTTAGGGTTTTGCTGCCCCAGCTTAGTAAATGAAAAGGTTACTGTATCAGATCCTAGTATAGGTCAGTGGTGAATAAGTAGTTAGTGGTGAAAAGCTCATCACCTTTTTCATAGTTTTTTTATTTTTTTTATTTTATCTAGCTCATTTAGTGCCTTGGCAAAGTAGTTTTAAACAGGAATACGGACGGACAGTCGGGAATCGCTCAATCGGTTTCGCTATGTATAAGAAGAATTTATAAGGTTTTCATTGACTTCAAAGTTATAATACACAATTTATTTAAAAAAATTAATTTTTTTACATGTAAGTATATATTGTAAACAAATATTGTAATAAAGAATGAAATAAAAAAATACATTTATTTCAAACAAAAGATGATTTTAAATAAATATTTTTGAAAATAACTTACCAACGAAAAGCGTTAAAGTGAAAGTAAACAATTCCTATACCATACAAAAGCTCCAAATTAGGGATATGTTTTGGTTTAACCTTAAAGTAGTTCTGATACGCTGAAAGTGCTACGAAAGAGATACATACTATTTTTATAACATTTTTACTTAAATCCAGTGAAAGTACTGAAAGTGATATACATGTAATTGAAAAATAAGAAAAGAGATAATTACAAAAATCTGCGGTCGCACAGAGTTGTTTGAGGTTTCACATGAAAAAAAGTTCGAGTTGAATCCAAAATTTAATTAAAGAAAATCTCTTCTGTTATATTCCGGCACATAACTCTCGACATAACGCCAAAGGGCTTCAATAATGTTGATGTGCTCACTACTTCCATTCCTAAAACAAATTGAGGGGTTGTAATTTTGATTGGTAAATCAAAGGCGTTGAAATAATTTATTTTTTGTAATAATGGCAATAATGTTTCACGTCCTTTATTTTTTACAGGAACTATGCAACATTTACCTATAATTATCTATCTGAAGACTAGGCCGGTGTCATGTTGTTCATTTTAGTGACCGATCATTTTAGTTGAAAGTAAGCAAGGGAATTTGTTCAATTATTCAGTTCGAAGCTCCTTTTAGTTTAAATTCTGTTTCAGTGATTTGTTTAAATCTAAACAAAAAATTAGTTACTTTATAGATCCAAGTCTGGCAAAATTATATTCTTTTATTCACAACCAGCACACTGGGCAAGTAATAAGTGTAGAAAAATTAAAGTTTGGTTAATCTTGCCTAGTAGTTTAGCACAAGGCATAATTGAAAACTAAACTAGGTAGAAGTAATTGGATTATAAACTTCTTAGATCTTCTGAAGACCCATTATTACTTCATATAATGGCCTCTTGCCAATTTTGCTTTCGTCTGTCTCACAATTTCACCGTGGCCATAGATTTCTAAAATTGATGGGAATAAACCTATTATAACATTCTTTCAGAAGTTTTTCCAGCCTATAATTGCAGTCTACTACAGTTTGCAACCCTTTCACTTTTTTTATTATAATATATAGGTTTAATTTTCCATCCATACAAATGCAGAGTTATAACTGTTAAATTTCTCTTTGGTATTGTTTTTTAACAATATGAATATTTTATTTTATATATAAATATTTGTGTCCAATGTGCCTATCAATTATGCGTGATTTTAGGACAAGGCACAGCTAAAATAGGAATTGCCTCTTACGGTACGGACACTTTTAAATTATTATTATTTTTTTTTAATTAAATTTTTGGAAAGATCGTTTAATTTCTATGATTTGTTAATACGTTTTAAAATTATCAACATTTTTGAATGATATAATAACTGGAGGTCTGTACCTAAGCATTCACTTTTGTAGCTACATACTAAACTTAAATATATTTATTCATGAAAAAATCAAAAAAAATCTATTAAATATAAAGAGAATTTAACAATGAAACTACATAATCGAATAAATTGAATTAAATGCTTAATACAACAAACACGAAATAAACTGTTAACATAATGCTTTTAGTATGTAAAAATGTGATTTAGAAATGCCAAACCATATGAGTTTTTAGACTACGCATTTAAATAGTTGCATATCTTCAACCTGATTTGTGTATATGTTTATTTTTACAGGAAAATAGGTATAACTTGCGTGAATGTGTCCCAATAATAAAAAATAAATAAATAATTGTCTGAAAAATATATATTTAATTTTCTATCACCTTGAGTACTTTTTTTTTTTATTGAAGTTGGATTTCCTAAACTAAATTTATTTAATTCTTTTACTTATTTACTGACCTTTTTCATATTCTTCTAATAGCAAATGAAGGTGACCAAGTTTGCAAAACGTTGCTTTATCGAAAATGTTAGACAAATAGTACTTCTTTTCCTCTCTATTTGTAGTTTCTAGTGCTTGTGCGTGAATATTTGTTATCAGTAAACTATTAGCTAAATGATAATCTTTTTCTAATAAAGCACCAAAGTTCTGAAATATCCTTATTGCACGTCGTATTAAATCACGTAAAGAAAAATTGTCAGCATTATTCCAGTCAATAAATCCAAATTGAGTACTAAAAATGTGCAAAATAAAAAAAAACGATAATAAATTTCTAGAAGATAAAAAAAATTAAAAAACGTATTTTTAAAGGTTAATTTAAGTAATAATGAATGTGGGTCATTTTTCGAAATCAAGCAGTGAAATTTTGGAATTTATATTTTTTTGTTATTCATATTCTCGACAGTAAGCCATTTTCCGCATAGACGTGTTTGTGGATTTTCCCAAAATTAATCCACGACAATACGAAACAACAAAGTTTTGTTCCGAATAACCACTATACTGTTACCACCTATTCTCTCACACATAGTCGAGATAAGTTAAAAATGTAAGCGCCTCTATTTTCTTACGTTGTTTAGATTTGATTGCGCTTTTTTTGTTGCTTATTATTGTTTTTTGCTTTGTTATATTGAAAACCAAAATTTCAGAAAAAACTATTGCAATAACAATATTTTTTTCACAAAAAGTTTAAGAGTATCACAGAAGTAACTGTAATTCAATTTTTTTAGATATATTCTTTAACAAACTTAAGACGCATTTATTTGTCATCCTATTAAAATAAATTTAACTCTGCAAATAAGAAGAAAAGGAAAGAAGCGTTGTAGATTATAGTATAGCGTTGGAGTAATTTGTACATTTAAATTTTTCAAATTTGTAGCTCAACTTTCTTTTTTTAATTGTTAAAAACGTTTGTTTATACATTCCAAAAATTTTCTTATTTTACAGAAGTTTTTATAGTGAAATTCTATCAGAGTTCAGAAAAGTACACTGTAACGACGTGTTTTCCAACTTTGCTGTTTGCAAAACGTTGCTTTGTCGAAAATGTTAGATAAATAGTACTTGTTTTCCTCTCTATTTGTAGTTTCTAGTGCTTGTGCGTGAATATTTTTATCAGTATACTACGAGTATTAGCTAAATAATAATCTTTTTCTAATAAAGCACGTAAAGAAAAATTGTCAGCATTATTCCAGTCAATAACTCCAAATTGAGTACTAAAAATTTGCAAAATAAAAAAAAACGATACTAAATTTCTAGAAGATAAAAAAATTAAAAAACGTATTTTTAATGCTAAGAACACAACTGGGACGAACGACGAATTTCTGGTCGCGAATATTCGCCGTCAAAAATAAAACACATTCGTATATATGAAAATGCACACAATCATGACGTAGGACGAAATTCGTCATACACGGCGAACTATGCAATAGAATTATTTCTATCTCTTACGCCGGCGAACGACGAACAAATCAGTACAAAGCAGAGAACTGCACGAGTACACCGCAACTCATGAGTACACCGCATACTTACTCTATACATACTCTATACTTTTCATACTCGAGTATTTTAAACACCGCAATAAAAAGTTGCGGTGTTTATTTTACCCATTCTTGTAAAAACGAGTATCGAAAATATCGCAATCAGAATTTTAAGTATTTTTTATACTCGTACGCGAGAATTTTTTAACTCTCTTTATTTGTAAGCAACGTTGCCACATTTTTACCCTATTTAAATTTTTACTGCCGTTTTATGAAATTCTGCATTGTATGCAGATCTATTTATAAACAATAAAAAAAACAAAATTTGATCAAATCTATTGCTTAAACATTATAAACAGAAAAACAGACAACAACCGTTTTCATAGGTATGAAATACAACACATATTTAATGAATAAAATGCAATAAAACCCCCTTAAAGGCACAGCTTTTGTACACTATTTAAAGCAGGTATACTTATTTTATTGCTGCTTTTTATGTACAAATATTTTCAGTTTATACGCCTTGTTGTCATAAACGTGCTACTAACGGTATTTAGGAAAACAAAATGATAAAATAAATCCGGGAATAAAAGGAAAATTACTTAATTTTTTTAGTTTTAACAAAACTGTATATAAGCAGATGTAATACTGCATTGACTGAATGTCATTAGACCTCATAAATAATAATAAATAAAATAAAGTTTTTAGTTTACATATTTTATTTTGTTAAATATAATTATTGCTTTTATAATTATTTGTTCATTTTAAAAATCTATTTGCTTAACGAATAGAATTTTTAAATTTCTATCCTGTGTAACTTAAAAAAAACCCTAACAAAAACGTAATATAATAAACAATGAACTATTCTTGAGTTATTAGTAAACTTTTGTTGTGTTTTTAATAAATGAAAATATGGCGAATTTTACGGGTTCTATTTAATTTATTTTCTGTTTTATATTAAATAAACTTTCATAATTTTAAAGAAGTATGTATGTTAGCTAATTTAGACATTGGCGACTTTTAATATTGTGTTTGATTTAATAATTCTGATCTGATAACTCTGTTTTCCTCTCACTACACACGTTAAAATCTCTCTCTTGTTGTTTATTGTGAGTACGAATAAAGTAAAGCCAGCATCGCAAACATTTTACTTGAGTATGGTAGATACTTATACTCAAATGGAATGGGTATAGTAAATACTCGCACTTAAGAAATGCGGTGGCGATCACACCGCAACCGCATTTAAGATGAGTATACTTAGAGTATTAAAAACAGACACTCTTGCAGTTCTTTGGTACAAAGTGACCATATTTGACTTTAGATTTAGAAGTATTTTAATAAATAAAGTTATTTTACATAAAAAATGTATGTATGTTTATTTTGCAGCATTTATAATAAGCGTACAGATTATAAGTTAAATATAAAAATGTTTAACTTCTTAAATATTATTTTTTTTATGGTCACCTTAGCAGCTTACAAAAAGTAAACAACTTCAAAAATTATAACAGCTATGTTTTTGTTTGTTATTGTGTTTCATACGACGAATTTACAAAACGAATTTTTGACGACGCATTCGTTGTGTTGGACGAAGTTCGTCGTTCGTCCCTGTTGTGTTCCTAGCATAAAGGTAAATTTAAGTAATAATGAATGTAGGCTATTTTTCGAAATCAATCAGTGAAATTTTGGAATTTATATTTTTTTTATTATTAGTATTCTCGATAGTAAGCCATTTTCCGAATAGACGTGTTTAAGGATTTTCCCAAAATTGATCAACGACAATACGAAACAACAAACTTTTGTTCCGAATAACCACTATTCTGTTACCACCTATTCTCTCAGACATAGTCGAGATATGTTAAAAATGTAAGCGCCTCTATTTTCTTACGTTGTTTAGATTTGATTGCGCTTTTTTTGTTGCTTATTATTGTTTTTTGCTTTGTTATGTTGAAAACCAAAATTTCAGAAAAAACTATTGCATAACAATATTTTTTTTCACAAAAAGTTTAAGAGTATCACAAAAGTAACTGTATTTCAATTTTTTTAAATATATTTTTAACAAACAAAGACGCATTTATCTGTCATCCTATTAAAATAAATTTAATTCTGCAAATAAGAAGAGAAGGAAATAAGCGTTGTGGATTATAGTATAGCGTTGGAGTAATTTGTGCATTTAAATTTTTCAAATTTGTAGCTCAACTTTTTTTTTAATTGTTAAAAACGTTTGTTTATAAATTCCAAAAACTTTATACTCCGAACACTCCGAGAAGTCTCTCCAAACGTTAGTTCAACCACACTGAGGGCGGTAAATCCACTTTTGAATGTCGTTAAGCCGACGTATAACAAGGTGAGAAAACGAACTTTTGTAAGTTGATAACTTAAAGAGAGTTTAAATTCCGAACCTTCAATTTATCAAACTACTAAGACTTTTTTTTGATAATGCAAACAATGCAGTTGCTCGCTTGCGCACTGACTGACTAAAAATCACAAAATTCATTCTATTTATAGTGGTTGCTGATATGTTGGAAATAAGTGAAGGCCCAACTATAATGTGCATAAAACAACTTAAGCAAGCTTGTACATTAAATTATTATTAATTAAATTATTTTTGGCAAAAGTACGAATTAAACATAAATGTGCAACTGTGGCAAATAAGTTACTAAATTTATATAAGTGCATTGAAGCCACATACATTACTTTGATACCTAAGTTACCTAAGCATTTGACAGGCTTTTCGTTGAATTTTCGACATTAGCTAAAGCTAGCTTATGCACATTATAGTTGGGCCTTAAGTGTGAATGTACTCTGTGGGGGTGAGTACATTGAAATCACAATCAAATTACTGCCATCAGTCTTATTTATCCTGACAGCTGTATTCTCTATAGAGCCCAAGTCGTCAATAACCTTATTACACAAAAAACTATCCTTTACAAAAATGGCAGTCCTGCCGCCACGACCATTAAGCCGATCCTGCCTAAAGATCTTATAACACCAAAAATCCAAAACATGTCTTGGTGAAAGTTTATGCCACTAAGCATACAGAGGTGAAACCCTTGGCACATGAAAAACAATATAATCAGGTTTTCTGCAGGTTCTCAAGAAAGAGACAAATATAGTTCTATATTGTTATGAACAAGGCATAATAAACAAAACAAAAACTACATATTTTACATGAAAACATACGGCACAAAAAGTTTTTGCCAAAAAAAAGACATTGTTTATTCTCGTAAATAAAGATATCATTTATGAAGTATTTTTAATTTGTAAAAAAAATGTGATATGCTGTGGTCGCACAAGATAAAAGAAGTGAAGAAGTCTTTAAATCTGCAGTGCTTTTTTAATGCAGTAGTTGTGATCTGTGGCAGAAATGCAGTGTCATTTTTTGTGGACGTGTTAAAATTAAAAACTATAACTTTTTTCGTCAAACATTTAATTTTTTCTTGCACCAGAAACACAAATCAAAATTGAAGTCGATTGGATGTCAAGAAAGAGATGCATAGAAAAAACTAGACGACTATAGTCTCGTGACACCTCTGTATACTCGGTGGTTTATGCTCCGCTAAGAACATCCGGCCGATGTTCTCAAAGAAACAAGACTAAAAATTACGAAATTTATTCTGTTTATAGTGGTTGCTGGCATGTTGGAAATATTTACCAACAGACAAACAACACACCTACATATGTAAACCTCATTTGAAATTTGCCTGTGTATGCAAGTAAATTCTCTCATTTGAATAGTTTAAACTCACCACTAGTTGTATACAAAAGGAAATTTAAAAATAAAATACCATTTTACTCTAGTTTTAGTACGCGTACAGAAAAAAAAAGTACATGGAAAAAGGGATAGAATGCCTTCATCAAAAAATTATAATCCGAATAAAGTTCAACGAGTAAACCAGACGAGAGATGAAGACATACAATCACTTGTACCACACACCGAAGATACTTACGAAACCGGCAGCGCTTTTTTAGGCGAATAAACGGATTGCCATATCTACGGAGGCACTGCCAAACAACAGGTAAATCCGTTAATATATTAATCGACACAGGTGCGACTAACAATTATATTAGTTCTAAGTGTAACATAGGAAAATCTATTCCAATAAAACCAGTTAAGGTAAAAACGCTTCACGGATACTCTTTAACGAAAGCAAAAAAAATTATTACACTATTAGGCCACAATTTAGTATTTTTCGAAACTGAAGCCTTAGAAGAGTTCGATATGCTTCTCGGGGAACATGGTCTCAGAGCCATAAAAGCAGAAATTAACTTATTTTAGTATAAAATCACGTATAAATTTAAAAGAAAAGAAGAAATTAGCGAACAAAAAGTGAATTACACAGTCAATAATGACAAATATAAAAATGAAATTGAAAATATAATGAGAATAAATGACGAAACCAACGAAATTCTGCCCTTTACAACCACTGTACAAGCTACAATTAGGACAAAATCAGAAGATCCTATTTGGGTGAAACAGTACCCGTATCCAATAGCAGACAATGAATTTATAAATAAAGAAATTCAAACATTATTAGACAACCAAATAATACAACAAAAGCCAGTATGGACCGTTGCGAAAAAAGGCACAGATGAGGAAGGGAAACCAAAAAAAAACGTATGGTAATAGATTTTCAAAAGCTTAATGCTCAGATTATAACCGACAGGTACCCTATCCCAGATGTAGCAATGACTATTCAAAATTTAGGAAAAGTAAAAGTCTTTACAACACTAGACTTAGAGTCAGGATTTCACCAAATCTTGATAAAAAAAATCACACAGAGAAAAGACTGCATTCAGTGTGAATGGAGCAAAATACGAATTTCTTAGAATGCCATTTGGCTTAAAGAACGCACCTTCTATATTTCAGCGATGTATAGATGATATTCTGCGCCCATATATTTGTAAGTTCGCTTACGTTTATATCGACGACGTGCTTATATATTCTTCTTCGCCTGAAGAACACATGGAGCACATTCGAATAATAGTAAACGCATTACATAATGCAAATATGAAAATTTCTGACGAGAAATCACATTTTTTCCAAGACTCAGTAGAATATCTTGGTCACGTAATCAAACACAGTAAAATAACTGTAGATCCTAGTAAGATCCAAACAATAAAGGATTACCCAAAACCTAAAAATTTAAAAGAATTAAGGTCATTTTTAGGACTAGCTAGTTATTATAGGAAATTTGTACAAAACTTCGCTTCAATAGTAAAACCCCTTACTACATTCTTACGCGGAGACAATGGCGGTGTAAACAAAAAGCAAAGCACAAAAGTATTAATTAATCTAGATAAACCAGCACTCGAAGCGATAGAGAAAATTAAAGATATGTTACAAGCACAAGTCGAATTATTTCAACCAAATTTTAACAAGCCCTTCGAACTAACAACTGATGCAAGCAACTTTGCAATAGGAGCTGTACTTTCTCAGAAGAAGAAACCTATTTCATTTATATCTAGAACCCTCAACCAAACCGAACAAAACTAAAGCACAAACGAAAAAGAGCTTCATGCGATCGTTTGGTCACTTCAAAAATTAAGAAATTACCTTTACGGTATAGCAGACTTAACCATTTACACGGACCACCAGCAGCGTTGTCAACTTGGTACGTTTCGCACCATTTTGGGTGCCTTTTCGAATTTTTTGTGCGAAAATATTACGTGTTGGTGCGTGGTGCGTTTTTTTTTTTAATTTTGGTGCTTTTTTAATTTGCGGTGGCACCAAAGCAAATTTAACACCACTCTGTTTTTTGTGTAAAAAAAAAAAAAATTTTTACAAAAAATACACCTGTTTTAATACCATTTCGTTGAAGACGTACCAAATCATAAGCACAAAATGAAACGGTATTGTTGTTGTATTAATTTTTGTTATGTTAAAAAAAATATTTCACTCTATGGAATATACTATCCCTTTTAGATTTTCATGGTCATTGTTTTTGTAGTAAAGGCTGCTGTTCTATCTGTTAAACAGTTAACTTTTAACCGACTTTAAAAAAAGAAGGAGGTTATACATTTCGACTGAATGTTGCTTTTTTATGTTTGTGCCTGCAAAACTCAGTCATTTCTGAACCGATTTTGAAAATTGTTGGTAATATGATAGATTATGCTTACAGATTGTTCCCGTTTAATAAACAGTTCATAATCCTAAAAATTAAAGGGTGTCCCCATACATATTTTTACGTGTATTATGAACTGTTAAGGACGATTCTGTAAAATATAAAATGACTGCGTATTAGTTTGGCTCCCAATAACAAAATGTTATACAAAAATAAATCTAAAATTAAAGGGTGCTCCCATAATTGCTGTAAATTTACTTATATGGGCCTATGTTTTGAACCGTTATAGACAAACGCTTGTAAATTGGACAGAACGTCGGTTGCTATGGCCGATATAGTAACAAGTATTTATACTAAATATTATAAACTAAAGGGTGCGCCTATAGCTCACTTAATTTGATGTATATGGCCATACTTTTTAACAGTTGTAAACAGACGCTTGAAATTTACAACGAACCTGAATTGCTGAGTCCTAAATCATTAAAGATTTTAAATAAAAAAGAAATTCTAAAACTTGGTGCGTTTTCTCTTAAATGGTGCGTTTTTTTCTTCACTTTGGTGCGTTTTGAAATTTCAAAGTTGACAACGCTGACCACCAGTCACTCATTTTTTCTATATCTGATAGAAATCCCAACACAAAATTGAAACGATGGAAAAATTTCATCGAAGAATATGGCGCTAAATTAGTATATAAACCAGGAAATCAAAAGGTCGTCGCTGACGCATTGTCACGTCAACAGATTAATAATACTTCGAGTTGTTCACAACATTCAGCACAAAGTTCGCCAATCGAAAAATTGAAACGCGTGAAACAACCATTAAATGCATTTAAGAATCAAATAATTATTCACTATAACACAGATAACTTAGTGCAAATATCTTCACAAAATATTTTCTCATATGCACTACACACACTTTTCTATTCAACCAAGGACGAATTATTAGACAGATAATAAACCCAAAAGTAACAAATGCTATAAAAATAGAGGAAGAAACTCTATTCCACGTCGAAGATAATATCATTTCTTCTTTTCCAAATGTAAAAGTTGTAGTAGCTCAGAAAATTACAGAAGATATAGAAAACATAGATAGACAAAAAGAAATCGTAGTACTAGCACATAGACGAGCACACAGAAATTATAAAAATAACGCTCAAGAAATACAGACAACGTATTTTTGGCCAACCATACGCACCATATGTAAAAAAGAAGCACAAGACTGTGAAATCTGTCTTACAAACAAATACGAAAGAAGGCCAAATAAACAACCAATTGGAGCAACACCGATTCCAAATCACGTGGGAGAACACATACACTTAGATTTATTTTATATGAACGGAAACACATACATCACCACAACTGATAAGTACTCAAAATATTGCTATATACGAGAAATTCCAAATAAGAAAAACATACACAAATACATCGAAGAAATACTATCGCAAATCTATCCAAATGCTAGATTCATAATGAGTGACAACGAAGCAGCATTATCAAGTATATGCGTAAAACAGGTTTATGAAAAACTACATATTGAACACACGCTAACGCCAACATACCATTCAACAACAAACGGTCAAGTGGAACGCACTCATAGCACGCTGATCGAACTCACTAGAGTCCTAGCTCAAAAACACAATTCTTCATTAGGAGCCGAAATCTTTAATGCCGTTCGACAATACAACAAAACAATACACTCAGTCATTGGAGAGAAACCCGAGGACGTGTTTTTTAAGCGGGGAGCACATCCTGATATTAAAGAAAAAATCGAAATAAACCAACAGAAAATACTTCTATATCACAACAAAAATCGTAAGAACATCACATACCATGCAGGGGACGTTATATACTCCAAAACGCACCGACGCAATAAAAACGTAAGGAAATACTCAAAACACATTGTAAAGGAAGGTAAAGGTAACACAATAATTACAAACAAAAATATTGTTATACATACGGATAATATACGAGTACAAACGTGCAAAGAATAATAATATTATTATATATATATATCGGTCGCATTCGGTAACAGACTAATAGACTTAAAAGACAAAAAATATATAATGATAGAGACTGACCCTGTATACGTTTTTCAGGACACAGCGTTCTTATACCATATGACAAACCTTTCTAGAATCTTGACACCCTACGAAAATATAGTACGATTTGCATATAATTTAGAACAAAACTCTGCAGAATATTTGTTGATAACTAAAATAGAAAATCTGAAGTCACAACTACTTCCTAGAATCTCCAGAACTAAACGTTCACTTAATTTTTTAGGATCAGCCCTCAAACTTATTACAGGAACACCTGACCACGATGACCTAATCGAAATCAAGACAGGATTGAATATGCTAATAGAAAATAATAATAAACAAAAGAAAATAAACTCTGAATTTGAAAAAATATTAGAAAGAATTAGCCCCGAATCTATTTCAGAACATTTAATACTTACCGAAGTATACAACGAACTACATTCTATAGCTACAATGATTAATTTCGCAAAAGACGGAAACTTTTATTCCGGAACTTTAAATTTAAAAGATATTCAACAAATAGTGTCTAATGAAGCGTTAGATCTACCTATAATAAATATATTAGAATATGCCGATATTAATGTTTTTTATTTTCATCACACAATTGTAAACACCTATAAATACCCATTATTAAAAACGAAATGTAAGCTATTTAATTTGTATCCATTAGCATTTAAGCACGGAAAACTATTACTAGACTCTAGAATAGCAAAATGCAATAATAAATTTACAAGTATCGAAAAATGTAAAAATTATCTAGGAAACTTTATATGCAAAATTAAGAAACCGGACAACTGTACTATTAATGTATTAGAAAACAGGCCAGCCAAATGCGAAGTAATACATAAAAATAACGCACCGCTACAAGTACTCGAAAGTGGAAACATCATTACAGGTTACGAACACACCTGGAATAACGTAAAAATAAATGGACCTAAACTAATACAATTCAATTACTCAACAAATCTAGATGGAAAACAATACTACAACCACCAACAAGCACTCAAAAATGTCATACATAACCTACACGACGAACAATTACAAATAATGCGCATGTTAGAATCTAATGGTAATTACAAATTTTACAATATCTAAGAAATATCAACCTTCCTGATACCCATCGAAGAACATCCAGTCAAATACACATTTTATTTCGTATTGGGACTATGTACATTAGCATTACTAACTTATGGTATGAATAAATTCTGCGAATGCTACAGGATAAAGAAAATAGAAACACAAAGGAAAAAAATCGACGAATTATATGAAATAGAACTTCTCAAGCTCCGACAGAGACAATATACAGTTTAAAACGAGGACGTTTTTTTTAAGAAGGAGGAGAGTTAACATCTCTTATTTTAAGATAGTAATAACAAATCCATAAATTCAAATATAACTAAGATAGTAATAAAAGATGATAAATCCATAAACTCAAATATAACTATTCTAAGCTAGAGATAAGACAAACATCATAAATACAACTATTCTAACGATAAGAAACACATTCTTTCTTTTCTAACTTAATACAAATAACTCAAAACATGTTTTGCTGATACGAGTAAAAAAGGTACTAGTAACCTAAACAAAGAAAAACATATTTTGAGTTAGGACAAAAAAACATTAAACATAATTATTAATATACATAGATGCTAAGAAAAATAGGATAGATAGTCTTAAGAATATATTTAATACAGAAACGCACATTTTTTGGTGCAGAAAAAAGAAAATATATTTTAATAATTAAAATTTAAAACACGGGAATAATTAATAATATAATTCAAACTTTAAAATTTTTATCGTGCTATTTTCCCGGTATTGATTATTGAAGGTGAAAGCACGTCTCGATGGCCATTTCGCTATCGCTTACTTAGCTCGTCAGGAAACTTCTCACAAAAAAATTTTTTTTTTGTTTTGTTTTGTTGTTTTTGCTTGAACTTTGATTTTTGTCTTTTCTTTAAAGTTTAGACAAAAATCTTTAGTTCATTTAAAATTTTTGTGAGAAGTTTCCTGACGAGCTAAGTAAGCGATAGCGAAATGGCCATCGAGACGTGCTTTCACCTTCAATAATCAATACCGGGAAAATAGCACGATAAAAAATTTAAAGCTCGATAAAAATTTTAAAGTTTAGAAAATATATTTTTTTTTATTCATTTCCTATATTTGGAAATTAACTAGCGCAATTGCCCACGTCTGCTTTGTAATTTATTCTCTTTTCTGTAGGAGTGTTTATTAGATGAAGTATCTTTTGCATGCATCTCTTTGTTGTATTTGTTTCTCCTACTAGAATTTTAACATTCTCAAAGTTGGGTTTGTGTCCAGAGATCATACAGTGGGCAGCTAGGGCAGTTTTTTGGTTAAGAGGTTTGTTTGTATTTAAGTCCGATAAATGCGATGCTAATCTTGTCTTTAGTTTTGATTTAGTTGTGCCAAAATATACCTTTTGGCATTTATCTGCGTCGTCACCATTGTATTTAATTTAATATACTAAGTTAGACTTTTCCATTTTATCTAGTCTGGATTTTACGTTGTTAAAGAACTTTTTTCTCATGTTTGTTGTTTTCATCGCTAATATATACTTCTTTTTGTCATAAATATCGGAATTTTTAAATCTCTCAGAAAGCCAGGAATATAGTCACATGATTTGTACTTCTTTCTCGGTTCTTCTATCATTCTACTTTTGTCAACTTGTGATACGTCTTTGCCCTTTATTACGTTAAGAATTAATTTGTTTATTCTGATAGGGAAGTCATTTTTCAGCAGTAACGTCTTTATATTCTCTTTATTTGCTGTAAGGAAATCTTTATTACTAATATTTAGTACTCGTGAAATGAAGTTGGTTGCAGTATCCATAATTATGTTTTTGGGGTGTTTTGAATAAAAGTTTATTAGTCTTCCCGATGTCATGGGTTTTTGGTACCAGTCGAGCTTAATTATGCTTCCTTTTCTAATAATCAGGGCGTCCACATAGGGTTATTTGTTGTTTTGTTCCTTTTCCAGCGTAAATTGAATTTGTCTATGAAATGCGTTCACGGCCTTTAACGTGTTATCTACTTGATCAATTTTTATTATTCCAAATAAGTCATCTATATATTTTGTCAACACTCTAGGCTTAATGTCTTTATTCAGGAACGGTATTTAATAATTCTTCCATTATTTCTATTATATTGAAATCCATTTACTTTCTATTATATTGATGGCTAAATTTACTGGAGTACTGGGAAACAATGCAATAACGTCAAATGATATTAGTATTTCGTCCTCATCAATGCTCTTGTTGTCTATTCTAGATTTAAATTATTTGCGTCCTTTATATTTGCCGTATTCACAAGCTCTGCTAAGGTGTAGGTAGTATTGCATACTACCTTTTGTTTACTTCTTTGTGAACAACCATACGTCAAAAAGTAAATAAGAAGAAAAGCGCTATTCATCATTTGTTATTTAGAAGCCAAATGGGGGAGAAAACAGAAAAAAGTAAATTAATAAATTTTTTGTGTGAGGATGAAATTCAAGACATTTTTAGGATGAACCTAATGTACTTGCTCTCCAGTCGCAGAATTATACATTTAGGGATACCAAAATCATCATTATGGCATAATCGGGTTTTAAGATATTTTGATGAAAACAGATTTCTTCATATGATACGACTACGGCCAGAGAAATTTGCCTATATATTCAACCTTATAAAAAATGACGATGTTTTTCACACAATTGGCGAAAGGCTCCAACTACGCATTGACTTGCAGCTTAAAATTGTACTTTACTGCTTGAGATCTTCAGAAAATGGTGCTTGTGTTCGTACGGTAGCATCTCTTTTTGGTATAGGTGATGGCGGTACCATACAAAATATTAGAAAGCGAGTCACTAAAGCAATATTAAATCTTAAAGAACAGTTTTTATATTGGCAACTTTCAACTTCAACTTTCTAATAAATCAGTCAAATCAATAAATTAAATAAATAAAACTAATAAAAATATCTTTTAATTCAATTTAATTTAATATAATTCACACATGAACACAAAAATTATAATTCATTTAAACATAAAACATTTAAACAAATACAACGTTTGAAAAACATATGAAAAAAAGTACTAAGTGTTGTATCGCATGTTTGCATGAAAATTACCAACAACACAGCTAGCACCGTTGTATTTTGTTAGCACTTAGCACGTACTAGGGGGCTTGTGAATAGGGCAATTGTATATTGGATTTATCATCAAGTTCTTTAAAATATCAATTAAATATTTGCTCCGTTCATATGATGGTTAGTTTATAGACTAGCAAATTGATCTTAATGACATATTTTCTTTATGAATCTTTGGATGACCATATATCCTTGGCGCAACTGCAATCTTAGTTGTTAACTTATTCCTGAGAGCTAAACTGATAAGGTTCACTGAATATAGTTTTTCAACAAGCGTATTATTCTTATTTTGTAGATCAAGGTGAGATCTTTCTTCAGTCGTCTATACGTGCACATATTTCCTAGGATTTTCATCATCGTTGTTTTATACTCACTTTTATACATCGCAACAGTTTTATTGCCCTTATCAGAATTGACTGTTGTTATATCGTCATTCGTTTTTAAATATTTTTCAGTCTTAACCACTGTGTCTAGTATCATTTTATCTCTTATACTAGTTCTCATTTGTCTCTTATTATCTTCAATAAGTGTTACGAGTTTTATTCTAGATGTTTCTTGTTGTTCCTTCTCGCTAATTGTTTGAATGCAATTTTCTCCATCCGTAATACGTTTAAATAAAGGAAAATTATATCTTGTAAATACATTTGGTGATATGATCTTAAAACTTTTAACACCAATTGGGAGTGAAATTGATTACCTTTTTCTTGAGATATTAACAATTGAAAAGAAAAAACTTTTATTAGACAGTGTCTATAGGCCACAGACTAACATTAGTATTGATCCTCTTATTACTATTCTTGAGGATATCTCCATGCTTTTTGACGATATAATTATTGTTGGAGATTTCAATAATAATCTTTTAGTTGGCACCTTGATAATGGCTCAAATGCACTTCCTAAATCTTTCTCCTGTGAACATACTCGTATCAATTCCAACACTCTTTCACACAACATCCAGTAGTTTAATTGATCTTATTTTTGTCAACTATCAGTGTAAAGTTTGTATATACGACCAAATTTCAGCATCAGCTTTCTCGGACCATGATATTCTTTAGAGTTGTGTAGTTCGTGAACGACCTAGTTCAATTTAACACTTTTTTACAGAGCGCCTTTTATAGTTCACCATTATTTATATGAAAACAAATATAAAACTACAACTTGAGTGAAACCTTAAAACTTATTTTGGTAGAAATTAAGGAAAAATATCCTTTTGTAATCAGAAAATATATTATTATTAACCAATTTTCTATTTAGTTTTAAAGGTTTACAAAAATTAAGTCAGATAGAAATGCATACTTACATATAGTTAATCTTTAAATTGTTTTTCAGTTGCACAATTTTTCATTAGTATGTATGAATATGTTTTTAATTTCTGATAAATTTAACACAGTACACTAAAAATTGTGTGAGCTAAACAAATTAACTGTATTCGCTCAATTGTTTTCTGCTTATCGATTGAGCAATTGAACTAAAAACAATTGAGCTAAACATGTAAACTCAATTCGATCATTTGTTTAGCTCACTAAGTGTACTTTGAACTAAATGAACAAACTAGTTCGTTCTAATGTGCTACGCTGAAAAGAGTGCTCGCTTTAAAGAGCTGAAAAACCCTACCCTAATATTCTTTTCATGACTTACGATATACCAATGGCTCTCAGAGAAAAACGTATATCTTATCAAGATTTTCACAACATAGACCTTACAATGTTATTTAGTTATTTTGAGAACATCTGTTGGGAGAAAATTATTCTTTGAGAAGTGTAGATGGGCAATTAACTTTTATTCAAAACAGTATCCGTCAACTTTATGAACTTTGTGTACCTATTAAAACTATAACAACCAACGCGAAACAACCGCCATCTGGATCTGGAGGATCTGAAAATTCTTCATAAATCTATTCGTAGGGAAGTTGTTAGAAGTATTATACTTGCAAACAAAAATTTTCGGCCGCAATTGATACCAAATCTAAATAGAAGGAAATCCGTAAAATTGGTATCGGTAAGCAACGACACGAATCAAGTAATTTAGACGTTGACGTTAACCTGTGAATATTAAGAAAGAGTTTACAGTATGCGGTGGTATTTGTAGGCGGTCATAACTTCAACACCATTCGCAGTTCAAATGAAGCTCGCAAAGGCATATATTATTCCCATTCTTTTATACGGGTGTGAAATCTTTGCAAATTGTGACAGTGAGGATAAAATTAACATTGCTTACAACAATATTGCTAGATAAGTTTTCTTGAAAAGACGGAGGGGCCATATTTCGATCTTCTCATACCAGATATTTAATCTAAAATTTCACAATCTTTTAAAAGTAAAGTGCTTGATATTTTTACACAAAGTACTCATATCCAAGCAGCCAATATATTTGTTTAATAGCATTCAATTTGCTAGATCCAACCGTGGCAAAAAGATTATTCAAAAAAGATATCAGAGTTTTTTATCTCAAAGACAAAATTTTTATTTCTACGACAAGTCTCTAGAATTCCTTGCCAAACTATATTCAAAATTTAGCCAATGTAAATCAGTTTAAAAAGGAGTTATTTAAATATTTTTCCTAATGTGTCTTTTTTCACATAATTAAAAATAATTTAAGAATACTAAACTGCATGTAAAACGTATGTTCATATGTAAATGTTTTATGATTATATTTTATTATTGTTTTATTATTATTACTTTTTATTTATTTTTTACATTTTACATTTACATTTTACATCTCTTTTTGTTAAATTTGTAATGATATATTTAGCTAGCGCTTATTTCATAAGATATTTATCTTGTAGTGCTAGATTATATAAATAAAAAAATTAATAAATAAATAAAAAATAATAATAACAATAAAAAATGTTATGTTTGGTCTATCGTAAAATTTACTATTTTGCCGTCAGTACATTATTTTTATTTTTCCATATACGTTTTTTTCGTACAGGCATTTAGTTTTATTTTTCAATGTATGCCTTTTTCGTACACGCAGTTATTTTAATTATCCATGTACTTTTTTTTCTAACCATGAAGTTATTTTAATTTTTCCATGTACTTTTTTTCCGTACGCTTACTAAAAATAAGGTACGCGTACGCAAGCAATAGCTATGGTCGTACATTCACGTATATGTACGCAATATGTATGGGTTGGTTTTGAAAAGAACATTGTGTGTACGATGAGTGTACTTTCTGAACTCTGAATTCTATGTCACTTACATTTATAACCATTTTATTAGGTTACATAAACATAACTATGTATCCGTCCCGAAATTGTTGGTTTTTAATAACAGTATATTTTAATAGACTCTCCTTCCCCTATAATCGAAATATGGAAGTTTTACTTCGGATACTTTTTCGATTGTTAATCTTATACTATAGTGAAATTTATTTAACATGTGGCTATACTATCCGATATTATATATAAAATAATTTGGTGTTTTACCATCAATTAGACCTTACCTTAAACATAAGCAAAGCACATCTACCATTTAACAACAAAAAATAATGCAAGCTATAATGAAGATAGTAATAAAACAATAACAATTGCACTACTAAACATCCCATACCAAAATTAAAAGCAAAGCACGTCCAGTGTTTTGAAAAAACACAACAACAAATAACACATGCAATTTTAAGCAGGAAAACAATTGAACAAATAAAAAACCCAAATGAAAAAAATTACTTTAACACTACTTATTGCACATTTTTATTAATGAGCATTCATACGACCCTTACTTGAATTTACAAGGAACTCCACTACTTACCAATAATCAAAAATGGTAGACCACAAAAATACATAACACCATTATTTCGTACCTATACATACACACATACATATGTACACACATACATACATTTATGTATGCGTACAAACATATCTATATGAATATACCTACATAAGTAGACAATAATATAAATAAAATAAATAAACATATGTATATGGTCCTCCAACCTTCATTTGAATATTAGCTATATTTAAAAAACGATAAACAATCTTCCAAACTCTCCAAAACACTTTCCCAAACACATAAATCAAATAATTTATTTATTGAATTGACTTTTACATTATAATCTTGACGTTAAAAAAATATGTTTTGTACCACAAAAAGGAGCAGCGCAAAAAAAGAGCCAAGCGCATTACTTTTTTTAATGCGCTGCTCCTTCATGGCGCAGAGCAATGCGCAATAACAAGTTGGCTCTGATCTTTACGCAAAAGAGCCAAAAAAGCAGAAAAGACCTGCTCTGCGCTGCGCATTTACTTACTCTGATATATATATATATACATCATCCACGTATTTGGTACATACTTTTGGTTGAATTTCCAATTATTCCAAACATTTATAATGTCTAAATAAGTTTATAAATTAACAACGAAAACTGGAGATTCAGGATCAGCATCATTCGAAAAAATTTATTTTGGCAGCTTTAAAGTTTTTCAAAGTAAATATATGGTCTTGTAAGTACTATGAAGTTACTTAGGGACTTTTAGAAGAGTGGACTAGACTGCAAATTGTCATAACCGAAGTTTAAAGCAAGTATAAAAGGAATCCCAGTATACATCCTGGGGGCGCTTCAGCTTAATTTGGCGGAGGTGAGCTAAAAACATTTCCATCTCTAAGCTATAATTTGTCAAACTCGTGATATATGTCTATTAAAAGACCAGCACGATATTTTTTCTTTCCCAAGGCTGTACATTTATTTGTTTTGAATTCGAATTAATCGTCATGAGTCACCGTTATGTTTGTTGCATTGAGCTGTATCATCTAACTGGCAACGCAAACTGTTGACAGCTTGTTTTGACACTGGAATGGTCCTGTAGTGCGATTCACTACTCTTTTTTTTAACGATTATCGGTTTGTTAAATTGACTTAACAACAAAATTGTCGATTGTGCTTCTCAGTAACACTTTTATCGATATTCGCTGATATAGTTAACAAGTTGCTCATCCTTAACAAAGCGACTATAATTTTGCGTTGTTCTGTCCACAAAATAAACGACGTACAACTTGTGTTTATGTACATTCATACAAACATATAAGCATCATAAACACAGAACATATACATATATTAGAACGCAAAATAAAAACACAGTTTGTTTTCATTTAAAAAAAATAAGACATACTTGTTGAACTTAGTAGATAAACGCACATTTAAAATTTATTTTAAAAATTAAAATCTTATAAAACAAATTGCACAGAGGTAATCGTAACTCTACAACCAAAACTATTATTATGCGGCTCTTGCTGTCATACTCGATGCATGAATATTGATAAAGACGTATTCATGTATGTAAATTTACATCCTAGAAATAAATACATGCATGTTCCTCGCTTGAATTCACATGTTTTTACTCTTCTCTTCTCTGTTTTTCGTTTAATTGTTTACGGAGATGCCACTCAATTACAACTTGTTTCTATTATCGTTAGGCTGAAGTTAGTGAATCACCCAATCGTTATTGCAAAAGGCAGAACTTGTCGACAAATATAACTATTGTAGTATTGTTTAAAGTTAGTGAATTGATCTTTTATGTGGTTTATATATGGTGATTTTACGGTGCAATATATATTTAAGGTTATACGAGGGCTGCTCTATATATTTCTGGCCTAATAGTGAAAATGCGAATATTTATAATCAAAAATGGTTTTATTGTTTTTCAAAGTATTCTCCAGCATGATTTATACACTTTTGCATGCGCTCAAACCAGTTGTCGAAGCACTTCTTCCACTCCGATTGAGACACCTCTAAAACATGGTTTTTGAACACTTCAACAGCTTCTTCTGGCAACAAAAATCGTTGACCACGCATTTTTTTTTCTTGATGTGCGGAAACAAGAAGAAGTCATTAGGTGCCAAGTCAGGGCTGTACGCGGATGACCCATTAATTCGACGTTTTGGCCGGTCAAAAACGCTCTGGTTTGAGCCGATGTGTGAGAGCTCGCATTGTCATGGTGAACAATGATTCGTCTTCTCTTGTTGGTTTGTCGAATTTATCCGATGACTTCAGGCAAACGTCCTACGTTGCTCAAGCGGAACAGTCGCCACATGATGAGTTTCGCCGAAGAAACAGGCGACCATTTGCTTCGAAGTGCTTCTTCCACGAACAACTTTCGTTGGATTTTGCTCGTCTTTGAAGACCCACACGGTCGATTGTTGTTTCGTTTCGGGCTCATACGCATAGATCCATGATTCGTCACCTGTGACAATCTTATAAACGTCTTTTGAAGCACCGCATCGTATTTTTGCAACATTTCTTTGCACCAATCGACACGAGCCTTTTTTTGAGCGACTTTCAAATTGTGTGGGATCCAACGAGAACAAACCTTTTTTACGGCAAGGTGTTCATGCAGTATCGAATGTATGCTGGTGAAAGAAATGTCCAAGGATGTATCTATCTCTCGATATGTCGCACGCCGATCTTGCATTATGAGTTCACGCACGGTATCAATGTTCTCTGGCACAACAGCCGTTTTTGGACGACCTTCACGGAATTCGTCTTTGAGCGAGCTTCGGCCACGAATTAATTCATTATACCAATTTTTCACAACGCTATAGGATGGTGCTTCATCGCCATACGAAGATTTAAGTTCATCGATGCACTCTTGTCGTGATAATCCACGTCGAAAGTTGTGAAAAATGATGGCACGAAAATGTTCACGAGTTAATTCCATTTTTTCTATATTAATTTTTTCAAGTCACTGTAAACAACACAAATAATGGTCGTACGTCAAAAAGTTTTGAGTACGATTATGCTTAAAAATGACAAACTTTCCAATGAAAATGTCAGATTGCACTTGGCAGCACTCAGTGTTGCCAGGCCAGGAATATATATAGCAGCCCTCGTAGGTTATATTATTTTTTAAATTGTTCTCTTGTAATTCCTAAGCTCATCTAGATTTTTTACCTTGATCAAGTTTTTTGGAGACCAGCCTTTATTTCGGCTCTACCGTTTATAACTACTTGAAGACCTTTAATACTCTTCAATTTCTTATTTTATTATGCTATTTATTTCTTATTCAATTTCTTATGTTATTATGCTATTTAGCTATATGTTACATATACAACCCAATCATGAAAGTTCTCACGGAATTTCTTTCCCACGGAAAAATTTTCTCGAGAAAAAATTCCTCCAATTATTAATTCCGCGGGAACAAAATAATAAAAAAGTAGCATCATCGTAATTTTAAGGGAGTTTTTTTTATTTACATTTATCATTTCGTTATGACGGTGGGAAGAATTCAATTTCCTTTATAGAAAGGGTAGAAGAACTGGCAGAAGTCTACGGCCTAAGCAAGAGGTACCGAAGTATTAATCGCAAGTGGCCGACGTGGAAAGGGTTTCGAAAACATTTCCTGAGATGCTTTTTGCCACCACAGTACTTTAAAGGCCTAGAAGACGACATTCGCCGAAGACTGCTGAGAAGGCCGGCAACCTCAACGAAGAGACAGCAGAACCCGACCAGTTGTTCTCACCGAAGATACTGCCATTAATCCCGTTACCGTTTACGGCAGGTTTGATCGAAAAGGCTACTGTTACCGGTTTAGTAGAATTCCCAGCATATTATTTTCTTGGCTGTGTAGTAAAAGAGGTTCAAGGACTCGTGAGTGCTGCAGGAGAGATCAGGGAGACGCTAGAGGATCAAGCCAAGAGCAAGGCTTGGCAGCAAACCAGAAACGCCAACCTCTGCAGCAATTAGCACTTTTAAATCGACCGATACCCGCTTGCTGGCACAAGTTCAGCTTGGCGGGCACCAAAGGGAGGCCACCATCGATACTAGGACCTCCAGAAGCTATATAAGCGAGAAAGTTTGGTTATCAGAAAGTTGGATCGGACTGGCAAACGGAGGTAACGAAGATGATCCTATGTAGATTTCAAAATTCGTGGAGCATGAGTTCGAGAAATTTAAAAGTGTAAGTGGCTAAACTACTTTGGCCGAGCACAAAACAGTTCTAAAAGATGACAGATCGGTCCGTCAAAAGTATACACAACGTAATCCAGAGATTCAGGAATGTTTAAATGAGGAGATAGATAAGCTATTAAGCAACTGACGTACCGAACCCTGAACAAGCCATATAGTGCACCTATTGCAATGGCACCAAAGAAGAACGGCACCCTTAGGCTCTGTATAGGCTGCAGATTGCTTAACACCAAAACGATGGTCGATACTTACACATTGCCTATCATAAACGCTATACTGGATCGTCCGAGATATTCAAAATTAATAAGCTGTATAGATCTCAAAAATGACCATTGGCAGACACCTATGAAAGAAGATAGTCGGAAGTACACAGCATTCACGGTAACGGGTAAAGTTTAAAAATTTGAGGGAAGTGTTTAGAAGACTTCGCAAGGAGCGGTTAAAAATAAACGACGAAAAATAAGTTCTTCCAAAAGGAGGTAAAATATTTAGGTCATGTGTTCAGCGAGAATGGCATAAGCACATATCCGGATGATAGCCGCTATAAAGGAGGTTTAACCACTCAAGAAGGGAAGAGAGATGCTTAGGAACTGCTTCACGGTACAGAAGGTTTGTTAACCCGCCAAACGTTTTGTGCAAGGAAAAGTATTTCCGATGGAACGAACAGCAGGAGGAGGTTGAGAAATTTTAAAATAGCTTACTAGAACGCTGGTTTAAAGGTGCCCTAACACAAAGATATAGTCCGAAAACTGATGCGTGCGAATAGGGATTGGGAGCAGTGCTCCTAGCTGATCTATGATCAAGAAAAGGTAATCTCTGGTGTAATTCAATCGAAAGCCGATGCCTTATCCCGTGACCCCGTCGGTGAGTGCGATTGATGGCGCAGAAAGCCTGAGGAGGTGGAAAAGGAACAGGAGAAGTTCCTGGACCTCACCATTTAAGAGGATTAACTTAACCGCCATATGCAGATAACGACGAAGATGCTGTGCTCTGAAAATTATGCGTCCCCTGATTTCAGAGGAAGATATGTGGGCATACGGAAAATCATATTGCGTGTCTGCAAGAGGTATTATTGGGCAGGGATATATATATATATATAGACATCCGAACTTACGTCCATAGATGCCAGGTGTCTCAGCAGCATAACAACAACGCCCTGCATGCTAAATGCTGTCAAATTTCGGGGACCACGGCTCATAGTTTATAAGATATTTATGACGTACCCGACGGAAATCAGGGTACATCACCAGTTCATCACCGCCCCGTACACGCTCCAAGAGAACCCCACTGAACGAATCAACCGCACAATTAAGACAATGATAGCACAATATGTCAGTTCAAATAAGAAAACATGTGGTGAATTATATGATGAATTATAATATAATTAACGTTTAACATACAAATATATTAGATTATATGTGGCAAACTATAATTTACTTAAGAATACTTTTCGTCAAGTTTTGTCAAATGTAATTTCTTTAAGCAAGATACGAAGCTGATTGCACTTCCGTATGGAAACAGCTGATTGTGCTTTGTGTTATACATTCATAAAGAAAAATTACAATAAAGACCTACAGTAAAAAAATTTTTAGCTTTTAATTTAATAGAAAATGTAAAAAAAGAGATCATTTTTATTTCTTGGCCCTTTTAGACAAACACAATAAATTAAAAATTAATTTTTAATTGTATACAATTTAAGTGATGTACACCGTTGCATATTTTAGTATGGTCACAAACAGAAAAAAAACATGTAAAATTTTATTGAATTTATATTCGAACATGAACAGAACATGTAAATATATGTATGCGAATGTAATTAAATATATAAAAATATATTCAATTTACTTTATTCGTGCTTCATTCCTTTAAATATAAATATTTCATGATATTCTCATGAAATATTTATTATTTTAAACTAAACTAAAAAATGAAATGTATTACTGCGGGGAAAGCATATCCATATGGTCATTTCACTACTGCTCAAATAGCTCATCAGTGGATTTTACCCAAATTTTGTATAGAAAAACAGAAAGTCTTATATCAATAGCCAAATTGATTAAATGAGGGTGTTCAAATAGTCGATGTAATTTGATGTATGCGGCCAAACTTATGAACAGTTGTATACATGCGGTTGAATTTCGTGATGGAATATCAGGGGGTTGCAATAGTTTATGTATGTGGGCATACTTTTGAACCGGTATAGACAGACAAATGAAATCTGTTTTGAGGTCGGCTTTTTTTTTTGTTTGTTTATTTATAAAGAAATTATTTTTGGCAAAAGTTAACATTAATGTGCAACTGGGTTTTTGACATAAGCTGAAGCTAAGTTATGCACACTATAGTGGGGCGTTTAGTTTGCTAAGATCAGTGCATGTGAAAGGTCGTGTGGCGTAGAAAAAACGGACATTATATTAACCACATAGATATGTGAAAGCAAACAACAAATTTAATAGGAGTTTGTGTTAAGAGGATAACAGTTATGCGTAAGTGTAAAAACTGTTTTAATAATTAAATTGGTCCATCAAAGATAGAATAAGAAAAACGAAGAAAGAAAGTACGTTATTTTGTTTCGTTTTTCCTTTGTAATTTGTTTCACACACTCGACAATGGGGCAGAATAAGGTAAGTTGGCTTATTGTCGGTAAGTAGCCAGAAGCAAATATTTGTATTGCGTAGCTCCAAGCATAAAGTATTCATATAAAGTAGCCAGAAAGTATGTTTATTCTCAACACAAAGTAGCAAGAAATAATATTTTCGTTTTTGGCTACTTTTCAAATTGCAGCAAAAATGAAGTAGAATATTTTTGCTATTTTCTACCCCTACCAATACTTCAGCTGAAGTAGCAAAGAGGCTACTTCTACTTGCCGCTTTATTTTTTTGAAAAGTAGCTGTAGCTCAAAAATTTTAATGCTTCGGAATAATACAGTGTCTATCGCTACTTCTACTTGTCGCTTTATTTTTTGGAAAAGTAGCTGTAAATAAAAAATTTTAATGCTTCGAAGTAAAACAGCGTCTAGCGCTACTTCTACGTGAAAAAGTTGGAGCTGTAGCCGTAGCTGTATTTAAAAAAAAGGTAGGTAAAGTAGGAATTCAAACACTGGTTTTAAAGGCAATTAATATTAAACTAAAATCAATTCTTTTCGATTTAGAGAATATGAAGCAAAAATATCTCAGCTACCCGTTTCCCTGTATTCATATAGTTACATGATGCTTACAGTACATCATTATATCATGGTCAAACAATTATAGAATTGAAAATTTTTCCTTTTGGAGAAATAATAGAAGAAGCCCAAGAAGCTAGAACCGTGATTTCAAGAACATTCAATTAATCAGTTCTAAAAAATGTTTTAGGCAGTCACAAAATGAAGGGAGACACTTCCTCTAACCTATTGTTATCTTCCGATCCTGTGGTCTTAACAATGAGAAAACTTTGGAAAAAATACGTTCAGAAAATACGAGATTATGAAAAAAAAGTTATTTTCGTAAACTAAAACCGAATGAAATTTGCAATGAAACCAATAAGGGCACCTTCCCATATTTACTGTGGAGAACAAAAACAAAAATAAGATCGTAAAGTTTGGGATGCAGTGATTCCCGTAGATAAAATTTCACTCAATTTCCTGACATGCTTAAACATTTAATAGGTGTGTTCCATCAGATCCGTGTAAGAAAGCAGGATCAACGTTTTCAGCAGTTTTTATGGCGTGAAGGCGATTCATCTAAACCAATTAAAACTTATGCCATGACGGTCATGACTTTCGGAGCTACTTGCTTCGCATCGTTAGCAAATTACGTAAAAAACAAAAATGGAGTACATAACAATGCAGTAAAACTTATTTGGAATAATATCTTTGTAGACGAATAGTTACAAAGCGCACATACCGAAAAAGAAATGATTGAATTAGCTAAAGTAGTTCGTGACATACATCAAGATGGTGGGTTTGAAATGCGCAACTGGCGTCCTAACTCGAAAAGGGTATTAAACAGTTTAGCACAAAACGACAAAACAGTTTAGCTCCAAACGATGCATTAACGTTTTTTTTTTTTTGAAATTTCCGTTTTTGATGAATTTGTGCACCCAACAAAACGGGAGTACTACGAGTAGTTATGACTATTTTTGACATGCTTGGTGTTCTAGGTTATTTCGAAGTATGCGCCAAAATACTTTTACAGGATATATGGCGTTCTAAAGTAAACAGCTCAGCACAATATATGGTGTCGATGGATTGTTTTGTAACAAATTTCTACAGTCTCTGTGCCAAGACGTTATCGGTTTGCAAGTATGTCAACTCGACAACTCAAATATTTACAGATGCCAGCATAGAAGCGTATGCAGCAGTGGCATATATTCGTGCAGAGTATGGCAAGGATATAAAGTACTCGCTCGTTGCCTCGAAAACTCGAGAAGCACCTCTAAAGCCTATATCAGTACCAAGAATGGAATTAATTGCTGCTATATTAGGCCTTAGGGGCTCTAATTTCTGTTTTAAAGAGACGTCGCTAAATATAAGCCGCAAAGTATTTTGGTCAGATTCTAAGGATGTTTTATTCTGGATCAACCCAGATGCATGAAAATTTCAGCAATTTGTTGCATTTCGAATCGGAGAAATTTTGGAAGACTCAGATGTCTTCGAATGGAGATGGGTTTCTTCCTTACAAAATGTTGCAGATTATGCTACTAAATGGAAAGGCACTCCCGCTTTAACCCATTATTGACCGGTATCTGAAAACGTTAACCAATTTCAACCAAACCTTGTCCAAACCGGCTTTTAGGCCTAACTAAGATATACTTTAAGCTTTAAAAAAATGGAACGACTGGTTTTCGAAATCTAAGATGGTAAGTTTACTTACCGGTGGGCAGATATGTTAAGTATTTTCGGAATGATACGCAAAAATTTAATCAACTATGTAATTGATATTTTCATAGGGATATTTATTGAAAAGCAAAAATTAATTAAAATTGTTGTAAAAGGAATTCAGTCTAAAAACTTAAATTTTGTTGTTTTTTTATTCTATTACATGTGCTTTGAGTATGTAAACGTACACTACATATTTGGCATTCATACGGTTCATGGGTATGACAAACCACACAACGTCTTGGGTTTCCAGAACGTCTTGAAATGCAGTGAACGGTTTTGTTCAATTTTGGCAACTGAGGTGAGTGGCCAGTTTTTGGTTTTGTTCCCTCTTTAGTTGAAACTAATACATGTTGTTTCCATGCATATTGTTGGGGTGTGTTGGGCAGAAAAAGAAATTTGAACAAGAAAACACATTTGTTGTAATTGTTGTAAATTTTGTGAATTATATTTTATTAATAAATATTTTTACCTTGGTCTGTAATATGTGGTATTACAGATCAAGCAGATGGCGAAAACATAGTTTAGTTGAACCGTTAACGGTTTTAAGTAATGCCATCAAAGTAAATACTCCCAAAAAATACACCGTTTGTTAAAAAATTAGAAAAATTAGGAATTACATAAAATTTTCTTTTTTTATTGTATTATTTTTTTCAAATTCAAAAACATATGGCTTTTAAACAGATCCATAAACTGAACACAAATAAGGCATGGTTTTGTGCAGACCCATGAACTGATTATCGTAGAAAAACTAAGACTGATTTATATAGGCGATTGGCAAGACATAACCAACCCAAAAATTGTGTACTGAGCTAGCGCACAACCCGGACAAGAAATAATTTTTCCCGTAATGATTGGAACTTAGTTCTGGACCGAGAACCAGCGCAACCTGACCTGAGTGGTAAAAGATCGGATTCGCCAACTGCAAGCCGGGAAAATACTTCCGCACAGCCTCTAAAACACTCCCCATTGGGGTTCTTATACCCCTCATTTTTGAAACCTTTGCTGTCAGGGAAATTCTTTTTAAGGGATCATACAACGATCGAATGGTTATACGGCAATAGGACCCCGTAACAGGTATATTTAATTTTTCAATCAGCTGCTCGCTGATGTAGTTGACACTACAGCAGAGGTCTATTACCGCACGAACCTGTATCTGGCGGTCCCCTAGAATAAGTTTCGCCTGCAAGGTCGGCGAGAAATTCACCACATGGTGCAGTGGTAACGAGGTTACACTGACCATATGTGACGGTCCCTGACATTTGTTGCACTTTCGGACGCTGCTGGCCAAACAACGTGAGCAATGGACCCAAATCAGCACGTGACGCAATTTCTTTTCATGAATAAGCTGCCGAAACCGAAAGTACGCTCTTAAAGGGGTAGGTTTTTTCTGAGGCTGCAGTTGAGTTCCCTGGAGCTTATCCCTTTATTTGTCCGCAAATCATTTTTCGGTCCACTAAGCTGAAGGATCCAGTTGGTGCAGTATCCGTTGATGCCAGTACCACAGCGACAGGCTCATCCACTATGGAAAGGGATTCAGGTGGTTGCGATTCCACTGCCATTAAAGCCGTTGTTGAAGGTATGATGCTAGGTGCTTCAGTTACCGAATCTGCTACCTCCATCGCCTCCTCATAATCCTCTAAAAGGGCATCTTCATAAATGGTTGATAAGGTGGCCATTATACTAGAAAATAAGGAGGGTTAATAGATGGTAATTACGAGTTAATTGGTCAAAATGACCAGTTTTGTGATTGGTCGTTTCACAACCCCGTTTTCTGTGCGAACGTCGACGACGCGCACATGACCATCACATCACTTCCTGGATACGTTCTAATTACGCGACCTAATTTCGAGGAAGTTATAGATAACTGTTCACGACGAATAGCAACCAAGTCGGGAAATATCCGTTTGTAGCGTTTGTGCAAAGTATGAAGATATTTCTCTTTCCATCGGCGACAGAAATCATGAGAAAATGCTTTCATCTTACGATATCGATTTACCAAACCTATAGGTGACTCATACACAGATGGTTCAGGTGGTGCCAATATTGGGACACCTATCAAAAAATGACCAGGAGTCAGCGCCACAGCCTCGTTAGGATTGTCCGACATAGGAGATAAGGGTCGAGAATTTAAACAATCCTTTATCCGCTCAAGTATGGTAGAAAGTTTTTCGAAGGTATACTTTACCGATTGAGCTTCCTTTCTAAAATGAAGTTAAAAGCTTTAAACAGCAGCTTCTCATAATCCATCTATATTAGGCGCCCCATCAGGGATAAAACGCCACGAAAGGACCTGAACGGAAAACGTAGAGCACAGTCGAGCCTGGCTCTCTCCGTCAGGACAGTTCGAAAATCCCTTTCAATCTCACGAGAAGCTCCTACAATATTGGTTCCATTGTCAGAAAATATTGTCAACGGGAAACCACGTCTAGCAATAAACCTATGTAAAGCCGCCAAAAACGAGTCTGACGTTAAGTCAGTCATTGCTTCCAGATGGACTGCTTTAGTGGGAAAACAAACAAAGATACACACGTATGCCTTTGTTATCCGGCAAGATCTACCAGTAAAATTTTTAAGATCAAAGGGACCTGCAAAATCAACACCGGTAGTGGTAAAAGGTCGCTCTTAAGTAGTGCGCTTCGGAGGTAAAGCAACGCTTACAACGATTTATTATAGTTCGAACTAGAACCTTAAGTCGAGGGACCTAATATTCAATGCGCATAATCCTCAACATCAACTGATTACCGCCATGAATAGAAATTGTATTCACGAATTCCCCTAAAAGAACTGTACACCGACACGAATAAGGTAAAAAAATCGGATGTTTCTCCGTGTAAGACAAAGATGGCGATTTCACCAAACGACCATTTAGTCTCATTACCCCTTTATCATCCAAAAAGGGATTAAGTGAACGTAGCGAACTTTTGGATGAAGTTGGTTCTCCTGATAAAAGAGATTTATATTCTTTCACAAAATGAATTTTCTAAGCTAAAATTGCTAAACGCAACCGAACCTTTGTTATCTCATCACTTGAAACGGTAGAAGAATCAAAAGATTTTTTGCCAAAAGATTTTTTGCGTCATAACAAAAAATCGAAACATGTAAGCAATTACCCTAAGAGCGCGGTCAAGTTTGCAAAACCGGTCAAGAATATTCTCAGAACTCGAAAAAAAGAGGCGTGTGCTTTAACAGCTCTAGCTTCGACATCGGTGTCCAACGGGCAGAGATCATCAATCTTCCACTGAGACTTAGGCTCACGAAGCCACGTAAGTCCATACCACCAGTGTTCACTCTCAGCCAGATCTGAGGGCGAAATACCCCTACTGCCTAAATCCGCTGTATTTTCTTCCGATCTAATATAATACCAATTATGCTTCTCTACATTATTATTAGCCACAAACGTTGTCCAGCTATCCGCCGTTTTCCTTAACCAACAAAGAACACTAGTGGAATCTGTCCAGCAATACACTTGCCTTATCGGAATATCAATCACTCCAGTAACAGCTTTTAACAGCTCTGAGGCCAAAACTGCACCCCAAAGTTCCAAGCGAGGTAGGGAAATCGATTTAATTGGAGCCACTTTAGTTTTGCAAGAGAGCAACAAGTATAGACTTGGTCACATGCTTCGACACGAATATAAATCACCCTCGCGTATGCTTTTTCTGAGGCATCAGAAAAAACATAAAGTTCCACTAATGTCCCAGGTGCATAGTGCACCCATCTGGGTATCCGGATGTCATTTATTTCCGGATGTCGCTGGTTTGTTGCGTTGTCAGACAAAATTTTACGCGGTAAACCTCGTCGACATATGAACTGCTTTAGAACCAATAAAATCATTGTCGACAATGGTGGTGTAATCTCCAGATGAATAGCCCGTACAGTCATACATGTAAATATGACGCCCCAACGTTTCTTCTTTCAATGGCCAACAACAATATCTAGTAGGCCGAAACAGTCGACGCCTTTGTAATAAAACGGCCTTGTAAAACTGGAGAGTCACTCTGCCGACAAGTCACCCATAACTGGAGCCCTTGGGGTTGCTCGTTTTATGTTGCAATATTGGCATGATTTGGCAGAAGCACGCAAGGCAATACGTAGACCAAATATCCAGAAACGCTGTCGAATTTCGTTAACAATTATTTTATTATCATAAAAAACTTTGTGCTATTTTTTAAATTGTCCCGATTAAATTAATTACCGATATTACTGCTTTACCGTTTAAGCAAAAACAACCAACAGTAATTCTATTTTTCTTTCTCCACTGTATACGGCTGCCTTTTTTTGGCTCTTTTAAACAGTTGAAAGAGGATGAAAAATAAAATATCAAAATACACTACCATAATTTATTTTTATGCTCACGCGCTTTGCAAATTATTAAATTAAAGACACGGGAATATTTTTTTAGTTATTTAATTTTCAAAAAACTTTGTGCCATTTTTTAAATTATCCCGATTAAAATAATTACCGACATTGATTATTGAGGGTCAAAGCACGACTCGATGGCCATTTCGTTACCGCTTTACCGTTTAAACAAAAACAACCAACAATAATTCTATTTTTCTTTCTCCATTGTATACGGCTGACTTTTTTCGGCTCTTTTATACAGTTAAAGGGGATGAAAAATAAAATATCAAAAAACACTACCATAATTTATTTTTATGCTCACGCACTTTTCAAATTATTAAATTAAAGACACGGAAATATTTTTTAGTTATTTAATTTTAATAAAAAAATTTGTGCTATTTTTTAAATTACCCCGATTAAATTAATTACCGATATTGATTATTGAGGGTCAAAACACGTCTCGATGGCCATTTCGTTACCGCTTACTTAATTCTTCAGGAAACTTCTAACAAACATTTTAAATAAACTAAACATTTTTGTCCAAACAATAAAGCAAAGACAAGAATCAAAGTTTAAGCAAAAACTACAATAACCAACAGTAATTCTATTTTTCTTTCTCCCCTGTATACGGCTGACCTCGGCTCTTTTATACAGTTGAAAAAGGATGAAAAATAAAATATCAAAACACACCATCATAATTTATTTCTATGCACAAGCAATTTTCAAATTATTAACTTAAAGTCGCGGGAATATTTTTTTTAATATTTAATTTTCATAAAAAACTTTGTACTATTTTTTATGAATTAAATAATTAAAAAATATTCCCGTGTCTTTAAATTATTTCATTATGTTGGTGATGCTTATTGCGATAAAAATAGTCGATTATTAAGTTTGTACGAGGGCTGCTATATATATTTCTGGCCTGGCAACACTGAGTCCGGCCAAGTGCACTCTGACATTTCCATTGGAAAGTTTGTCATTTTTAAGCATAATCGTACTCAAAACGTTTTGACGTACGACCATTATTTGTGTTGTTTACAGTGACTTGAAAAACTTAATATAGAAAAAAATGGAATTAACTCGTGAACATTTTCGTGCCATAATTTTTCACAACTTTCCACGTGGATTATCATGACAAGAGTGCATTGATGAACTTAAATCTTTGTATGGCGATGAAGCACCATCCTATAGCACTGTGAAAAATTGGTATAATGAATTTAATCGTGGCCGAAGCTCGCTCAAAGACGAATTCCGTGAAGGTCGTCCAAAAACGGCTGTTGTGCCAGAGAACATTGATGCCGTGCGTGAACTCATAATGCACGATCGACATGCGACATACCGAGAGATAGAGACATCCTTGGACATTTCTTCCACCAGCATACATTCGATACTGCATGAACACCTGGCCGTAAAAAAGGTTTGTACGATTGCGGTGCTTCAAAAGACGTTTATAAGATCGTCACAGGTGACGGATCATGGATCTATGCGCATGAGCCCGAAACGAAACAACAATCGACGGGGTGGGTCTTCAAAGACGAGCAAAATCCAACGAAAGTTGTTCGTGGAAGAAGCACTTCGAAGCAAATGGTCGCCTGTTTCTTCGGCAAAACTGGTCATGTGGCGACTGTTGCGCTTGAGCAACGTAGGACGGTCACTTCAATTTGTTTGCCTGAAGTCATCGGAGAAATTCGAAAAACCAACAGGAGAAGACGAATCATTGTTCACCATGACAATGCGAGCTCTCAGACATCCGCTCAAACCAGAGCGTTTTTGACCAGCCAAAACGTTGAATTAGTGGGTCATCCGCCGTACAACCCTGACTTGGCACCTAATGACTTCTTCTTGTTTCCGCACATCAAGAAAAAAATGCGTGGTCAACGATTTTCGTCGCCAGAAGAAGCTGTTGAAGTGTTCAAAACCATGTTTTAGAGGTTTCTCAATCGGAGTGGAAAAAGTGCTTCGACAACTGGTTTGATCGCATGCAAAAGTGTATTAATCATGCTGGAGAATACTTTGAAAAACAATAAAACCATTTTTGATTATAAATATTCGCATTTTCACTATTAGGCCAGAAATATATAGAGCAGCCCTCGTAGTAACATGATTACGAGGTAAAATGATGGGCCTTTTAACGATGATGGGCACTCCAGCAACTGCGTCAATCCTACATTTGATTCGCAGCAGTCAAAATTGGTCCAAATATGGGGTTAATTTTTGTAAATTGCTTTTTTTATTTAAATGATTTTTACTCTCAAGCTGCTCGATTGTCATAATTTTGGCAACGCTGCTTATCATATTTTTGATGATTTTTGAACCAAAATATGATTTGATGATTTTTTTTTTCTTAAATTATGATTTCTAATTTACAAAAACTATGATTTTTGTATTTCAAGTGTGTAGTACTTTAATTGTAATTGTACTATATAGAAAAGTTAATTTTTTTTATCAGCTTGTTGTAAACAAAACCAAATTTTTAAAGCTCATTCTGTCAAATACATAGAATGTATGAGGTAATTTTAGACGAAATTATACAAGCAGAATATGTCTATTTCTACACAGTGAAGAAGTCTATCTGGGTGTTTTGTTAAACAAAAGATTTCTAGCTCAAAGCTCACTGCAAATGAAAAAAATTAATTTATTGAAAATTGTGTGGCATTTTACATTGACTTATGCAAACAAATATTAAAACGATTTGATTTTAACGAAACGTTTTTAAAAGAGCTCTCATGTCTTCACGCTTTAAAAATTTTAAATATAGAATTTAATTCTCTGACAGGCTTAATACACAATTTTCCAAATTTAATTAGTGAAAAGGATATTAAAAATTTACATAACGAATTAAGAAAACTCCGTTTTATAAAATTCAGTGATCATTTTATAACTCTAGATAATTTTAGCTGCGAGGAATTTTAGTCAAAAATTGTAAAAATAACTCGCGCTGACAACACTCTAGCTTTTTCTGTATTATCAAAATTTGTCCAAAACTTTATAAGTCTTCCCATTTCTTCAAGAAATGTCGAACGAATATTCTAATAGTTAATTTAAACAAAACTAAATATAGAAATAGATTAGACAACAGCACTCGCGAAGGTATCTTATACGCAAAACATTACTTAGCAATAAAAAACTGTTACTGCTTTAATTTAAAAATTAACAAAAATATTATTAAAAAACATGAAAACCTGTATATATTATAGTAAAAGTTCTTTGTAAGACTTCGTGCACTATTAACAATAATAATTTTAATATATATAATGTATGTTAATAAAATTGCTAAATTATGATTTTTTTCCATAAAGTATGATTTTTTTTTGATATTTTTTTTATAAACAAAAAATTCTGCAATTTTTATTCCTGCATATTTAATAAAAGGTTTCAATAATGCAGATCCTATTTCATGGTTCAATAGATTACGTAAAAATTTTAAAATAATCATTTGACTCTGCAAGGTTTTCCATGCGTCTAGGATCGTCTGAGACTAATGAAATGGTTTTTTCGTCGATATGTTATATAGTACTTCCCTTGCACTTTTAGGGAAACTAAAATTTGAAGTAGGCCACTCTTCTTCGCCATAGCTCAGAAACGGTGGTCCATGAATCAATTATTGCCCAGCCGGTAATTTCACTTAGAAGCACTTTAAACGGTGGTAAAACTAATAGGATATGACGCTGAATGTACATAAAAATTAAAATTAGATCCCAATTATCCGTTACCACCTGATTTACAGAAAGCGAAGTAAAACAGTTATTACATCCGCATTGAAGCGTTTTAAGCCCGGCACTGGATTCCTTATCCACCGAAGGAAGGTGAAATAACAATTTTAATTGGTTATTAACCAACATACGAGGGTTGTCATATGCCTCTTTCAAATTTTGCCACGCCACGTCAAAGCCTTCATAACTCAACGGACACTTCGACACTATCTTATTCGCTTCACCTTCGGTCTTACGCTGCTCGATACTCACACTGTGAATTCCGCGTCGGTTTATCCGCCCACTTTCCGGGTGACCAATGCTCACATAGAGCGGGCAATCATGTCGTTTGATGTCTTTAAGTCTCGTGGAATTGCCAATATCATTCCAACGGACTTGCAACATGGCATGGACGTCATAAAACCATCGCTATTGCGAATCTACAATGCTTGCCTGGAAAATACTTACATGCCGATAGGTTGGCGTGTAGCTCGAGTTGTTATCATCCCTAAAGCGGGAATGACAGCTCATATTAATCCCAAAGACTTTAGGCCCATAAGCCTCTCGTCTTTTTTACTTAAAACGCTGGAAAGGATTCTTGATCTTCAGATCAGAAACGCTATAAATCCCGCGCTTATCTCTAGCTCGCAGCACGCCTACACGAAAGGGAAATCTGTGGAAGCAGCGCTGCACGTGTTAATATCCGATGTTGAAAAGTCTCTTTCAAATAAGGTATTTACGCTTGGAGTGTTTCTTGACATAGAAGGAGCTTTCAATAACGTCTGCCCCAATGCCGTTATAAAGGCCCTCTTGGATCTTGATCTTGATGCAAATCTGGTGGGATTCATTGCGCAACTACTGAAGACACGTATCATCACGTCCACTTTGGGAAATGATAACGTTGAAAGGGTAGTGAAAAGAGGCGCTCCACAAGGTGGCGTATTGTCTCCACTCGTCTGGAATCTGCAAGTCAACACGCTGCTACGGCGACTGGACCAAACGGGAAATAGGGTGATAGCTTATGCTGATGACATTGCTATCACGGTCTCTGGAAAATACCTGACAACACTCACAGAACGGGTGAACTATTCGCTCAATGTTCTGTCTCAATGGTGCTGTGAATTTGATCTTGATGTTAACCCCGGTAAAACGGAGGTTATGCTCTTCACACGGAGATACAAGATCCCGATCTTTACTGCACCTAAGTGAACGGCATTGTGCTCAGTGTTAGTAAAAGTGTGAAATACCTTGGGGTGATACTTGACCCTAAACTTAAATTAGAGGCAAACATTGCCGAAAGAGCTCGGAAGGCAACCTGTGCGCTCTATCTCTGCCAGAGAGCTCTAGGACCAAGATGGGGGCTTCAGCCACGGATCATCTCCTGGCTTTATAAGGCAGTTATAAAGCCGAATATTCTCTATGGTGGTTTTTTGTGGCCCGCTCTCGAGAAAACGGTCAACCAAAAGCCTCTTGATAAAGTCAGGAGAACAGCCGCCATTTTGATTACTGGGGCTCTCCGAACTACTTCGACAAAGGCTCTGTATGCCCTTCTCCATTGGCTACCCACCAAACTCCTGGTATTGCAACAGGCCAAATGCTGTGCAGCCAGACTTAATGCCCTCTCACGCTGGGTTAGACCGGACATAGGGCACTCTAAGATAATCGTTCGGGATGTGCCCATGCTATCAATGATGAACTACATCTCTTCTACTCCTGCTCTGGACCACGGGTTTCAGATCCATATTCCGAGTAGGGAGGAATGGGTCTGTAACGAAGTGGTTGTGAGTAATACTGTTGACATCTACACCGATTGCTCGAAACTGGACGTCGGAGTCGGTTGCGGAATCTTCTCCAATAACCTTGGACTAAGACTCTCCCTTAGACTTCCTGACTACTGCAGCGTCTTTCAAGCCGAGGTAATGGCCATTCTGAAAACATCCGAAATAGCGCTTAGGGACGATCTTTCTGGCCTTGCCATTCGGATATTTTCTGACAGTCAGGCGGCAATCAGGGCGCTTGCTGGTGCATACAGTACATCTAAGCTAGTCCTGAGATGTCGCTCATTACTAAACACACTATCGGAGCGATCACAGATTGACCTGTTTTGGGTCCCTGGTCACAGGGATATCCAGGGAAACTGTGAGGCTGATGATCTTGCCAAACGGGTCACATTGCTTCCTAAAGTCTCCCCGCTACCAGACGTTGAAATTCCTCTGGCAACGGTGAAAATGGCCATAAAGAACAACTACCTCGATTTGGCTCGCAAATTATGGGTAGAGAAAGTTATTGTTGTGTCTCCAGACAACTGTGGACTACACTGGACAGGAAATCCATAAGTATCAAGGTCTCGGTACTTTCTGGTCACTGTCTAATCGGCAGGCATGCTGAAAGACTCGGTTTGCCCTTTAATGATTTCTGTCACAGCTGTGGCTCGGAGGATGAGGAAGAGACCGTACTGCACTTCCTGTGCCATTACCCATCCCTAGCTCGAAGAATACTAAGAATTCTGGGCTCTCCTTTCTTCGGAACTCTTACGAAGCTATCATTTCACTCTATAAGGGACATAGCGAAGTTCATCCGGGAATCTTCATGGTTCTCGGCTGGGTAAGGGGAGTCGCACCGCCTTCCTTGTGGTATCACAACGGGCCATTCGATTGTGCTCAAGTGATCTTCGTCGCGAGAGGCTGCCACTCTTAACTAACTAACTAACTTATAAGCGCATCCATATAAATAAATTTATTTGGTGGTGATTTCGACATTTTTCTTTTTTTAATAATTAATTCAGGTGAATATATTTGTTGCTATCTCAAGCAAAAAGCTTTTAATTTTTCCACTTAAAGTTTTTTTCTTATTTTTCAATTCTCTATCGCCATGTATTTATTTTTTTGATTGGAGTTTCCTTATTGTTCCAAATGACATGAAAAAATTAGAGGTAGGCGTGATGTTTTGCCTGCTGCCTGGAAGGATAACAAGTTTGCTTTAGCAAACTGGTTATCAACACTAACACAGACGGACATCGCTCACTCGACATCGCTATGCATAAGAAGTCAGAATATAATTTTGAGAAAAGTAAAAATATTAAATATTCAATAAAATTTTTATAAATTAAATAAATCAAATAATATTTTCTGTGCATGTGTAGTTGATCAGCTAAAATAAAAATAAAAAATAAAGAAAAATCTGCCGCATTAAAGTAAAGGAAATCCCACAATTCCGAAAATAACGTCCGAAAATCCGAAAACTGGAATTTTTTGCTCATAAATTCCCAATATAGCCTAGGGCTCATGAATCACTTTCAGCAGCAATTCGGAATATATATAGCTTTTTTATAGTGGCATTCATTTTCCGATCCTTGCTTTGTGATTTTAGAAAATATAAGGTAAACTCAAAATTTCAAATAGGACCTCCATCTTCTACAACAATGATCAACTTTGTTTAAACCTACACATATCGCACCTGTTCAGCTAAAGGGCGGCAACTCAAAATTTAAAATTTTTCACTTTTTGTTAAAAAGAGCTATACAATGATCAACTCTAACTACTGTAAATTTTTCCCATTCTTGTGTCAGCTCTTTCTTTAAAAAAACCGTTATGTCGCTCACGAAGTCTTCCAAGTACATACTTTTGTATCAACAAAACAGATATATTTTTAGTTGTACTTACATGTTTCAACAATTTTGATCTAAGTTTTTTCAACTAAAGGGAATTATTTCGAATTGTGGCCTTATTCATTTCATACGAGGGCTGCTCTATATATTTCTGGCCTAATAGTGAAAATGCGAATATTTATAATCAAAAATGGTTTTATTGTCTTTCAAAGTATTCTCCAGCATGATTTATACACTTTTGCATGCGCTCAAACCAGTTGTCGAAGCACTTTTTCCACTCCGATTGAGACACCTCTAAAACATGGTTTTTGAAAACTTCAACAGCTTCTTCTGGCGACGAAAATCGTTGACCACGCATTTTTTTCTTGATGTGCGGAAACAAGAAGTCATTAGGTGCCAAGTCAGGGCTGTACGGCGGGTGACCCATTAATTCGACGTTTTGGCCGGTCAAAAACGCTCTGGTTTGAGCTGATGTGTGAGAGCTCGCATTGTCATGGTGAACAATCATTCGGCTTCTCTTGTTGGTTTTTCGAATTTCTCCGATGACTTCAGGCAAACATATTGTAGTGTACCACATAGAAGTGACCGTCCTACGTTGCTCAAGCGGAACAGTCGCCACATGACGAGTTTTGCCGAAGAAACAGGCGACCATTTGCTTCGAAGTGCTTCTTCCACGAACAACTTTCGTTGGATTTTGCTCGTCTTTGAAGACACACACGGTCGATTGTTGTTTCGTCTCGGGCTCATACGCATAGATCCATGATTCGTCACCTGTGACGATCTTATAAACGTCTTTTGAAGCACAGCAATCGTATTTTAAATTGTGCGGGATCCAACGAGAAAAATCCTTTTTTACGGCCAGGTGTTCATGCAGTATCGAATGTATGCTGGTGGAAGAAATGTCCAAGGATGCCTCTATCTCTCGGTATGTCGCATGTCATCTTGCATTATGAGTTCACGCACGGCATCAATGTTCTCTGGCACAACAGCCGTTTTTGGACGACCTTCACGGAACTCGTCTTTGAGCGAGCTTCGGCCACGATTAAATTCATTATACCAATTTTTCACAGTGCTATAGGATGGTGCTTCATCGCCATACAAAGATTTAAGTTCATCAATGCACTCTTGTCGTGATAATCCACGTCGAAATTTATGAAAAATGATGGCACGAAAATGTTCACAAGTTAGTTCCATTTTTTTTTTATTAATTTTTTCAAGTCACTGTAGACAACACAAATAATGGTCGTACGTCAAAACGTTTTGAGTACGATTATGCTTAAAAATGACAAACTTTCCAATGGAAAAATTAATATACAATAATTGTGTTTGTTACAATTGTTTGGTAACATGACGTGTCCCAACCTAAAACATTATGCGGATTTTCTTCGTGGAGAGGAAAAAAGCAATTCAAATGCCGATAGCGATGGTAGTAGTTCAGGTCTGTTAAGCGATGATTCTGAAGACGATTTTCATCCATCAGCAGTTACTGCGAGCAGTTCATCGGATACAGAAAAAGACACAGTCAGAATAAATAGAAAACGTTCCAGATGTAATTCTCAAAATGAAAGTCAAAAACAACAGAAAAAATTAAGGAACTCTGGACGTGTTTATGTTTCATTAGGGGCTTTGAAAAAAAATATAAGAGAAAAGTCTTTGCAACCCCCTTGTAGAATAAAGTGTCGTCTTCAATGTAGCAACAAAATTCTGGAATCCTCACGTCATCAAATTTTTAATAAATATTGGTCTACAGGCGATTTGCAAAGACAGAGAGACTTTATCTCAAACCATACAAACCATATTAAGCCTAAATACAGGTATTCCAGTACTCAAGACCTTCGAGGATTAAATATCGCATATTTCTTCAACATAAATTCAATATGTATAAGAGTATGCAAGAAATTTTTTAAAGCAACGCTTAACATAGGTGACAAAGCCATATCCACCGCTGTGAAAAAAAGAAATGAAAATGGATTTACAGAAACCGACCTAAGAGGAAGACATAATAATCATCACAAAGTGATCCATGAAATTAAGAACAGTGTAAGGCAATTTATTATAAATATACCAAAAATTGAGTCCCATTACTTACGTGCCAAAACCACCCGCGAATATATTGAAAGTGGGAAAAGTATTGGAGCCGTATACAAGGACTACAAAACTACTATCTCAGAGAATTTAGTCCCTGCAAGTAGAATTATGTTTTACAGAATATTTAAAGAAGAGTTTAATATATCATTTTTTAAACCCAAAAAAGATCTATGTGATCTATGTGAATCTTTCTTTAATTCTGATGATAATGAAAAAAAAAGTTTTAAACAAAGCACATTACATCAAGAATAAAAAGACCTATGTCGAAAGGAAATGAACCCGGACAAGAATAGATGCTATACTGCTGTATATGATCTTCAGGTAGTTCTTTAATTACCAAAAGGATTTTCTTCAAGCTTTTATTATAAAAGCACAATAAACTGCTTCAATTTTACTATTTCTGACCTTAAAGCAAAAAATGTGAATTGGTTTTTTTGGACTGAAGTAGAAGGAAAGCGTGGGTCTAATGAGATTGGCACATGTGTTCTTATGTATATTAAAAATCTTGCAGAAAAATCAGACAATGCTTCAGAAGTAGATCTGATTTTTTATTTCGACAACTGCTGTGGGCAGCAAGAAAATAAATATTTGCTCTCAATTTACTTTTATGCGATTCATAAGTATCACTTACGAAGCATAACTCATAAGTATTTGATTCAACGCCACACTCAAAACGAAGGAGATAATGTTCACAGCGTAATAGAAAAACAAGTGAAAAGGCACCTAGGAAGTAAACCTATATATACGCCAGATCAATATACCACCTTAATAGCAACCGCTAAAAAGACCGGAGTACCTTACAGAGTTCATGAACTGTCACATGATGCATTTTACGATATCAAGTCTTTACAAGAAGAATGGGGCCACAACTTCATTTTAAATGAAGCCAACCAAAAAGTTAATTGGCGTAATATTAAAGTAATACGTGTAGAAAATGGAAATATCGACTCGTTTCTCTACAAAACTTCGTATAAGAACACAGACTTTATTGATAAAAACAACTTAAAACCAACTACGTATTGGAATAGTCACAAGTAAGTTCTAATTTCTTTGTATCTCCTTGGTCTTTAAAACACTTTACATTTATATTTATTTCAGATTACTTCCTGCGTATATGGATATGTTGCCTTTATCAGCTATTAAAAAAAGAGATATAAGCGACCTAGTTAAAAAGAACATTATTCCAAAGAATTACTACAATACGTATTATAAATACCTAATAGATAACTAAATTGAATAAATTTCACCGCTGCTTTATGTTTCTATTATAATCAAAATAAAAAATATTCTTATAGCAACAAAAAAAATTAATATTTTGGATTTTATGATTGTATTATTAATGCCACTACTTTTTTTCAAGAAGACGGAAGTAACTCGAAAATGTGTTATTTTTCTGTAAATACTTAACAAAACAATTTATATTGAAGTTAACATTTTATTTTTACGAGGGCATAATTATTTTTTTAAATATTCCTTTCATATTATCATAAACAGTTTTTTGCCTCTACTGGTGCGATATATAGTAAGCTTAAACAAAAAGTACCAAGCTTTTATATATTCCTTAAGAACATTTTTTTATCTAAAAAAATTTGATTGTTGCCTGTTTTTAGGGTAAAAAACACAAAAATTCAATAATTTTGGATTTTTTTAATTAAAAATCTATGCAGATTGAAGCACATTTTTGTAGGTATTGACTTGGCCTTTAGGGCCATATATAATTTTTAAAAATCTTACAAAAATTTAGGAAATGCCAAGCAGTTGAAAATTTTTCAGGAACGAGGTTATAATATGACCATTAAAAAGTACCTTTTTAAAATAAATGTCCTAGATTTTAAATTATATAAAACAAAAGACCACTATTGGCCAGCAAACTGATGTCAAACACAAGGCAAAATTGAAAAAAAATAATATTCTACCTAACTAAATGGCAAAATTATGTACAATTATGTAATTATGATCCATAAGCGCATCATAAACATTCTTACTTTGATTTAAATCCAAAAATATTGGCCCATAATCAAAATCTTAAATAAAGTATACTTTTCAAGCTCTAAAGTTTATTTGTTTTTGCTTTGTTCCAATCAATATTATATATTATATTTTTTTGTGTGGCCAACCATATTATAAAATGCAACGTTTTACATTACTTAAATCATATACAATTAAAAAATATATTTTTAATTTATTGTGTATGTTAAAAATGGACAAGAAGTAAAATGTTCTGTTTTCCACATTTCCTATTAAATTAAAACTCAGGTCTTTACTGCAATTTTTCTTCATGAATACATGACACAAAGCACAATCAGCTGTTTCGTTAAAGAAATGAGACTTAAGAAAAAGTTTTCTCTTTTAATTTAATTAGCTTACACAGTTGTTCAAGTTCGCTTAAGTGATCTGATGCACATTATAGTTGGGCCTTTAGTTTGTAAAACCAACTTTTCGAAGGCACTAAATGAGCTAGAGAAAATTTAAATATGCCAACCTATCAAACATATGTTCAAAAATCAGGAGGATCTGCCATGTCCTTGGATACAACGGGCAAAACACCACACCTGCCTCTAAGTTTTCGATATATTTTCTTCAACTTTCGTTCGCTGGCTTTTCAACTTTTCACCTCTTACTATTTTTTCGCCATTATTATACTAGTTGTAACAAAAACCCGAAGCTTATAAATTACAATTTTCGTCGATTATTTTGAACAGAAAAACTTAATGCTAGGATAGAATTTCTTATGCCAATGCATATGTAGATGTGGTTATACATATACAGCGAAGGGTATATAAAATGCCGATTCATACTCGTATTCCTTTTTTTTAACAACAAACAGATTTTATAACAAACAAAAAGCAACTAAAAATTAATAACGTAAAACTTTTTGTTTTTATACGGACTCTCACCAGCTTATGTACTTTCTTGACTGTTGTTTATTAACATAAACTAAGACTACATTTAAACTTCTACACGTAACCTAATGAAGTCCGGCATTTCAGGCCGAATTAAATGTTTTTTGTATTTCAAATCCTCTTTTTATAGAAAAACTGGTCTGTAATTTTAATTAAACGTGAAATGGAACAAAAACATAGTTCAACAATCCTCTGCCATTCGTTGAAAAACAATCAATTTTAAACGATAGGAAATATATTCATTTTTACAAATACAAACGAAAGTATAAGTAATTATAAAATAAGAAAAAACTTATATAAAAATAAAATTTGTCTCTGTTAGGCAGTTGCCGGATACTTTATTATAGTATTTGTTTTTGAGAGTTTCTTTCGAGCGTTTTTCGTCCTTTGTTCTCTTTGCATACATGGAACATTTTGATTGTTTTTAATTAATTTTTTTTTATTTGGACTTTTGCACATACATATAGAAATTTCCTAGTGTTTACTCGATATGAGGGGTTCATCCCTCGAATTACAACCGGTTTCCGGAGCTTAATTCCTTGACCAGTAAAACAATAGGCCACGAGCTGTAGATTTGTTCCCATTACCAGAAACATCAGATAGAAAAACTGCCGAACATTTTTTGAAAGCTACCTACATTGATTGTATGCCGGCGAAAATTCAAATGGATAAAACTTTAAACAGAGTACAAGGTCGCATATATTAAAAAAATCATAAACATTCCACTGAAAGAAATAGTAGAATTGCTTAGAGATAAAAAAGTAGTCGATTTACGCCAAACTACCAGAGAAGAAAATGATAAAATTGTTGCAACAGGAGCTGCTATCGTTACTTTTGACGAGATTTAACGTCCAGAATTTTTGAAAATTGGCTGAGAAGGAGTTCCCGTTACGGAATACATCCCAAATCCCATGAGGTGTCTTAAATGTCAAAAACTTGGTCACACTAAGAAGTGGTATAGAAATAATCAACTGTGCCGTGAATGTAGAGAAGACGAAGTACATGATGCATGTAATGGTAAGTATTGTGTTAATTCTCCAACGATTCAGAATGTTCCACATTCTGGAAACATAAGTCAGTGAACTACATAAGAACTTCTAGAAGATGTACCACCCGTGAAGCATGGGCAATTTTCAATGATAAACCAACCCTGAATACACTTAAACCAACTAGAGGAAATCCCAAAAAGAAGCCCAACATATGCACAAATTACAAACATAAACTTCTTGTTAAAAGAAAATTCGTTAAACTTAGCAACCACTGATAAAAAAACAAATTTGGAAAAAAAACGTAACGGAATTATTAGACGCAATAGAAAACGAAACAACAACAGAGCCAATGCATATACAAACCACAACAACAATTGACAACATAGAATATTAAAACAAATTAACAACATCAAAAGAACACAACAAAAAACTCAAAAACACTAAATAAAGTGCTGTTTCTGATCAACTCGTCTGAAAAATTTGTCTAAAAAGCACTGTTTTTTACTGAAAAACTGAAAAATAACTTTATGACAATGGATCTAAACATTTCTGTCCTCGAGTGCAATATACATGGTTTCACAAATAACAAATTTGTTTTGGAACTACTAGTCACACGTCGCAAACCCAAAATCGTAGTTTTACAGGAAACTCATATGGTCAACAAAAATTTACATCTGTTACACCTTCCGAGATTTAAAATTTTTCATCACAATAATATAGCTATTTTGGTTAAAAAAAATTTGAATGTGACAGTACATACTAAATCTACAAATAGTTTACTTTACCAGACAATAATAATAAAAGAAATTGAGAAACTTTACATCGCAAATAAGTATATACAGAGAAAGTCATGTTGATTTATTAACGTAAATACACATCACCTAGTGCTAGGAGACCTTAATTCTCAAAATATTTTATGGGGCTCGTCTACAAATTCACCCAACGGAAGAATATTGAAATATTTTGCTAATGACAATAATTTGGTAATTTTAAACGATGGTTCACTTACTCTGCTAAAAACGATAAACACAGCTGTGGACGTTACTGTGTCCTCTGTTGATATTGCCTCAACTTAAAAATGGAATTGTTTACCAATGCCAGTGTTTGGAAATCATTTTCCCATTAAAAAACTACAAATGATTTGATACTTCAATAAAAAAAGTTCTCACCTCGTTTTAAAAAGAGCAGATTACCGCCAAATCAATTTGAAAGATCATCAAATATCAGCAAGGCAGCAGCGCAGATAAAACGCATTTTCAATCGTAAGCCTAAGGAAAAACACAGCCCTGTTTGGTACAATTCTGAAATTCAGTTTGAAACAGGAGGAATGGAAGGTAGGAAGTGGAAGGTTTAAAAGAACACAAAATACGCAAATGTAATTCTATATACATAAAAATGTTGTAAAAAATGTATAGTAATTCATAAAATGAGAACGGCTTGGCCGATTTCTGTAAAATTTTTTATCAGTTATTCGTATTTTCTAGGAGGTCTTTACGGAAGAAAATTTTGGAAAATCCCTCCGGAAAAGTCGGAAAATTGGAAAAATCGAATATCGAGTTTTTGTATGAAATTTTGCGTGATTATTCCTTAATTGCTTTTCAAATCAGAAAATAGAAAGTTCTTAAAAAAATCGAAATTGATTTTTTGTATGAAATTTTGTGCATCACATCGCTCTCTAATGATTCCATCAAATAAATCACATTGAAAATTTAAATATTTGTGTTGTATTATTACTCTAAAGTTTGTTTAAAGACTTAAAATTGGGGCTAGGCGAAGTTCGACAGGTCCGCTAGTAGAATATAAAAAACTCTGCGTTAAGATAAGGAAAGCGTGCAAAACCGCAAAGAGAAATACCTAGGAGAATTTCCTAAATTTCATTAATCCTTCAATGGACGATCGAAAACTTTGGGGCAAGGCAAATAACCTCAGGAAAGATCGTATGGAAAACTTTCCTACGATCTATTTGGACAACGCTACCGTTAATCAGCCTTTGGACATTGCTAGGAGCATTGCATTTTTTTGGAAATCACTTACTTCTGATGCAGCTTTTGACCCTGATAACATAGCGACAAAAAATAATATTAATATCGACAATTTAGAGCAAACAAGCCAGTACAAGCCAGTAAGTCATTAAGAGGATCAACTCCAGCACGAGACAAAATTTCGTATGCTAAGGTGAAAAATTCACCTGATAAATTGAAATCACGACTCTGTGAAGTTTATAGTTTAGTGCTGGTTCCGGGAATGTGTCCCAATAGCTTAGGGGGTTACCGGCATATCAATATTGCCTGTTTCATGAAAGTTCTAGAGAAAATTTTAGCTAAGCGCTTTTGGCAGTATGCTAAAAGAAATTTTTCGACTTTAAAACAGATTTTATCTATCGGTCTATAACGGTTCAAGAGTGTGGCCACATATATAAAATTACATTAACATTGGACAGCCTTATATTCCATGTCCAAACTTTATACTTGTTCAACTGTTTGATAGTTTGGCAATATACATCAAAAAAGAGCAACTATAGGGCCACTCATTAATTTAATAATTCAATTATATGCTTGCTCTTATAGAACACTTAGCAATCAGGTTCTTTGTAAATGTCAACCGTCTGTCAAATTGCATTAGTTTTGGGAACACCATAATTCTTGGTTTTATGGCGGAGTTAAATGGAGGCTCTGAAATTTTCAAATTTTTTGAAATATCAATATGGGTATGATTTGAAAGGTTTTGAAGAGATCTTTAAGGAAATACTAAAATTTAAGGGTGACCCTATAGTTGCTGTAATTTGATGTATAATTCCAAACTATTGAACAGTTGAACAAGTTCTAAGTTTGTAGACATAAGGGTGCCCCAATAGTTAATGTAATCTAATTTATGTGACTATACTCTTGAACCGTTATAAGCAGACATATGGAATCTGTTTTGAAGTCGGTTTTTTCGCAAAATTTATTTGATTAGAGTTACTTCACTAAACTAGATTTACATAGATAGTGAAGGGTATATAAGATTCGGCATAGCCGAATATAGCACCCTTTTTTTGTTTTTTAGTATTTTTTTTTGTGCCTCCAACATATTTTAAATCTACGGACGCAGCTCAAAAAAGAAAAGAAATTGCGCGTAGGTTGTAATATGTAACTTTAATAAAAAAATGTAAAGTTAATCGCCAAATTTGTTGCGCTTGCTTGCGGACCTTCAAATTTTTTATGTATAATTTTTATTTATTTAATCCAATTTTGCACATATCGAGCATTTTATGGCGGAATGAGACAAATTGGGTATCATGGAAAAGGTAATTTTCAAAAGGAAAAGAATAAAAAAAAAATTAAAAACTTCAGGATTAGGACAACAAAATTTTTTTGATATAAACATAACTACATAAAATAAATTAAGTTTAGCGGCAATACTATACGAAAAAATATTTAGCAGGAAATCTCTTAAGTAAGCGAAGCCGGTGTTAGTCATACCACAGAAGAGATAATGCTTGCGCCGGCTAAAGCCCGGCTATGCAGGTAATGTTTAGTAATCGAAAAGGGTGTTTGTTATACTGCAGTGGAGAAAATCCTTACACCCAGAACTGGAAAGCTTTTACTTAATAGGCATTTTTTCTTAAAATTTTTTTTATTTTAATAGCTATTCAAATTATCTTTCCAATGATATCCAGATTGCCTCATTCCACTAGGAAATACTCGATATTTACCATACTATATATAAACGTAACTTCGAAATTAAGCGTCAGTGAAGGAATACAACACACGACGGTAATGATATTTTTATACAAATTTAATATACGTTATCGGTCAACGACAATGCCGCTGAGATGAAACTTATTAATTTTCTTGTCGGTTTTCATTATTCTTTCAGTCTCCTAACAATATTGCCACATATTTCCAGAAATATTTGTATTTTATAAGCATTTGAATCCACAATAATAGCAAAGGCACATTATTTAATAAAAATAGAACAAAATTTCACCAATAAAAATAACTAAAAAATACTGATAGGTATACGTAAATAAAAAATAATTAAAAAGGTAAAAACTATGAAAATAAAATTGATTGAAAAAAAATAACTGAAAGGGTTAAAAATATGGAGCCCATGTATCAGATTTTTCCAAAAAAAAGTTCCTCTTATAGCGAAATCTCAAAGAAAACAAAGCTCTTAAAAAACAAAGGAGGAATTAAATAAAAAAATCAATCCAGTCAATTTAAAAATAAAAAACGTTGAAAATAGAAGAAACGGTGCATTAGTTATTCAAAGTCAAACAATTGAAGAAAGAGAAAAAATTAAAAAAGCCTTACAAAACGAAATTAGCGAAAATTATGAAATTAGTTTCCAAAACAAATTGAAATGCATATAATAATTACGGATATGAACTTTCAAATGGAAGAGAAGGAATTAATAGAGAAATTAAACAAACAAAATGAATAAATGGAAAAAAGGGTTATTGAACTAGTAAACATATTTGAAACAAAAAGTTTTAATAGGACAATTTTCAATGCAAAAATAAAGGTTGATAATGAGTCATACACAAAAGTTATGTTGTCTCAAATACTGAATATTGGAAATAATAAAGTGTTTCAAATGTCAAAGTTATAACCACAAATCATCAGAATGGAAAAACCAAGATAGATGTTTAAATGTCACGGAAATCACAAAAGTAAAGAATGCACCAATGAAATAGCAATGAAGTGTAATTGTAAGAGGAAAAAATAAAACGCTTAACTTAGGACTTTATAAAAATCATGTGACTAATAATCGTGAGTGTCCGGTTTATCAAAGAAAGCTTAACTTAAGAAAACGAAGGATAGGACTAACAGTCTAACAATCAAGGAAGATATATGCCATAAATATGAACATACAAGGTCTTAACAATAGTTTCAACCAATTAGAAATGCTAGCTGATAATATGAATCCAGACTTCATGGTTCTTTCGGAGACCTACCTTACTGAGGAAATAGATGAAAATGAAACTGGAATACAATAATTTGATTATTACGCTACGCTATAAAACTCTGCTAAAACTAGCGGACTTAGTTTATATTTAAAAAAAACGACGGACGTCAAAGATTACGCATTATGCATTAGTTCATACAAGACAAAATATGAAAAAACTTCAATTATAATAGCAATTGTATATAGATTACTAAGTACCTCGAAAGCTGAATTTTGTGATACATTTAAAAACTTTATAGAAGTATGCGAAGATCATATAATAACCGATGATTTTAACATTGAAAACAAGACAAATTAAACGCTAGCAGAAAGAAATGCAGCATTTTCTGGACTGCCTCTTCCTTCATCAGCATTCTTCGCATCTATCTACCTTATGTTATGTACGTCGTAAACATCATCTATTTAACTAACTAATCTTAATGTTAATTTGGTGAGACGAAGTTCACACACAACTTAAAGCATTTCTTTGCCGTTCTCTTTGTAACTCGTCTTGAACATTTGGTGTTGCTTTTGTACTAGCCTTTGGGTAGCCACGAAATGCAACAAAACGTCCGCATACATTTGTAAATAATTTTTATTTCTAAAAATGTTAGAAATTAAATTAAAAATGAACCAATAAGCCGAAAATAAGTCAATGATTTTAATGAATATGTCGTTGCTTCGAAAATACAATAAGAAATTTTACTGACAAAAAATTAAGTAAGAAAAGAGATAATAAATGGTTCAGTAATCAACTAATCAGTAAATAATTATTAGTCAGTAATCATTAAAAAGTGAAAAAATAAAATAAAAAATAAATACCAAAATGCAATGGTTGAAAACATAGTCGATGCTTGGAAAAGTTGTAAAATAATAAAAAATAAATATAAAGCTAAAATTTAATATGAAAAATAAATAAAAACATTAATGATAAAATTAATAATGCAACTAACCAAAAGGAAATGTGGAGTAAAATTAAAGAACTCGTCCTAAGAAAACCGCAAAATGTTTTAAAAACTGTGATATATAACCAAATAAAATATATAAGGACAATTTTCAAATAGCCATAAACTTTAACAATTATTTCGTAACTAGTATTAAGGAAATTAGAACTTCCATTGAAGATATGCAATATGAAGATCAAGTACCTGTTATATACGTAAGATTTAAATTACGTACAATTAATTTACAAGAACTAAAATTTATCTGTAAAAATATAAAAAAGAAACCTGATTATGAGAAATATCAAGTAACATAATCCTAGACGATGGGACATAACTGGCAAGATTTTACTAAAAATAATAAATAGATCACTGGTGTATTTCCGGATAATTGGAAGGAGTCGATAATATTTCCTATTAAAAAAGTGAAAAATACAATTTTGTGTGAAGAATGTCGACCAATAAATACGTTAAAAACCTGTGAAAAAATCATTGAAAGAATAGTAAAAGATCAATTGGAAAACTACATGGAACAACAATTGTTATTGTCAAAATATTAATCAGGCTTTCGAAAGAAATACTCATGTGAACCAGCAATCAACTATGTTATAAATAGATGGAAATGTAAACAGAAAAAAAAAACAAAATATTAGCAATTTTCCTTGATTTCAAAGGAGCATTTGAAACAATTGATCGTCATATCTTATTGCAAAAATGATCAAAATACGGTGTTCGAGGAACAGAACTAAATTGGTTTTAGTAATACTTTACTCATCGAAGGCAGTTAACAAATATAAATAACGTAATCATAACTGCAATAGAAAATGACTTTGGCGTACCACAAGGTTCAATTTTAGGAGCGATTCTTTTTATTAACCGACTTAAAAAAAGGAGTTTATCAATTCGGCTGAATGTTGCTTTTTTATGTTTGTGCCTGCAGAACTCAGCCATTTCTGAACCGATTTTAAAAATTTTTGGTAATACAAACGAGTTGTTTAATATTGTTATTTCTCCTGAATTTTGGCCCAATGGTACATACGTTCGTGAATTTATGTTTAAAACAAGACAAAGCAGTAATGTTCAGTTGCCTACATCTATATCAAATATTTAAAAAATCTAAATAACTTTAGAAAATTTTATTTTTTTATACCAAAATGTTCGTGGAATTAATACAAAATTGTCTGCTTTATATAATCAAAGTTTTTTATTTGACAATCAAGCTATTGCGTTAACTGAAACTTGGCTTAAGGATACTGTTTTAAGCACACAAATATTAGCTGATAATTACATAATATATAGACGAGATCGTGGAGAAAAGGAGAAGGGGTTCTGATTAGAGTTTCTAGCCTACTTACTAACTTCTGAAGCTTTATCAGTTGCTTCTTTGCTGGATATTGAATTTATAGCTGTTTTGGTAAAACTTAGGGACAAACAAATATTCATTACATGTTAATATATTCGTCCTTACTCTCCTGAACAAATTTACCAAAGACATTCTGAAGCCATATATGTATATCTCTTGTTGTACATATGTCTCATCAAAATGATACTAAAATTGCAGTTGATGACTTTAACATGCCTACAATTTTTTGGAAATTCTTAAATAATGATGAATACTTTACACCGTATAGTTATAATTCTGTCTCGAAATACATTGAATTTATTGATTGTTTAAATCTTTATCAGATTAATGGCATCTATAATGACTACCATAATCTTTTGGATTTCGTTTTTATAAATGATTGTACTGACACGTCGCACAGTGGCGCCCGTAGAGCAAACGAAGTTGCAAAAACCAAAATTTTTATGAGCGCCCACGAAGTTTTGAATAAACCCATGTTATAGGAAACTTTCCAACGATTTCAAATATGCCACTCTTAATAATATCACATTTTTAGTTTAGAAGATATAACCGTTCAAAGGTGACCGATTTTCGTTTTTCAAAAAGCACACAATTTTTAGTCATTTTGTTGCGATTTCAGGTATAATATCACGAAAAATAGGTATCGAATCGCCATATTTTTTGTTTGTATTGATTGATGTATTTATTAAATTTATAATGATAAAAAAAAATTAACTGTTTGCTTTGTGTTTCTCCTAAAAAATCACTATTTAAAAACTATCCGTTTTTTCACTATTTTTCAACTTTGACGGAAAATAAAAAAAATCTATATTTTTCTATATTTGCAAAACCTGTTCTTTGATTATTTCTTTACATAATTCAAAAGGTTTTATCTGCCTGTCCGTGCCCGTTTGGCTTCTAGAGGTAAAAAAAGTTAAAAAGACATGGTTGCAGAAATTGTATGGCGTCCATCCCTTATATGTTTTGACTGACAGTAGTTTTTTTTTAGTAGTAAATTTTTGTTTATTTTTTTTTTAGTAGTAAATTTTTAGGCATGGCAGCATAAGCCTATACGTATATTGCAAAATAAGCACAATGCCTGGATTAGTCTACGACTGAAATTTGGCGCAACAATTACTGAAACCATTAAAGAATTTAAGTACTGAAAATATGGCGTTGAACAATTTAAAATTATTTGAACTGTTTAGAAAGTCAACCACACCAAAGTTTTTCACGGAAGCTGCTTCAGAAGAACTTGATAGCTTATACGGAAATATTGAGAGAAGCGAAATTATAAAAAATAATTTTTATCTGATATATGTAAATATTAAGGCAAAATGGGTTAAATCTAATCGAACCATTCAGAACTTCAACTCTAAATACGAGGACTGGCTTAATGAAGACACCATCCTTGCCATATTGGCAGTAGATAAACCCACCACCAAAGGAGCAAAAGGAAGGCAAAAAAAAGTATTGAGGAGTGTTCAATTTTCACAAGAAAGAGGAAACTTGCCGATGCCACCAATGAAGCACGAAGCATTTATCGGACGCGCTAGCTATTAAATATACAAAGGATAGTGAAAGAGTTAGGTCTCAGATAACCAAATCTGTTGCTGATGCAAGCCAACTGCGACTAAAAAGGATTAAGGAAAGCATTCCCACGCCCACAAACGCACTCATTAAAAAGTATGGTTTCGAAAAAGCCTTGGCCTTGTTTATGGACTTAGAACTTTCCAAAGAGAAATATGAGAAACTACGGGCATCTTTAACGCGACACGGCGCTGACGTTTTACCCGGATACAAGCATATTACGCAAGCCAAAATAAATTCTCGACCACTGCATACGGAGTTTACGGAAGTCTCTGCGGAAGCCAATCTGCAGGATCTCATGGGCCATACAGTAAAACGGTTGTTGGAGAGTCTTCCTGAAAATGAGGTGAAAATTCTTCCTGAGAAGTTAACATTGATCAGCAAATGTGGCTGCGATGGATCATCCGGACAAAGCGTTTATAAGCAAAGGATATCTTCCGATGACGCTACAATATCGGACGGAAATATGTTTGTGGCATCTGTTGTTCCTTTGCAGCTAAAATCTGATGTTTCCCTACACTGGAGAAATCCACGTCCGTCCGGATTAGGTGTATGGAGTTCTTGCTAAAACTGGCGTATACCCTACCACAAGAGGAGGAAAACTTCGATGAAAATACATCAATAAAGGATAAGGAAAAGATCAGAAAGAAGCAAATACAGGATGGTTTTTTTTAAACAAGTTGGACTAAAAGTAGACTGTCCCAAGCACGGATATGGTAACTCAAACGATGGAAACACTTCTGAGAGATTTTTTGAAAATGATGAGGCAGTAACTAGAATCACAGGAATTGCCAATCAAATCGTGAAAAGATTGGGAACGATCTTGGATGTTTTAAACTGCAAAGAAAATGTCAATTCTACAAAATATGGAGAATATGCGTCGAAAACTGCATCTCTTTTAGCAGAAATGTATTCACAGAAGAAGTTGACCCCGACCGTCCATAAAATATTGGCGCATGGAAAAGATATAATTGAGTTCCAGTCTTTGCCAATTGGAGAGCTTTCTGAAGAAGCACAGGATTCTCTTAACAAATTTTATAAAAAATATAGATTGCAGAACACATTCAAAACATCAAGGGTAAGGCAAAATGAGGACCTCTTCAACATGTTGGCAGCATCTTCCGATCCACTTATTTCTTCCCTGCGGCATGTGAAGTCACGAATAGAGTTAGAAAATAATTATAGTTTAGAAATGCTTAGTCTTTTAGATATACCTTCTCTTACGATTTGTGATGAATATTTTACAGAAAATTGAAAAAATTAATTTTAAAAAAATAATTTTTTTTTAATTAGTTGGGTAATAATTTAAAACATAAAACCCTAAAGAAAAAAATAAAAACTATTTAAAAGTGTAAAAATCATTTCTTTTAGTTACCATAAAATTGATTTTTCTACTAATTTTAACTTTGATAACCCATAAGTAGGCCCCTACAAAGCGTAGCACCCTTTCCAAACGCTCATTTCATAGGCTGAACAGTTATCTATCATATGCTGTTTAAACTGTTTAATTATCTTATTCGGTTCAAAAGATATGATTTTTGCAACGAAAAAACTCAAATGGCGCCACTGTGCGTCGGTTATTCGTACTGAGCCATTAACAGTACCAGAAATCGTTATCATCCTAATGTGTTTATAAATACATGTAATTACATATCCCGGTCTGCTCACACTCCAAAATTTCGCAGTTTTGTTTTAAAAGGGCAAATTATCAAAGACTAACGGAACTGCTTTTTGAAACTGACTGGAGAAATTTTTTATCTATCGTTAACTCAGAACATAATTCCGATGTCATTAATCATGTCGTTAAGAAATTCTATGATAGGATTTATTGGATCTTTAACCAGTGTATTCCAAAACAAATTGTTCGTCATTTATCTGGTCCTCCATTGAATTGCAAGTTGCTTTCCAAAATTAATAACTTCAAAAACAAATATTATAAAAAATCTGGATTAGTAGCAGACTATACGAAATACTCTGTTGCTCGTGCCGAATACAACATTTTAAATGAAGTATGTTATAAGTACTATCTTCAAAAATGAAGAACAGCTTTAAGTAAAAACCTAACTGCTGTATTCATAGAAAATAAAATAACTTTGAAATATGCTTTATGAGAAATTTTTCATACAAATATGTCCTAAAATATATTTCAAATCTATTTTGATTGATTGATGAATACGGCAGTAAGTCTTTTTATAATTTCGTAAATACAAAGAGAAAATCTACTACCTTTCCTCCTCCTATGAAATTAGATGAATGTGAGTCAGATGATAACGGGGAAATAAGCAACCTATTTGCAAACTTCTTTTCTGCTACCTATGCAGATGATCATACGATAGTATTATATTTACACACAATTCGGGAAGTCAATCTATTTTAATCCCACTTTTTGATGAAACTTCTGTACTCTACGGTTTAAAAAAAAAACTGAAATTTGCGCTTAAGAGTGGACCTGATAATGTTCCAAGTTGCGTTCTTATTAATTGCGCAGTTGCCTTAGTAGCCCCTCTAACAATGTTGTTTAACTTTTCAATTAAATTAGGTAAATTTTTAGAAGTGTGGAAGAATTCCCTTATTATTCCTTTGTTTAAGTCTAGTAGAAAAAATGACATCAGAAATTGCAGAGGAATTCTAAAACTGAGTGTAATACCTAAACTATTTGAAAAACTAATTACAGATCATTTATGTTTTCAAGTGTCTTCAATATAATCGTCTAATCAACATGGCCTTCGTAAAGGCAGTTCTACTGTCACTAACCTTTTACAACTCTCAACTTTGGTTTATCGTGGTTTTGTCAACAAAATGCAAACTGACGTGATTTATACTGATTTTAGTAAGGCATTTGATAAGGTTAACCATGAACTACTAATGAAGAAACTAAATTATATGGGATTCACAGAAAATTGCTTAAATTGGATAAATTCATACCTTATCAACAGGAAACAAAATGTTTTATACAAAAATGTTCTCTTCTCTTCTTTTCTCATTATTCATCAATGACTTACCTAGCGTCATCAAGAATTCTGTTAAACTTATGTATGCGGATGATGTTAAAATATTATTTACATATAATAAATATAATGATCATAAGCTGCTACAGGCAGATTTAGATTGTTTATACTCCTAATCAAATTGAACTTCGATAAATGTAAATATATGTGTTTCTTCAGAAGGAACCATTTAAACGTTAAACACTCTTTGGGTGGCAATGAACTGCAAAGTGTTTGCAGTTTCACAGATTTTGAAATTTTACTAGACCATAAACTAAACTTCATTCAACATATTTCCCTAATTGTAAGCAGAGTAAGATGTCAGCTTGGTTTCATCAAACGTTGGAGTTAGGAATTTGATGATCTTTACATCACGAAACATTTATTTACGTCACTAGTTCGTCCAGTTCTGGAATATGGTTCAATTATTTGGGATCCACAGTATAAAATATACAGCAACGCAATTGAATCAGTGCAAAACCTCTTAATATTTTGTTTACGTTGACTGCAATGGAATCCGATATGCTTGCCATCGTATAAGTCTAGGTTTGCTTTCATCAAGTTATCATCTCTGTCTAGTCGCAGAACTATGTTAATTCTTAAAACAATTAACGGTAAAACCTGCTCTAACATTTTAATTAAAAAAATATCTTTTTGTGTTCCCCAGCGTCCAACCAGATACTATTCTCCATTGTATATAAAATATTTTAGAACGAACTATGCAAATTTCGATCCTTTTATTAGATGTTGTAAGGTCTTTAATAAACAAAACCTTTATGTTGATTATTCCTTAAATGAAAATCTGATAAATCTGATAAATTCATAGACTTGAATAAAAATAAATAAATTATGCTTACAGATTGTTCCCGTTTAAAAAACAGTTCATAATCTTAAAAATTAAAGGGTGTCCCCATACAATCTACATATTTTTTAAGTGTATTATGAACTGTAAAGGCCACTTCTGTTAAATTTAAAATGACTGCGTATTACTATAGCTTCCAATAACAAAAAGTTATACAAAATTATATCTAAAAACTAAAGCGTGTCCCCATAATTTTTGTAAATTTATTTATATGGGCCTATCATTTGAACCGTTATAGACAAACGCTTGCAAATTGGACAAAATGTCAATTGCTATGGCCTTTATAGTAAGAAGTATTAATATTAAAAATTATAAATTAAAGGGTGCCCCAATAGTCAATTGAAATTTATGTTTATGACCATACTTTTTAGCAGTTGTAGACAGACGCTTGAAATATACAACGAACCTGTATTGCTAAGTCCGCTATAACAACAAGTATAAAATTTGTATTTGGAAGTTAAAGGGTGTCCCAATAGTTAATGTAATTTCAAGTATGTGACCAAACTTTTGAACCGTTATAGATAGACAGCTGAAATTTACAAGGGGCCTATTTGCTAAGTGCGCCATAACAAGAAGCTTATGATTTGAATTTAGAAACTAAAGGGTGTTCCTAAAATTAATGTAATTTGTTCCATATGGCCGTATTTTTTTTAAAGTTATATACAAGCACTTGACTTTTAGACAGAATGTCCACTACTTTGTTATAATAAGAAATATAAAAATTTCAATTTATAAATTAAAGGGTTTTACAGTAGTTGATATAATCTGATGTATACGGTCAAACTGTTGGACCGTTATAGACAGACGGTTGAAATTTACACAGAACCTGATTGCTAAATCTACTACAACAGCAAGTTATATACTTTGGAAATAAAATGGTGACCGTTTAGTTGCTGTAATTTGATATATACACTGCCGCTCATCTGATTAGGCAGTGTATTATTCATCAATGACTTACCTAGCGTCATCAAGAATTCTGTTAAACTTATGAATGCGGATGATGTTAAAATATTTTTTACATATAATAAATATAATGATCATAAGCTGCTACAGGCAGATTTAGATTGTTTATACTCCTAATCAAATTGAACTTCGATAAATGTAAATATATGTGTTTCTTCAGAAGGAACCATTTAAACGTTAAACACTCTTTGGGTGGCAATGAACTGCAAAGTGTTTGCAGTTTCACAGATTTTGGAATTTTACTAGACCATAAACTAAACTTCATTCAACATATTTCCCTAATTGTAAGCAGAGTAAGATGTCAGCTTGGTTTCATCAACGTTGGAGTTAGGAATTTGATGATCTTTACATCACGAAACATTTATTTACGTCACTAGTTCGTCCAGTTCTGGAATATGGTTCAATTATTTGGGATCCACAGTATAAAATATACAGCAACGCAATTGAAACAGTGCAAAACCCCTTTTTAATATTTTGTTTACGTTGACTGCAATGGAATCCGATATGCTTGCCATCGTATAAGTCTAGGCTTGCTTTCATCACGTTACCATCTCTGTCTAGTCGCAGAACTATGTTAATTCTTAAAACAATTAACGGTAAAACCTGCTCTAACATTTTAATTAAAAAAATATCTTTTTATGTTCCCCAGCGTCCAACCAGATACTATTCTCCATTGTATATAAAATATTTTAGAACGAACTATGCAAATTTCGATCCTTTTATTAGATGTTGTAAGGTCTTTAATAAACAAAACCTTTATGTTGATTATTCCTTAAATGAAAATCTGATAAATCTGCGTATTACTATAGCTCCCAATAACAAACACCCCTATCGTGAACAAAATGTGAAATTTTTGTTCCCATGAAATTTTCATTCCCTATGAAGGGAAAATTGCTATCGTGAATTTCATGCGAACGTTTGTTCCCGCTATCAATTCGTACTGAATGCAAATTAGAAAGAAGAAAATATAAATAGGGAAAAAAATATTCCAAATTTTTTAAAGTTAAGTGATTTGTGCTATTGTATTGTTGCAAGAGGAGAAGATACTACAACAGAGAACAATTTTATTTCAAGAACGTGACGTGCAACACGCGTAAAAGTCCTTATAGTTACCCTAGACGCAAAAGGTCCAAACAATGGACCAAAGTGGGCTGTGTCAATACGGCTGCCTGCCTAACCTACCCTAGACCTTGCTACTGACCCATTTCAATAAAATAAATTTTTATATCTGAGTTTTTCTATCTCCATTTTTTTCATTTAAAAATGGTTTTAATAAAAAATCTTTATAAATTTACAAGCAATAGATCTCTTTGTTTTGCATCTTGACGAGCATAATGCCAGTCTGCACTGCAGCAACTAATATCGAATTAAAAAAATATGTTATGGATGTAAATATTCTAATTAAAACATATAAAAACTGGCATAATGTATGCAGTTCCCCATTAAAATTCAAGTGAACAAATCAAAGGGAAAAGTGAAAAAATTTCGAGGGAAAAAATCAATCATGATAAGGGGAGTTTTTGTTTACGTGAAAAATTGTTCACGTGAACTATTCACGATTGCAATTTGGGGAAAAGGGAAAAAATTTCAAGGGAAAATATATTCATGATAGGGGTGAAAAAGTTATACAAAATTATATCTAAAAACTAAAGCGTGTCCCCATAATTTATGTAAATTTATTAATATGGGCCTATCATTTGAACCGTTATAGACAAACGCTTGCAAATTGGACAAAATGTCAATTGCTATGGCCTTTATAGTAAGAAGTATTAATATTAAAAATTATAAATTAAAGGGTGCCCCAATAGCCAATTGAAATTTATGTTTATGGCCATACCTTTTAGCAGTTGTAGACAGACGCTTGAAATATACAACGAACCTGTATTGCTAAGTCCGCTATAACAACAAGTATAAAATTTGTATTTGGAAGTTAAAGGGTGTCCCAATAGTTGATGTAATTTCAAGTATGTGACCAAACTTTTGAACCGTTATAGATAGACACCTGAAATTTACAAGGGACCTATTTGCTAAGTGCGTCATAACAAGAAGCTTATGATACCTACTGTTTCATGGTGATATGCCGTTGAGAAATTTGTCTGAATATTCAAAAGTTTACACAGTTCGCTGAATATTTCATTCTTAAATTCAGCACCTAAATCAGACTGAATAGATTCCATTTTACCAAAAATTAAAATAAAATTCTCAAAAATTGCCGTACCCACTCTCTTCGCACTTTTATCAGGTATGGACATTGTCACAAGATACTTTGAAAATCGCAAATCAAAGTCAAAGCATACTTGTTTCCATGTTCCGACATTGGTAAAGGACCTATTGTATTTAATACTACTATATCAAACGGCTTAATCGGTGTTGGTGTTAGAGTTATTTGATCCTTGTTTCCTATTTTAACTTTATTCAGGTTACAGTGCCTACAATTTTTAATGAAATTCGCAATATCCCTAGTCATATTTTTCCAATAATATCTCGGCCTTAATTTCGCATACAGGCGTTTCCGTCCACAGTGCCCTCCTATAATGGGGTCTTTATGATATATATCCAAAAGTTCTATCTTTTTCTCATCTTCAGTTACTTTTTCAACCGGGTTAATTAATATAATTTCTAATGTTTTCAATATTTTATTACCGAAGTATTTCAATTCCTGAACAGTATGTAGAGTAAAAAATTTTACCGTCCTTAGACCATCCTGCAACGTAACTGTTGTTATTGTTGGCTACCTCCTGTAACCTCAAAAGCATTGCTTCGAAATTCAATGTTTTGTTAATAATTTTAACACTTCCAATCAATTTAAATCTATTGTAAATCGTTAGCTCTATGCTAGTAACATTCTGATTTTTTAAATATACTTCTGACTTAATTTTCGCGACCTTTGTACTAAATTCTTGTGGAAATTTATCATAAACTTTCAAATTTTGATTATTACAACCTTGGGATTCTTCTTTATGTATCCTACTCTGCCTAGACATTGCTCGCGTTGTTACAGTAAAGATATTTGAAATACATGTTCCGTCCTTCAAATCACTTATCGAAAAACCAGAAAGTGCATATGCACCCACATTGTCCTTACCCTTTATGTGTTCAATCGAAAAGTCATATTCTGACAATTTAAGTCTTATACCTGTAAGTTTGGAAGATGGATCTTTCATATTAAACAAATACACCAGGGGTCGATGATCGGTTCTAACGACAAACTTTGTTCCATAAACATACGGCCGAAATTGATTAATAGCAAAAAATATGGCAAGTAATTCCTGTTCAATGGTTGGCTTTTTGCGTTCTGAACGATTAAAAGACTTTGAGGCGTAATATATAGGGAGATCATGACCATCAAAATTTTTGCTAAGGATTGCACCACATCCTATATTTGAAGCGTCCACCGTTATAAGAAATTGTTTAGTAAAGTCTGGATATTGCAATATTCTAGGAGAAATTAGTTCCGCTTTAATCCTCTCGAATGATTTTTGATATTGTGTATTCCATTCAAAATTCACTTTCTTACGCGTTATGTTATTTAAAGGAGCTGCTATCGAAGCAAAGTTTGGTATAAATCGCCTATAATAGTTAGCGAATGCCACAAAACGTTTCACTGAATCTTTATCCGTTGGTACTGTGTACTTCTTTATAGCCGCAATTTTAGGATTATCTGGAAGGAGTCCATCCGCAGTGCACTTATGACCAAAGAATGTAACTTCCGGTCGGAAAAAATTGCATTTGTAGGGATTAATTTTCAGATTGAATTTTCTTAAGATATTAAACACATTACCTTAGTTCCTTAAATGATGTTCTTTACTACATCCAATAACTATATTATCGTCTATATATAAAAAAGCTTTATTTGGTTCAAGACCAGAAAAGGCTAGGGACATTATACGTGAAAACGAATTTGGAGGTACGTTTAGCCCAAAAGGTAAAACTTTCCAATGGAATGCGCCTTGATCTGTATTGAGTGATGTTAAGTCTCTTTATTCTTCATGAAGTGGAATTTGATGGAATCTAGAAAAGAGATCTATTATAGAAAAGTGTTTTGCACGACCCAAATTGTCAAGAATATCATCAATCCGTGGCAAGGGAAATTTATCTGCTATCAGTTTTTTATTAATTGCTCTGAAATCTACACACATACGATATGCTTTACTATTATCCGGGCTTTTCTTTGGTACAAGTATTAACGGACTGTTGTAGTCTGATGTACTTGGTTTTATTAAATCATTATTAAGTAAATTCTCAACCTGTTTCCTAATCTCATTTCGCTGCGTGTATGGAAGACGGTAATTTTTTATGTAAACTGGTTCATCATCCTTAAGCCTTAATTTCTGCTCGTAAAAATTATTAACTGTCATTTTGTCGTTCTTTAGCGAAAAATATCCGCATATTTCAAGCATAATAACATTAAGTCTTTTCCTATATCATCCGGCATTCTGTCTTTTAAAATCTGTTCTAAATCCTGTATTCGTTCATCATTAAAATTGACTTCATTAATTTTATAAACATGATATTCGGAAAGTTTTTCCTTCTTTAAATTATAACCCTGAATAAATTTTGTTTGATTGGTTGTATTCAAAATGCGAAGGATAGGATTTCCCGCGTTAACAATACATTTGGCAATAAAAACGCCAGGGGTAATCTCCTGTGAGTCTACGAAAACTTGTTCATTTGTACCTCCTATACTAACTTGCCTAAACACTTCACATCTTGGTGGGAGATAAAATGATTTTTGATTAAGTCCTTGAGAAATCGGAATGACTATTCTACGCCCATCTCCGTAAAACGATACCGTCATAGAATCATAATTAATGTTGCATTTATTTGCTTTTAAGAAGTCCTTTCCCAATATACCGCTTCTAGTTGGAATATTAAAGTCATCAGAAACTATATGAAAAATTTGTGTCATTAGAAAATCTGAAATAAATAAGTCAGTAATAACTGTGCCTAAAGTTTTAGTAGTGTCTGTGGTAATACCTACAATGTAAACTATATTTCTATCATTTATCCTGTAATTATCCTTTAAAAATGAAACTTTTAAAATTGAAATATCTGCTTGCGAATCTACTAAAAACGAATTAATTTTATATGATGCCTTGCATTCTAAGCTTATAAAATCAGAATAGTTCAAATTAAAGCTGTATATTGATGTAACGTTATTGTCCCTTTTTAACCTGATATTCTTAGTTCACCCCCAACCTTGCCTGTTGAGGGACTTCCCCGTTTAAAGTCCTCACAGCAGGAAAGTTGCGACCATATCTTGAGGTTGTATTCGAATCCTGTATTTGATTGCCCCGATATCCTCCACGTGCATTATAAGTGCGACCTCGAAAAGTGCCATTCTGATTGTGATAGTTTTTATTTGAATTATTTCTATATCTATTACTGAAAAAATTTCCTCTATTTGAACTATTGTTGTCGTATCCGTTGATTATAATACCGTTTCTGTTAAACTGCTGGGTTGACCTGTTATGTCGTAATGCTAATACTTGGCGCTCATTCTAATTTGCAGACTCTTCCACAATCAACTTAGCTACTACATCTTTTGGTTCCTTGAAAATTTTAGAAGCTATTATCGCCTTAACCATTTCCGATTTAGCATTATTTCTACAAATTCTAACAGTCTGTTCGATTACCAATTCCTGCGCCTTGTCCTTTGCTATGCCCTCCATTACTAACAAACGTTGAAGTGCATCTGCCAATTCCTCAACATTTTTTGCATAATCCGTGTAATAATTATTCTTAACGTGTAATACCGCAAGTCTACCAGCTACTACTTTCGAATTATCTGATTTTATCCTGCTTCTAAGAGCTTGCTTAATTTATTCTATATCCGAAATATTTTCTGGTACCACTTCTCTAGCTTTCCCATCTAATTTAGACTTTATAAAGGCAATAAAACATTTTTCCAGTTTTTCGGACATTAATTCCTGTAGCAGCTCAATCTTGTCAATAAATGAACTAAGTGTAAGAGGATCCCCACTGTAATTTTGCCTTATAATGTTAGAGCACATGGCTATGAATTTTGTCTTCTCCTCTATCGTAGCCATCTCAAAGTTTTATATAATTTCAACAAGTTCCTCCGGTGTGTCAACAATGTTTTTTATTTCTACTATCTGTTCTTTATCCCCCTCACTTTTTCCAGAAATATCTGTTCCAGAATTAGAAGCTATCATTACCTCACTTTGTACTAATTCGAATGAATTTAAGCCAAAAGGAATCCTAATTTTACAACTCAATTTACCCAAACATTTAGCCAATAGTTCCCCACAATGAGTAGTTCTATTTTCTATTGTTGTTAACAATGACGTACTAAAGGTTTTATAATGTGGTTCCGTATACAGAAAAATTTTGTTATAGTTTTCTACGAGGAACGTTATGTACTCATTTATTTTTATAGGTTGATTCGAAATTGGTCTTCTCTGTAAAACACGCTTTTTAATTTTGTAAAAATTGGAGACGAGATCATTAAATTTTTCTAATTGAAAGTCACCGGTCATCTGACGAAATTACGATAAGAATAAGAATTGAAGCAACAGAACCCTAATCATAATGATATAATCAGTGAAAATCTAAGTGGTTAGATTAAATAAAAAGTGAGAAATTAAATTACAAAATAAATAAAACCTGATTGTAACGAATATAATATATTAATAATTATAATAAGTTTAATATTGATTACACTGTACAACACACCAAAAAATTACAAGGTCCGGGCTATAAATTCTGATAGAGGAGACAAAAAAAAGATACGTGTATCGGCGTTTTGAAAGTTTACATCTGAATTTCATTTGAGAGGGGGTTAAAGTTTCCCGGCTCTGGCACATTCTTATTGTTAAACGGCATAAGAAACCATGTGACCCTTACATTTTAGGTATAAAATGTGTTCAGCAAATTTATGTAAAATGTTACGGAGAACATTTTTGTAGAAATCTTAACCCTCTAAGTCCTCAAGATATGGATCTTTTTTGTCCTTCTTTTAAAAAAGAGCAAAAAACACCATTAAAACAGGGTTTTAGAGGGTTAAAATGTTCCACAAAAATGTTACCCGTTAAATTTTACTATAAGTCCCTGAATACACCAAAAAGGAAAATTCGACCATAAAGTCAGAAATAAGACGCAACAAAAGAGAGCTTAGGGTTAATTTTGCATTTATTAAGAATTTTGTTTTAAAGCAAATTTGGATAGCATTAATTACATTTTTTTAGCTCTAGGCACTTCCACTTCATTATCATACAATGTCCAGCATATTTCAGCGGTAAGCGAATGAATGCTTTTACCTTTATCTTACGAAAATTGTTATTACTTACTGCCCTTTTATAAACCAGATTTTATTACGTGTGAAAAGGGATAATAATTGTGGTTTTAAAAAAACTGTTTTAGAAAAAACCAATTCTAGAATGTCCATAGACCAAAAAAAAAGGTAAATATAAAAAAATTTCAATTGAACATTAAAAGGAAAATGTTTCATTTAGAATAACAACTTTTAAAAAGCAATTAAATTTTATGATAAATCAGGTCAATTTGGATGTACAAAATAATGTAATTAGTAATTGTGTTTGTTAAAATTCCCTAAATAATAATTCCCTAAATAAAACTAGGTACTAGAATATTTATCAGTGGTATTGCAATAGGTATATAATTTCAGTTGAAACTGAAAATGTTTTCAAATGTGATGTGAAAAGGGTAATAATTGCGGTTGTAAAAAATCTGTTAAAATTGCATTTGGGAATGTTAAAAAAGGTTAAATAATACTTATGTATGTATGAATTACTGCAATAATAAATATCGATGTTTTCCATATTATAAATAGAACTAGGTAGTTATTGAACATTAAAAATTAAAATGTTTTAGTTAAAAACTCCTCTTCTACGCAAATTGAGTCCTTTTCTGTGTTTTCTTGCCCGTTTAAATATTCAAGTAATTTTGTTAACAGCATCAGTTGCATTCAAGTTTCAAAAGATTCACCATCTCATAGTAATACTTAATTAATTAAAAAAGAAACTCAGTTTACGTGTTAGATTTGTTTTGGCGAAAATGTCCAATTGCTTGAAAAAATTTGATTTGTTTTGCTATATCTGCGGTAAACATACTATACCGCAATATAAGGTTACGTTTTTCAATAGTAAAGTTGAAGACATCTATAACAGGTATTTTAAGCTAGAAGTTTTTCCGGATAAACTGTGGACGCCGAAGTATTGCTGTCGCATTTGTTATAATGGCTTAATTTTGTGGTTCAAAGGTAATTAATTTTTTTTGTTCTAAAACTATAGTTTTATTTTTGAACTCTCGCTGAAGGTCTACGAAATTCAATGCAGTTTGGTATTCCTATGCGGTGGTTAGATACAGGTGAACATAATGAGGCTACGTGCTACGTGTGCCAAAATATTTCCATATTAAAGTTGAATAGATATAGGCGAAAGAGTTTTGTATACAAAGCTGTACCATCAGCCATGCTGCCATTTCCGCATTCTGACGAACTCCCAGTATCTGTGCTACAACTTCGAAGTCCTAGTCATTATGTTGATGGAACCTTCGCTGAAACAGGAACCTTTTATTGCGCAGATAGTGATTACACAGGAATTGAAATTATCCCAAGACCAATATTAATGTCTCAAGAGCATTTAAATGCATTGGCTCAGAGACTGAATCTGTCTAAAAACAAATCAGAAATTTTAGCTGCAGACTTAAAAGGTGTTCATCTACTTGAACCTGGTGTCAATGTTACCAGCTTTCGTAAGCATCAAGACAGCTTTCTGCCATTCTTTTCAGTAAACGATGATATCACGTTTGCTTATTGCAAAGTTATTAAAGGAATAATGAATGCAATGAATTTTGAGTATAACCACGAGGACTGGCGTATATTTATTGATTCATCTAAGAAGAGTCTAAAAGCTGTACTTCTGTATTACGATAATACCAAAAATCCAATTCCAATTGCCTACGGAATGAACATTAAAAAAAGCTATGATTCTATAAAACTAATACTGGACTCCTTAAAATATGAAGACCATAAGTGGCGGATCTGCTGTGACTTAAAAGTCGCTAGTTTCGTTTCAGGTATGCAGGCCGGATACGTTAAGTACGGTTGCCATTTATGCACTTGGGATAGCAGATGGAAGGGTGACCAATATTCCAAAGAACAATGGAAGTTGAGAGCTGAGGGAACATAAGGAGAGCACAATATCGTACGTCAAGCATTGCATATCAAACTTGGTGTGGTAAAAAACTTTGTTAAATGTCTGGATATAAATGGATCAGCATTTAATTTTCTGAAAACAATGTTTCCAAAATTAAGTGAAGCAAAAATTAAAGAAGGTATGTATATTTTCTTCAAGTCGCTGTTATTGTTAAAAGTCTTAAAATTGGTTTCATACCAACAGGTGTTTTTGTTGGTCCAGATATAAGAAAGCTAATGCTAAACGCTTACTTCGACGAAACGCTCTTACCAATTGAGCTTGATGCGTGCAAAAGCATTAAGGAAGTGATATACAATGTCTTAGGCAAAAATCGTTCTCCTACTGCTCGAATATACATAGACACCATGCTTAGAGCTTTTGAAAAACTAGGCGTTCAAATGTCAACAAAAATTCATTTTTTAAATTCCCATATGGATTACTTTGAGACCAGTTGTCAACAGAATCTGATGAGCATGGTGAAAAATTTCATCAGACATGCGCACCCATTGAAGAACGCTATAAAGGTAAAAGCATTCATTCGTTTATCGCTGAAATAAGCTGGACATTGTATGATAATGAAGTGGAAGTGCCTAGAGCTAAAAAAAAAAAAAATAATTAATGCCATCCAAATTTGCTTTAAAACAAAATTCTTAATAAATGCGAAATTAACCCTAAGCTCTCTTTTGTTGCGTCCTATTTCTGACTTTATGGTTGAATTTTCCTTTTTGGTGTGTTCAGGGACTTACAGTAAAAGTTAACGGGTAACATTTTTGTGGAACATTTTAACCCTCTCAAACCCTGTTTTAATGGTGTTTTTTGCTCTTTTTTAAAAGAAGGATATAAAAGACCCATATCTTGAGGAGTAAGAGGGTTAACACTTCTACAAAAATGTTCTCCGTAACATTTTACATAAATTTGCTGAACACATTTTATACCTAAAATGTAAGGGTCACATGGTTTCATATGCCGTTTAACAATAAGAATGTGCCAGAGCTGGGAAATTTTAACCCCCTTTCAGATGAAATTCAGATGTAAACTTTCAAAACGCCGATACACGTATCTCTTTTTTTGTCTCCTCTATCAGATCTTGTAATTTTTGAAAACATTTGATTTTGTTGTACAGTGTTATTTGACCCTTTTTTATTAAATTATTTTCTATTTTATTAAGCTTTGGGTCCTTATATTTTTTTTATTAATATTTTATTTCAATATTTCGGTACTTTCTGCGTACCTTCTTCAGGAAACAAAATTAATATATAAGCAAAATAACAAAATTAATTAACAATTGAAAAATTTTTTTGTCATAAAAAATATAAAAAAGTGTTTTGTGTTACATACATATATTAAGAACAAAAACATTTATGTTATTTTGTGAATTAAGTGCGACATTATCTGTATATGCTTTAAAATTAATTCTTTTAGTCAATGGAGTATTTACAATGTGTAACATTTCCAAAATATACCGTCTCTTATAATTTTTTTCAATACTAAGAACTGAAGCATTTTCAAAGTTAGGATAGTGACCTAAGTCAAAACAATGAGTGGATAATGCTGTTTTTTGTGAATTAACATATCTTAAGTCCGACTTATGTCCAGCAATTCTAGTCTGAAGTTTATTTTTTGTTGTACCAATATATACCTTATTGCAAATCTCCTGATCACTAATTTTACAAGGTATTTCATAGACTACATTAGAAATGTCAAATTTATTAATTCTATCTTTAGTCTTACTAAATAATCTATTCAGTGTATTATTTGTTTTAAAAGCCATGTTATATTTTTCCTTATTGAAGATTTTTGAATTCTTTAAACGTTCTGAAAAACCTTGTACATAAGTTAAAGACTTATAAATCTTAGGTTCCAATGTGCTTATCTTATTTGTATTTCTTTTATGTCCGTATTGTATTATAAATTTATAAATAAGTCTTTTTGGAAAGCTATTATTATAACAGGTATTTTAAGCTAGAAGTTTTTCCGGATAAACTGTGGACGCCGAAGTATTGCTGTCGCATTTGTTATAATGGCTTAATTTTGTGGTTCAAAGGTAATTAATTTTTTTTGTTCTAAAACTATAGTTTTATTTTTGAACTCTCGCTGAAGGTCTACGAAATTCAATGCAGTTTGGTATTCCTATGCGGTGGTTAGATACAGGTGAACATAATGAGGCTACGTGCTACGTGTGCCAAAATATTTCCATATTAAAGTTGAATAGATATAGGCGAAAGAGTTTTGTATACAAAGCTGTACCATCAGCCATGCTGCCATTTCCGCATTCTGACGAACTCCCAGTATCTGTGCTACAACTTCGAAGTCCTAGTCATTATGTTGATGGAACCTTCGCTGAAACAGGAACCTTTTATTGCGCAGATAGTGATTACACAGGAATTGAAATTATCCCAAGACCAATATTAATGTCTCAAGAGCATTTAAATGCATTGGCTCAGAGACTGAATCTGTCTAAAAACAAATCAGAAATTTTAGCTGCAGACTTAAAAGGTGTTCATCTACTTGAACCTGGTGTCAATGTTACCAGCTTTCGTAAGCATCAAGACAGCTTTCTGCCATTCTTTTCAGTAAACGATGATATCACGTTTGCTTATTGCAAAGTTATTAAAGGAATAATGAATGCAATGAATTTTGAGTATAACCACGAGGACTGGCGTATATTTATTGATTCATCTAAGAAGAGTCTAAAAGCTGTACTTCTGTATTACGATAATACCAAAAATCCAATTCCAATTGCCTACGGAATGAACATTAAAAAAAGCTATGATTCTATAAAACTAATACTGGACTCCTTAAAATATGAAGACCATAAGTGGCGGATCTGCTGTGACTTAAAAGTCGCTAGTTTCGTTTCAGGTATGCAGGCCGGATACGTTAAGTACGGTTGCCATTTATGCACTTGGGATAGCAGATGGAAGGGTGACCAATATTCCAAAGAACAATGGAAGTTGAGAGCTGAGGGAACATAAGGAGAGCACAATATCGTACGTCAAGCATTGCATATCAAACTTGGTGTGGTAAAAAACTTTGTTAAATGTCTGGATATAAATGGATCAGCATTTAATTTTCTGAAAACAATGTTTCCAAAATTAAGTGAAGCAAAAATTAAAGAAGGTATGTATATTTTCTTCAAGTCGCTGTTATTGTTAAAAGTCTTAAAATTGGTTTCATACCAACAGGTGTTTTTGTTGGTCCAGATATAAGAAAGCTAATGCTAAACGCTTACTTCGACGAAACGCTCTTACCAATTGAGCTTGATGCGTGCAAAAGCATTAAGGAAGTGATATACAATGTCTTAGGCAAAAATCGTTCTCCTACTGCTCGAATATACATAGACACCATGCTTAGAGCTTTTGAAAAACTAGGCGTTCAAATGTCAACAAAAATTCATTTTTTAAATTCCCATATGGATTACTTTGAGACCAGTTGTCAACAGAATCTGATGAGCATGGTGAAAAATTTCATCAGACATGCGCACCCATTGAAGAACGCTATAAAGGTAAAAGCATTCATTCGTTTATCGCTGAAATAAGCTGGACATTGTATGATAATGAAGTGGAAGTGCCTAGAGCTAAAAAAAAAAAAAATAATTAATGCCATCCAAATTTGCTTTAAAACAAAATTCTTAATAAATGCGAAATTAACCCTAAGCTCTCTTTTGTTGCGTCCTATTTCTGACTTTATGGTTGAATTTTCCTTTTTGGTGTGTTCAGGGACTTACAGTAAAAGTTAACGGGTAACATTTTTGTGGAACATTTTAACCCTCTCAAACCCTGTTTTAATGGTGTTTTTTGCTCTTTTTTAAAAGAAGGATATAAAAGACCCATATCTTGAGGAGTAAGAGGGTTAACACTTCTACAAAAATGTTCTCCGTAACATTTTACATAAATTTGCTGAACACATTTTATACCTAAAATGTAAGGGTCACATGGTTTCATATGCCGTTTAACAATAAGAATGTGCCAGAGCTGGGAAATTTTAACCCCCTTTCAGATGAAATTCAGATGTAAACTTTCAAAACGCCGATACACGTATCTCTTTTTTTGTCTCCTCTATCAGATCTTGTAATTTTTGAAAACATTTGATTTTGTTGTACAGTGTTATTTGACCCTTTTTTATTAAATTATTTTCTATTTTATTAAGCTTTGGGTCCTTATATTTTTTTTATTAATATTTTATTTCAATATTTCGGTACTTTCTGCGTACCTTCTTCAGGAAACAAAATTAATATATAAGCAAAATAACAAAATTAATTAACAATTGAAAAATTTTTTTGTCATAAAAAATATAAAAAAGTGTTTTGTGTTACATACATATATTAAGAACAAAAACATTTATGTTATTTTGTGAATTAAGTGCGACATTATCTGTATATGCTTTAAAATTAATTCTTTTAGTCAATGGAGTATTTACAATGTGTAACATTTCCAAAATATACCGTCTCTTATAATTTTTTTCAATACTAAGAACTGAAGCATTTTCAAAGTTAGGATAGTGACCTAAGTCAAAACAATGAGTGGATAATGCTGTTTTTTGTGAATTAACATATCTTAAGTCCGACTTATGTCCAGCAATTCTAGTCTGAAGTTTATTTTTTGTTGTACCAATATATACCTTATTGCAAATCTCCTGATCACTAATTTTACAAGGTATTTCATAGACTACATTAGAAATGTCAAATTTATTAATTCTATCTTTAGTCTTACTAAATAATCTATTCAGTGTATTATTTGTTTTAAAAGCCATGTTATATTTTTCCTTATTGAAGATTTTTGAATTCTTTAAACGTTCTGAAAAACCTTGTACATAAGTTAAAGACTTATAAATCTTAGGTTCCAATGTGCTTATCTTATTTGTATTTCTTTTATGTCCGTATTGTATTATAAATTTATAAATAAGTCTTTTTGGAAAGCTATTATCCGCTAGTATATTTTTAATCTTTTCTTTATTCTTTTTATGAAATTCTTCATCGCTTATAGTTAAAACTCTTTCAATTAAATTTTTAGCTGTACTAATTATTATACCTTTGTTGTGCTTTGAAAAATAGTTAATAATTCTTCCTGATGCTGTCGGTTTTTGATACCAATCCATTAATATATTATTACCTCGTCGAATCAATAAAGTATCTAAGTAAGGAAGTTTGGAATCGCATTCCTTCTCTATTGTAAACTTAATATTAACATCAAAAGAAATGAAAATCTTTAACATATCATCAATTGCACTATCAGAAATAATGCAAAATAAATCATCAACATACTTAGTAACAACTTTTGGTTTTATAATTAGTTTTTCTAAGCAAAAGTCCAATAATTTCTCCATAACAATGTCTGCAACAATTGGAGATGCCGGAGATCCCATCGGAAGACCCTGTTTCTGAACATATATTTTTTTATCATACTGAAAATATATATTATCCTCTATGCAAAATTGAAGAATACGTAAAAATAAATATTTATCAATTTTAGTGTGTGGTCTAATTATATCCCACTTTTCTTTTATTGTATCAATAGCTAAATCTACTGGTATACTAGGAAATAGAGATATCACATCTAAAAAAACTAATTTTTCATTATTTTCTACTTTAAGTTTTTTTATCTTATTCTTAAAATCTAAAGAATTCTTTACGTTATATTTTGAAAACTCAGTGATTTTCTTCAAAATATCTGTCACATATTTGCATAGTTCATAAGAAGTCGAATTTACAAAAGAACAAATAGGTCTTAAAGGATATTCAGGTTTATGAATTTTTGGAAGTCCATATAACCTAGGAGCAGTAGCAATGTTGGTCTTTAGTTTCTTCTTGTCAAAAATAGTTATAATTTTTCGTTTAAAAAGTTCATCTACCAAATCATTGTTAATCTTCTACAATTTGCTGGTCGGATCTTTATTTACTAATTGATATTTAGAAATATCTTCTAAAATATTATTAATTCGAATGTTATATTCATGTTTCATTAAAGCTACTGTTGTATTACCCTTGTCTGCTTTTACAATAAGCAAATTTCTATTCTTTTTTAAAAAACTCTCTGTTTTTCTTACTTTATCTAAAATAAACCTATCTCTATTGGTCAATTTAATTTTATTATAATGATTGTCAATAATTAGTGACAACCTAGTTCTTGCTACAAATAAGATAAGCACATTGGAACCTAAGATTTATAAGTCTTTAACTTATGTACAAGGTTTTTCAGAACGTTTAAAGAATTCAAAAATCTTCAATAAGGAAAAATATAACATGGCTTTTAAAACAAATAATACACTGAATAGATTATTTAGTAAGACTAAAGATAGAATTAATAAATTTGACATTTCTAATGTAGTCTATGAAATACGTTGTAAAGGTAGTGATCAGGAGATTTGCAATAAGGTATATATTGGTACAACAAGAAATAAACTTAAGACTAGAATTGCTGGACATAAGTCGGACTTAAGATATGTTAATTCAGAAAAAACAGCATTATCCACTCATTGTTTTGACTTAGGTCACTATCCTAACTTTGAAAATGCTTCAGTTCTTAGTATTGAAAAAAATTATAAGAGACGGTATATTTTGGAAATGTTACACATTGTAAATACTCCATTGACTAAAAGAATTAATTTTAAAGCAGATACAGATAATGTCGCTCATATATACAGACACTTAATTCAAAAAATAACATAAATGTTTTTGTTCTTAATATATGTATGTAACACAAAACACTTTTTTATATTTTTGTTTTTTGAAAATTTTTTGAAACATTGTTTTTTAATTTCATGATGACAAAAAAATTTTTTCAATTGTTAATTAATTTTGTTATTTTGCTTATATATTAATTTTGTTTCCTGAAGAAGGTACGCAGAAAGTACCGAAATATTGAAATAAAATATTAATAAAAAAATATAAGGACCCAAAGCTTAATAAAATAGAAAATAATTTAATAATTATAATAATATATAATTGTAATAATTAGGAATTTGTATTTAATATTTTAGTTTTTGTTTTATTTGAATTTTCCATTAATGTAATAACAAAATTATTTATACATATTTAAAGTACTACGATAACGTAAAGTAGTAATAGTTATGATTATCTTAATAATAAGAGTAATAATAAGGTAATGATAATAATAATGAGAGTGATGTTAATTTTAATAGTAATGTAATACAGTAATTATAAGTAATTTTAATATAATATTAATAGTAATTTTAAAGAAATAGTAATATTGATGTAAATATAAATGATATGTTAAATGTCACGTATTGGTTTAAAGTTGACTGCATCTGGGTTGAAACCTTTTTTTTTAATTTCCCAGCTGGATAACTGATGCTTGATTGTTGTTTGTATGGATGTATGTTGGATGATGTTGCCTGTCCTTGGATGTTTGATGGTTGTTTGTGTAGTTGATTTGATTTTTTCCTTGTTATTGTTTTACGAAATTGTTGCCAATTGTTATTGTTTAAGGTTTTTTTCATAGAGTTACCCACTTTGTGTGCCAATAAGCAATGTCAAACACTATAAAAAGTATGCAAAATTGCTTTCCCAAGGAATTTCGTTTTTAAATATTTTATATTTTTGTTAATCTTGCTTTTTAAACTCTTCTTTTTATTAAATTTTTCCTATATATTCATCACTTTTTTTCCCACATTTTCTACTGTTATTTTGATGGCCTTTTTCAATGTGTTCCTGTTTTACAAAATGAAATCGCAATTTTCTAAAATTATGGCAATATTTCATTATTGATTTCCTTTTTTTTTTTTTTTTTTTTTGATATTAAAAGACTTTGTTTAAGTACAAATTGTTAGTTTCTCTAAGTGTCGGATTGATACATTTTTTCTCATCCTTGTTGGAAAGCCTTTTTGTTATTTTCAACGAGTAAACCGTTAACGGTACTTAAATATTGTTTTGCCACTATTAGTTAAGTTTTGTGAGACATTTTGTTTTTAATCAATGATTGGATATCTGCCAAGTATTACGTGCGTTTATAAAACTCTATAAAAAGGTAAATTTGAAATTTACTAAAAGATTAGAAATTTGTATCAAAAGTTCATTAATCCTTGTTGTTTTATTTCATACATATATTGAAAAATCATTGCTTTTGGTACGTCGGATATACGCCGAATCATTGGTCCAAACGAACCGGATAAAAAGAACATACAAGGAATCCTCCACCTTTCTTCAATCAAAGGATGAATTCAGGTTAGTAAAATTGATTTAGAAAAGAAGTGAATTGTGTTAAAACATAAAGAAGATTATTATATTTATAAACATACATACATGCACACGCGTGTACATATATGTATGTGTGTAAAATAAACAAGAAATTGGTTATTGTGTACGACAGAGGATAAAACAGTGCGTTAATTGTGTATGATCGCCTGCATTTATTGTCAGTACCGATTTTATCAAAGCTGAGTGGACGGGCAATCTCAGATTTAATAGAAATTAAATAAATATAAACTGAATAAATAAATAAATTAAATATAAATTTGGAAAAAAGAAAAATTAAGAGTTAACATTTTGATATTGTGTGAATAAAATTTTATACAGTGCGGTATACTTTCCGAGAAATTAATTTTAAATTAAAGAAATTTTCGCAAGAATACGGGTAAAATAGGATTCATATTATTTTATTAATTTATGTTATTGTATTTTTATATCAAATTATATTTACAGTGATTTCAATTGTCTTAACATTTCGATTCATTTTTATTTATCCAGTGAGATTTGTGTAAATTAATACGGGAGCTTAGTATTCTTCTTCTACTTATTTCATTGGTCACCCTACTGTTGGTCAAATTGACTCCTTTTGAATTCGTTTAGTTACATTTTTATTGAATTTTATTTCTTTTGTGAATTTATGAACTAGGGCAAAGGCGGAACCGAAACGTTTTAAAAGTTTTGAGGATTCAGTTGGAGGTAATTCTTGCCATAATCTACCTCTTCCACCATGTGATACCGGTATCTTTCGTGGCCAACCTTTACGGATCTTTTCACAGCCTTATATATTAACAATAGCCGTCTTAGTAATATTGAAAGATTGTGTTATTTGGTCAAGAGAACTGGGAAAGAGGCAAAGGAGATCGTTTCTAATGCTGGATTTGATATCGCGTGGAAAAATTTAAAGGACACATATGAGAATCCGCGAATGTTGGTTAATAATAAACTAAAGAGTCTTTTTAGCCTAGAGACTATGACAAAAGAAACTAGTTCGGGCCTAAAAAATTTACAACGCGGTATTAATAGTTTTTTTAACTGCTATGTCGGTTTACGAAATAGATACTCATAATTGGGATCCAATAAATGTTTTTATTTGCCTTCAACGATTGCCAAATCAAACAGTCACATTTTGGGAGCAAAGTATTAAGGACAAAACTGCTTTGTCGCTTTGAAAGGCTTAGATATTTCCTTAGCAGAACGAATTCAAACTTTAGATTGTATACGCGATCTCACAAGTTTGGAAACAGAAAAAAAATTGTTGAACGTAAAGTTAAGTCGCATGTGTCTAATACAGCTTCTTCTAATTACTGTGTTTTATATCCTAAGCAATCGCATTTGCTTCGATTTTGTCGTCGGTTCAAACAATTGTCCATATCTGAGCGTTTTTCTACCGTGAAAAAATTTCATTGCTGCATTAACTGCTTATTGAAATCCCATGAAGTCAAAGATTGCAAAAGTGAACATAATTGCTTCATTTGTAATCAAAGACATCACACCTTACTTCATCGCAATTCGACAACGGAAAATTCTGTTAATAATAATCAGCCCAATTATGAATATTCTCACGGAATTTCTTTCCCACGGAAAAAATTGTTCTCGAGAAAAAATTCCACCGATTATGAATTCCGTGGGAATAAAATTACAAAAAAGTGGCATCATCGTAATTTGAAGGGAGTTTTTTCGTTTATTTTCATATAATTTTTATTTTATAATTTATAATACCTAATACCTAATTTTTTCCCCTTAATTTTTTTCACTTTCCGCAGTCAATTAAAAGGGGAAAAATTTATAATTGGAGAAAAGGGAAAAGTGAAAGAACTCGCACGGAATTTTTGTTTATAATTGGGCTGAATAATGATAATAATTTAAGTGCTAGACAGAGTGTAAATGCTGTGCAAATGGAACCACAATTGCCATCGACGTCAGCCACTATTCGTGCTAACTTGAATCGTCAAGTTTTTCACATATCACAGAATTCGTCTGTTTTATTGGGGACTGCTATGGTATCCGTCCTTTGTCATGATACTACGTATCCGGCAAGGGCCTTAATTGACCCAGCTTCAGAAGCTTCATTTATTTCAGAACGTTTGCGAAATCAATTACGAAATTCTTCTCATTCTACGAATGTAAAGATTTCCGGCGTTAATAAAGAAGCTTCATCGATTTCAAAGAAAATTTGCACAATTACAGTGGGTTCTCCAGTGAGTAAGGGAACTGAGTTAGAAACTCTTGCACTTGTTTTAGCATTAATTTCGCGTAATTTACCTACATTTAATTGTCCTTCTGATATTTGGTGTGAATCTAGCATTCAGTTGGCCGATACAAACTTTTACAAGAGCAGGCCAGTTGATCTTTTGCTTGGCGCTGATTTGTACCCAAAAATAATTCTTGGCGAAGTTCGCAAAAATATTTTCGGATCTATAATGGCTCAGAAGACTGTTTTTGGATGGGTTCTGACAGGTCCAATTGATGCTTCAGTTAATAATTCTATTAACGTTTTTTCGACTGCCGTTACCCTTTCCGAAGAAGATAATTTAAATCAAAATCTTTTGAGATTTTGAGAATTAGAAGAAACCCCAAAAAAGAGTGTTATGACTTCTTCTGACAGGATTTCCGAGGAGATTTATAAGAATACCACTATCCGGGATTCTGCTGGTAGATACATCGTTTCGCTACCTGTTAAGACCGAATTTCCTCGTGAGATTAATTTGGGCATATCCCGGTCGAGTGCTATGAAGCAATTTATGAGGATAGAAGCTTCTCTTTCTCGTAAACCTGAAATTAGGAGCATGTATGATGATGTGTTTAACGATTATTTAGAATTGGGTCACTTACAACGGGTAGGATTCTATGATCGGGCTGTCACGAGTACATGCTATTTGCCTCATCACGCAGTGATTAAGCCGGAGAGGAAAACCACAAAACTGAGGGTCGTTTTTAACGCATCGAATAAAACCTCCAACGGCAATAGCTTGAACGATTGCCTTCTAGTAGGTCCTACTTGTGATATCTCGAAAATGTATAGGCAGATTCGGGTGCATTCTTCTCATACCCCTTTTCAGAGAATCCTTTATAGGTCGACAACCGATCATCAAATGATTGATTATGAGTTACAGACAGTAACTTTTTTATTAAATTGCGCAACTTATCTCGCAATTAGGACTTTACTTCAATTGGCTGATGATTGTGAGGGTGAATTTCCTCTAGCGTCAGAAATTTTAAGGAAAATACCTTTCCTCGATGATGTTTTGACTGGGTCGCATGAGATCTCAGTTGCTTTGCTGGCCAGGGATCAGTTGACTGCGGCATTGTTATCTGCGGGTTTCGAGCTAAGGAAGTGGACATCGAATGAGAGATCTATTTTGAGTGGATTGCCTTCAGATCACTTGGTGGATGCAAAGGTTTTGACGTTTGAAGAGTCTAGTTGTTCCAAAACTTTGGGGATTTTGTGGAATGCTCAATTAGATAAGTTCTTTTTGAAAGTGTGTCCTCTGCAGGTTAAATTAGGCTATACAAAAAGAGAGGTATTATCAACTATAGCTAGGTTTTTTGATCAAGTTGGTTGGTTAAGCCCGGTAATTGTCTTGGCAAAAATAATTATGCAACACATTTGGTTTGATAATATAGGTTGGGATGATGTGTTGATGCCTTCTACGGAAAGGGAATGGTTAAAATTTGTTGAATTTTTTCACCAAGTTACCTTCATTCAAGTGCCAAGATGGGTAAACTATTACAAAAACTCGACTGCCGAACTTCATGTTTTTTCAGATGCCTCGGAAAAGGCATACGCGGGGGTAATTTATATTCGAACTGAGTCACCATATGGGGAAATTCATACTCATTTGTTATCCTCTAAGACAAAAGTGGCACCACTTTATCAGTTTCGTTACCTCGCCTTAAATTATGCGGAGGAGTTTTGGCATCAGAATTGTTAAAGAATATACTGAAGGAAATTGAAATTGCTATTGGGCGTGTTTATTGTTGGACAGATTCCACGATTGTGCTGGCATGGCTTCGCAAACCTCCTTGCTCTTGGACCACCTTTGTCGCAAATAGGGTTTGTCGCATTCAGGAGAATACAGGAAACCATAATTGGTTTCATGTTCGTTCAGAGGATAATCCTGCCGGGGGTTGATCCGCTCACTTTGTCGAAAAGTGAACTCTGGTGGCACGGCCCAACATGGTTAAGGCAGAACAAAAACCGTTGGCATACACCAACTTTAGGAAATATCGATACTGACATAGAAAGTCGAAGCGTAAAAGTTCATGCATCATTTTTTTCCAAATTTGAGGACATCTTAGAAAGGTTCTCATCACTGGACAGGGCTATGCGGGTCATTGCTTATATTTTTCGATTTTTTCACTCAACGCACCCAGCCCATAAAAGCCACTTTAGCTATGGGGATGCTTTCGTGTCTAGTGATGAGCTTAAAATGGTAAAGGTAGCTTAGATGTTATTGCGCAGAGGGTCTATTACGCTGAGGAGTATAGGAATCTTTTGGATAAGAAGTCCTTGTCGCCGAAAAGTTCCTTAGTACCTTTAAATCCCTTTCTTGACGAATTAGGATTGATGCGAATCAATGGGCGACTTGTTAAATCACCTTCACTGTCGTATCGTGAACAGTATCCTATTATTCTACCATATGACTGTCGTTTCGCGAAACTTATGGCAGAATTTATACACTTGATGTCTATTCACGGTGGAAACCAATTAATGCTGCGAATATACCGTTGTGAGTATTGGATACCACGATTGCGGAATTTGGTTCGCACGGTAATTCGACGATGCAAGCGGTGTATAATTGATAGACAGCGTTCTTGCAGTCAAATAATGGCTGCCCTTCCTCCAGAACGCACTACCATTGATCGGCCGTTTACAACCACCGGAGTTGATTTCGCTGGACCCTTTGATGTAAAAAACCATAATGGCAAGTCGTGTCGAATTACGAAAGGGTATGTTTGTATCTTTGTATGCTTTTCTACGAAAGCGATACACTTAGAAGCTGCGTCTGACTTATCGACTGATACGTTGTTAGCGGCCTTCAACCGATTTATTTCCAGAAGAGGTTGTCCTAAGACCATGTTTTCCGACAATGGTACGAATTTTGTTGGCGCTTCAAACGAAATTGCAAGGGACTTTCGAACCTTTTTAAAAGAATGTCAGGCAAGAATGTGTTCCATTTTCGGCCACATGGGCTTGACATGGCGTTTTATACCGGCTGGAGCTCCTCATATGGGCGGCCTTTGGGAAGCCGGGGTAAGAAGTTTTAAATTACATTTTCGAAAAGAGGTGCAATCTTGCCGTTACACATTTGAAGAATTGTCAACAATTTTGGCTAGAATAGAAGCTTGTCTAAATTCTCGTCCCTTATGTCCTATGCCTGATAATCCTAGTGAACCGATTGCCTTAACACCAGGACATTTTTGGGTTGGCTCGGCCATTTTGGCACCGCCGGAACCGACGATATATGACAGTCCTATCCGCATAGTAAATCGATATCGTAAAGGCTTTGATTCATGAATTTTGTAAAAGATGGAAAGAGGATGGCAACATTCCCAAAGGGAAGTTGCAGTAAATGACCTGGTAGTAATAAAAAATTAACAATTACCGGCAACATCGTGGAAGTTAGGAATAGTGGCAAAGATTTATACTGGTACTGACGGCCATGTTCGTGTTGCCGATATTCGCACACAAAACGGGATAATAAATCGTCCAATAACCAAACTTGTTGTATTGAACGAATAATAGTTTTAGCTTCACTTTTTTGATCAATTTTACATATACTAATCTTTCCTAGCGTCATGGACTCGATCAAGAATGCCCTGCAAGCCGACTTTTTTGATGATGGTTTGCTTGATTACGAAGAGGCGATGGAAACCAGCGATCCGGCACCAATTTGTGATGCTGTTCCAGTCGATCCCTTCATCAGGATGACATCTACAGGCATTGAAGAGCCTTTGACAGTGGCACCTTCTGTGTGCAATACAAATCGGGAAACTGCTTCCGATCCACCCCAAAATAACCCAGCAATCGAAGAAACTGAGGCTCATGACGCAGATTCAAGCCCTGCCATTTCACACACTAACGTAAGTCGTGGAGGATTGAAATGTCCGATTTATGGGAAAAATCACCCTCTGCGATTTTGTTATAAGTTTAGGGACATGAGCCTGGAGCGCATACTTCGAATGGTGGCGGTACATAGAATTTGTTTTCGCTGCTTGTCGAATGGGCATGTTGGCAAAAATTGCAAGAGTGTGGCAACTTGCAAGCATTGCAAACAAACCCACAATTCTTTGCTTCATGAGCATAAAACTTCATCGGCAAGAGTGAAAGCCAAACAACAGAAATCGGTAACGCTTCAAACAATTTTACCGCTACGTCAGTCCGTTTCCTTTTCGCCTACACTTCGGCTGAATATACGACAGGGTCGTTCGCGGCTTCCGTTGCGTGCCGTGTTGTATGTGTGCTGCCAAAGTAGCCACATTTACAAGGGCTTTGCAAAAAGTTTGCGAATACCACTTTTCAATGTGGACGGTGTGCAATATTGCCGAATCGAAGTCGAGTCTATTCATGATACGGCGCAAAAAATTAGCATCACGGCTCGCTTACATCAGATGCAGGGTATAAAAACTCCGTCTGCATCTGTTGCTGACTCAATTTTAGAGTCCTTTCAGGGGTTTCAACTAGCTGACCCTAATTTTAATCATTCGGGCAGTGTGGCCTTGGTCTTAGGACCTGAAGTTATGCCACTGATCATGAAAGGTCGCATACACGTTAGTCCTGGGCTGCCATTGGCGCAATACACTATCTTCGGATGGGTTATTTCGGGGTTATCGCCGTTTTAAACTCGTAATACAGTCCGCAGGAGTCCTTAATGACTCACTTCAACAAAATAAATCAACACGAGTCCTTAATGGCTCACTACATACAATTTTTCATCAGGAGTCCTTAAATAAAAAAAAAATTATTTCAACAGGAGTCCTTCATGACTCAATAAAAAAAATGTATTATTTTTACTTAAAAGGAGTCCTTACTGGCTCATTTATTTAAACGTATGTACGTGCTTGTTTGCAACATCCCTTATCGTTGCAAGATGGCCGGCAATGTTTAAGTACAAATTGTTAGTTTCTCTAAGTGTCGGATTGATACATTTTTTCTTATCCTTGTTGGAAGGCCTTTTTGTTCATTTCAACGAGTAAACCAGTAACGGTACTTAAATATTGTTTTGCCACTATTAGTTAAGTTTTGTGAGACATTTGGTTTTTAATCGATGATTGGATATCTACCAAGTATTACGTGCGTTTATAAAACTCTATAAAAAGGTAAATTTGAAATTTAATAAAAGATTAGAAATTTGTATCAAAGTTCATTAATCCTTGTTGTTTTATTTCATATATATATTGAAAAATCATTGCTTTGGTACGTCGGATATACGCCGAAACAGACTTGATTTGTCGTTTATTTCTATGAAAAATTATTAATAATTTAACACTTGCTTTATTTTGAATTAAAAGGTTATTTTGGTTTTTCCACTATGTTTTCCTTTTTCTTACTTCTTTTAAGAATCTTGTTTTTTATTACAAAATTACTTTTTTTTAATTTTTTTTTGCAAGTTAAACGTTATTTTATACCGGTAGAGAACACTCGAACGAACAAATTTCACAATTCCTTAATGCTGCTAATTATTTGTTGTTATTGTAGTTGGTATTGTTATTCTTTTTGTTGTAAATGTAATGCAGGTGGTTATGGTGTTGTTGCTGCTACTTGTGTCGGTTTCGTTATATTCTTCAACATTTTTTGCACTTTTTATGCTCAAATATTTTTGTTTCAAATTTGTATATATTTAACTTTGAAATGTAGTAACAAAAAATTGTTTAATTTTATTTTTCCATTTGTTTTGTGTATAATTTTGCTCTTTTTTATATTTTGTTTCATATTACTCTCTTTTATGGAGAAACATACTCTTTATTTTTAAGTATACGTCTCTCTCTCTCTTTTAATAACACACTCTCTTAAGAGAGCATTTAGTAACAGTTTGTTGATTTTTATTTGGCTCTTGTTTTTCCACTTCTTTTCGTATATATTATCAAAAATGTTTAATGAATTTATTGTAATTTACTCGCTTTTATTTATTTATTAACTAACAGCCTGTTATAGAACACAATTTAACGTTAAAACGCACAAAACCGTTAACGTTTTCCATTTTTGCGTTTTTGAAAAGCGAATGACACATTCGAAACGAAAAAACGTAACAATTGACGATTTTTTTGGTTTATGTATCAGGTTTATTAATATATTGTGCGTCAAAATTAGACGATTGAAAAAAACATTTCGTGTTTAATTTATTTTATATATGTACATATGTATTTTGAAACAAAATAATTTTAAAAAATTACATTATCAAAATAAAGCTTTAAAAATGGAATATTCAGCAAAAAAAGGTAAATATTTTAATATTTATGTACATAAGTATATGCATTATAAAAATATTTAATTGAAAAAAACACGGATGCGCAATTCAACAAACTGGTAAAATGCTTAGGTCATCAATTGTGTAACAACTTACGTAGTGGTAACTGAATGATGGGTAAGTATATTTTCAATGTGGAATTCAAGTACAATATAATTATTCCTTTTAAGATATCATTTTGGATCGTTTATTCCAAATCGAAAGTACCAAACATATAGCATCGTGGATAAAATCGGCATTTGAATCCATGAAAAATACTCCACGCTACTTGATTCCTTGGTATTTTGTACACACTACGAGTATTAATACCACAGTTAAGTCCTGCCTTGGCACTACCAAAACAGTGTGTAACGTTATCGGCGGGTTGGCCTCACTTTAAAACAGAGACCCTGCGTTTAGTGGTGGTTGCACAGTATAATATAATACGTAGATGAGGCCCCTTACTGCAAAGATATTTTACAAGACAGAGTTTCACGTATATTTCTCTATGATGACTCCAAACCCCATACTTCTGACCAATTCGATCAAGGTTTCTTTGATGTTATGCAAGTGGCGTTATTTCAAGGGTTACAATATTGTAAAAGAAATGCTGGATATGAAATTGATGCTCATATGACAGACTATGGCTTTAACAATTAAATTGGAGTTCGCTCTGAAACAGGTTTCGTATTTGGTGGCAATTAATGCGGCACTTAGATGGATAAAATGGGATCTTCAGAGAAGGCTGGCAAAAGGTCCGACCAAATACTACCGATTGGACTGTGGCTCAAGGTGAAAACTTTCATCACGGTACAGAAGAGGTACAGCCCATCGGATACTATTTAAGAACACGTTAAATATTTGCCAAGAAATATGGATTCTTAAATGAAACAATTTGAATGAAACCTTTTAAACTTATTTTTATTAAAAAAAATTAATAAATAAATTTTATGTTTTAATTGTTGCGTATTTCTTTTAGAAAGCCATTTAAAAGAGATACAAACTTCTCAGTAATAACTATTTTATAATTATTTTATTTTATTTATTTATAGTATATATTATAAATACTTAAAATTTTTTTATTGTTTTTTTATACATTTTTGTTTTTGAAGCTCCGAACCAGAGTGATCGTCGTTTATAGCAAAAAAAAAAAATTATGTATAAAAAAGTAACGAAAATATATTAATAAACATGTTGGCAGTATTGTAATTTAACTCGACGTAGATTTATACGACACACAACGTAAGTCAAACGAAAAAAACCGGAACGTGTTACACAGACGCTAAACATTACGTATTCGCCCATGTGCCATCCGATTTCGTTTCGATTTTAACGTGTTCTATAAACAGGCTGTAACTTTATATTTCTTTTGAGTTTTCGTCAGATTACGGAAATGATTTAATTTGTCCATAATAATATTTGATATGTATTCCAAAAATAAATTATATATTATAAAATCCAAAAATTTTTTTTAATAATAATAATTTGCACCATCATTTGTTTCAAGTTGATAAATTTATAGGCAAACAATTAAAACATAACGACATATACTGGCAGAGTTTCTTTTTATCAATTCAATTTTCTTTATTGTTTTTTTTTAGTTTTTTTTTCATCTATACCCGTTTGTACTTAAAAGTTTGTGTGTTATTTCATGCCACTTTAATACTATTTTCCACTTAATTTTTAATAAAAAAATATTTTAATTATTTCAGTTTTTAATTCTTTTGACACTTTTTTTTTAGAGTTTTTCAATTTTTTTTAACTGGCAGGATCGCCATGTAAAGAATGCGAATTCCAATACAACAAACGCATTCAATGTTCGTAGCAAAAAAACTGACTCTCCAAAGCCAAGCAGGTGTGCTTTATTATAAAAATGTATTCTAAACTAACGGAACTTATTTACTAAATTAATATAAATATAATAAGGGGAAATATATCGGTATTATCGTATGAGTACTAGATATATAATAGGAATAATAATAAGGGGAAATATAACTGCTTAATCGTACGATGTCAGTATATAATAATATTAAGTATATAGTAATAATAAAAGTAAAAAGAATTTAGTAAAATAAAGGGTGATGCATTCAATTTATGATAATGCATTACAAGAAAATGCTTCCGCCCGGCCGAAGGCCGGCTATGCAGAAAATTTTAAGTAAACACAGCCAAAAAAAACTAAGAGCTGTCCGAACAAATTGTGTATAAAATAATTTTTTTTATTTCCTTTCAAATTGAACATATATTGAATATATATTACCTTTTTAATGATACCCATATTGCCCCATTCCATCAAAAAATACTCGATATTTTCAATATTTTGCATACTAACTTTAGCGGCCCGTAAATCGGAAAGCAAAAGTCAGTCCCAAATTTGTCACTTCACATTTTTTGCTTAAAATTAAATTCTCCTCGTAGGCAGGAAATCTTTAGAAAGCGAAGCCGGTGTTGGTCATGCCATAGAGGAGAAAAAGGCTTAAATCTAGTTTACGGGCACGGCTCCAAAATAAAAAAAAAACTTGCCTACAGGATGCAAAATGCAATTTTAAGCAAAAATGTAAAGTGAAAAATTTGGCGGCAAATCTTAGTTTCGGAGTTACGGCACTCCAAAGTTTTTATATATAATATGGCATATATCGATGGCGGAATGGTTCAATATGGGTATCATTGGAAAGGGAATTTAAGAGCCTATTTATTGAAGCAGGAAAAATTAATTAAAAAAATAAATAAAAAAATCTGGTAAGGGAAAATTTTTTTTACAAAATAAATATATAACGAGTATTTTATGGTGGAACGAGACAATATCGGTAGCATTGGAAAGGTGATTAGAATTATTTTGCGAAAGCTACGGTGATTCGCCAATATTTTAATATTGGCTACTCAGGAAACCTTTAGAAAGCGAAGCCGCTGTTGGTTATACCATATAGGAGGAAATCCTTTCGTCCGGCCGTAGGCCGTCTACGCAGAAAACCTTTAGAAAGCTAAGCCGGTGTTGGTTATACCACAGAGGCTACGCAGGAAAACTGGACTTGTTCCATTTTATTATTATGGACTTCTGCGCTAAGCTACGCAGGAAACCTTTAGAAAGCCCGCTATCGGTTATTTTGGAGCGGTGCCCGTAAACCAGATTTGTTCCGCGAAAATTTTGCGCCTGGCCGAAGTCCAGCTATGCAGGAAATCGTTAGAAAGCGAAGCCGGTGTTGGTCATACTCTAGAGGAGAATATCGTTACGTTTAAATGAAAAGAACCGTTTTTTGGTCTTTAATTGATTTTATTTTTTTTTTTGTTAAATTAGATAGCCGCTTAAATTACCTTTCCATTGATATCCTTATTGTCCCATTCGGACAATATATACTCGATATTAAATATGAAAACTTGGGAGACCCGTAACTCCAGAACTAAAGGCTGGCGCAAAATTTTTCACTTAACATTTTTTGCTTAGAATTGCATTTTACTAGTAGGCAACTTTTTTCTTTTGGAGCGGTGGCCGTAAACTGGACTTGTTCCATTTTATATTATGGACTACTGCGCTAAACTACGCAGGAAACCTTTAGAAAGCCCGCTACCGGTTATTTTGGAGCGGTGTCCGTAAACCAGATTTGTTCCGCGAAAATTTTGCTCCCGGCCGAAGTCCAGCTATGCAGGAAATCGTTAGAAAGCGAAGCCGGTGTTGGTCATACTCTAGAGGAGAATATCGTTACGTTTAAAAAAAAGAACCGTTTTTTGGTCTTTAGCTGATTTTTGTTTCTTGTTAAATTAGATAGCCGCTTAAATTACCTTTCCAATGATATCCATATTGTCCCATTCGGACAATATATACTCGATATTAAATATGAAAACTTGGGAGACCCGTAACTCCGGAACTAAAGGCTGGCGCAAAATTTTTCACTTAACATTTTTTGCTTAGAATTGCATTTTACTAGTAGGCAACTTTTTTCCTTTGGAGCGGTGCCCGTAAACTGGACTTGTTCCATTTTATTATTATGGACTTCTGCGCTAAACTAATTTTCCTACACACCACTATTTGGTTTAAAAAAGTACCTGTCTATATCCGAAATTATTAGAAGTTCTTCAGTAGTTATTCCCAAAAGATTGAAAGTTTTCATTTTCAATGCGCGATGACAAAATTTAATTAATTGTTTACTTTTTAAGAATAATAAAAACCACAGATATATATGTATATATATATATTTACATATAAATGGTAAAGACGAACAATAGAGCTGTGGCGTTTGCGAATCAACGGGTTAAATTGATCGCATGAATTAAGTGAACGAAATGAACGAAATGAACCGGTCATTTAAATCAAGTCTTTTCGTTTAATAGTGTACGGCAAGGCACATTAATTTTACAGTTAATAGCAGTTCTAAAACAACTACAACAATAAGTAAACAACACGTTTTTTGTTTGTGTAAAATATATTTTCAGATGTCAAATTCAATTAACGCACAGTGGTTTGAAAAAGTTTTTTTTTTTTTACTAAATTGGGTATCTTATACACCACTTAATATAACTCAACGAAATTCTACAGAGGCACAGCAGAGCTGTTTCGCAGTAAATCTACGGACGGTCAACCCCTAGGGTGAAGGAGGGCTTTTGGATAGGGCACCAACGTACCCAAATGTGATAAGAAGTTTTTTTTTAACTCAAATGTTAAGATTTTTTAAATATAATCAAACTTTGAAAATGTCTATAAAAATATGTTTAAATGTAGCTAATCTTAACTTAGTGTTTTTGGCGTAGTACTCTTGTTAATTATCGGATTATTACTTTAGGACATTTGCTATATTATTAATAAAATTTAAAATAAACAAGTTTCAAGTTTTGATTGAGAAAATGTAAAAAATATAATTTTTTAAGGACTTTTCGCAAGAAGGTGGTATTCTTTTGCTTATTTTTGCTTATGTAATTTAAATTTACTTCAGTAGTAGCAAATTTGTTTAACCAATTTTAAAGATAAATTATAGCAAATGCGAATAAAAGCAAAATTAGGTCAACAATTATAACGGTTCCCCCTCCAGCCCTTTCCAACATTGCCAATTTTGGAACAAAATTTTAAAATTATTGTAAAATTCCTCGGAGTGCAAAGCACCGATTAAAAAAAAGGTAAACGGTAAGTCTCCAAATTTTGACTACACACTCCAAAAAACATTTGACGGCCCCGTGATTACTTAGGCCTCTTTTGTAAAAAAAAAACAATTTTTTGGGAGATTTTCCCCTTTCCGGGAATTTATACGGTAAAACAAAAAAATTTTAATTTTATTTCACCATTTGATTAAAAACTGTTTTAGCTGTATTGCTTAAATTTTTTTAGGGATAGCCCGATGCGTTGTGATATTTAATTTCTCAAAACCCATCTTAACATGATTTTTTCAGTTTTTGAAAATGTAGCTCGAAAAAAATAATTAGTATATTATTAATCTAGACATCATAAGCTTTCCTTTGATGCTACTTACATGCATATATATAAGGAGCTTCCTAAACCTCATGATTATGTCAGCTTATTTTTTATATATAAAAACCAAAAATGTGCATTAATACGTTTTGTACCAAACTTCTTGGGTTTAACATATAAAATGAGCAAACAAAATCATGAAGAGGCGAAGCCTACAATTTGTTAACATAATTAAATTTCAAAAAGTGTGTAAAACAATTTTGTTTTATGAATATTTTAAAAATATTTCCACAACACCACTTTAAGAAAAAAATTTTTGTAGGAAAAAAATAATAAGTGTAAACAAAATATGACATCTGAAAACATAAACAAGAAAGTCAGCTGATCTACTGCCACTACCTAGTATATTAATCTGCCTTGAGTGTACGGTTTAAATTTAACGGATGACTTAATTGAACGAAATGCGCCTGATATTAAAAGCTCCTTTCGTTCAATAGTGTACGGCATATAATATGGTTTACGGATCACTTTCGTTGTTGTTGTTTCTTCTCTTTTTTTGAGTCTTGTTCTTTTATTTCAGTTGAATTTTTTGTGTAACTTTGTTTTTTGAGTGCTACTTTAGAACTAAATTTTTATTTTTAAGAAATGATGTAATAAACTAAAATTTTACAAAAAATGCTTACAACTAAAAATAGATATTAGTACGGATATTACAATGCAATATAATTTTGCTTTCACTTGTGTGGCCTAATTTCACATATTCCGACACTTAAAGAAAGTATAAATGCTTATGTTATGAAAAAGAAAATAATTGTAATCATAATTTTAACTATTTTTTGCTGGTCTTATTCTATGTATTGCGACATTTAGTTTACAAAATAATAACAAATTTATGACAATTCAATGGTTCTTCGAATTCACAAGTGCAAAACACTTAAAATAAAAAGAAAAAATTAAAAGGGTAAGATAAACATAAAAAATATGGATGAATATTTCTGATGTTAACTCCTCCCCTTCTAAAACGATCGTCTCGATCGATAAATCAGAAGTAAGGAATTTGATTAATTCTTGAACCTGAATAGCCTCTTAAGGCCCAACTATAATGTGCATAAGCTAGCTTTAGCTTATGTGAAAAATGCAACGAAAAGCCTGTCAAATGCTTAGGTAACTTATCAAAAAAATTCATGTAGCTACAATGTACATATATAAATTTAGTAACTTATTTGCAACAGTTGCACATATTTCGTACTTTTGCCAAAAATAATTTCTATATAAATCAAAAAAATTTTAAAACTAAAAGGCTTTAAAGAAAATATTTTATATATTTAATAACATTCACAAACACATTTACATAGTTTGGTTTATGTTCTAAGAAAATGTAAAAAAAAATTATTACAAATTATTTTCTGTTTCGTGTTTGTGCTCAACCGTACTAAAAAATGCAACGATGTTAATCGTTTATATGGTATACATATGTGTGTATAAATACAAATTTAATTAAAAATATATTATAATCGTAAAAAATTAGCCATAAAGAAAAATGTTATTTGTTCTAACATTTTTTATTAAATTAAAAACTAAAAAATTTTACAATTTAGGTCTTAATTAGAATATTTCTTTATTAATGTATAAACCAAAGCACAATCAGCTGTTTCCGTACGGAAAGTGCGATCAGTTTCGTACCTTGCATAAAGAAATGAAATTTAACGAAACTTGACGAAAAGTTATCTTATTCACATTATAGTTTACCACATATAATTTAATGTTTTTGCACAGTTGTATAAGTTGGCCTAAGCTAGTATATGCACATTATAGTTGGGCCTTTAGTTCGCTATTATTTTGAGGGAAATTTTAAAGTGGCAACCCGATACTTTGATTACTATTTTTAGAAAGGGCGATTTCCCTTGCGTTCATGTTTATTATTTAAGCGTGAAATGACAATTATTATAGCGATCATGACAATGATCATTATTGAATATCCTATTACATCGGACCACTTGCTTTGAAGATTTAAAAGGGCTATTGCTTTGGTATTGTTAACGTGCATTTCTTTAACTAATTCCAAAGATAGGGCTTCCTCGATATGAAGGTTGTTCATCTTCGGTTGAATTATTGCGGGCAGAGGGTCGGAAAAAGTGACTTCTGTTAGACTAAAAGTTCTACCGTTTACGTTTACCGTTTCGTTGGAGAATTTTATAAGAAAAGTGTCGTTTAATTACAGGCTAATAAGAATTGACCCATTGAATTGATTCAGTAAAAGAGCACCAGTTACTATTTCTTGTACTCTAGGTAGATGATTATTATTTATCATTGTGCAATTTGAAGGTTTACTTTGTATTAAATTAGGTAAGCATTTGGAGTTACTAATATCTTCGATTTCTTCATTTTTGCAAAGCACCAGTTTGTTATGATTCTCACATTTATTTCTAATACCGTACGTTTTTACGTTACATCTTAGAATATCCTCAAATTCAATCTTGCCACTAATATGATTTGACCTTACAGGGGCGACTATGAGATTATTACAATTTTTCTTTCTGGTGGTGGGAATGCTCACAATGTAAAGAAGGGAACTATGGTTTGTGGCTATTTTTTTTTTTTTCTGACAACATTCATCTCATCGCTGGATAAAATTAATGAATTCAAAACTCCTACGTTCGCCCAATGTATGGCATATTATAAATTAATTACTTCCTCTTTAATTATTTCCAATTTATATTTTAATCTAGCAAACAGAGAATCTATTGATCTATCAGATTTTAAGATTTCGTTGGTCTTCTCTGTTATTTCATTAATTTTTGCTAAAGACATTCTATTGATTACTACCTGTCTATTATTGTTTTCCAGGGCATTATTTATTGTCTGTTCTATGATTTCGAATTCATCATGATCTGGATTGCCGGCCACGGTTTTCCATGCGGAACCGATGAAGTTCAAAGATCGTTTGTTTCTGGGCTTAAGGTATTCAGATGACTTTTAATTTGTTTTATTTCAAGGATAAGAAAGGGGTAGAGCTGCAAAACAATCGATAGTACTATCGATAGTACCGATAGTTATATTTTTGACTGACTATCGATAGTTTTTTTCGATAGTGATATTATCGACAATTTTTTAAAGTAAATAAGAAGCCAGATATATGTAGCTAGTATATCATTTCTAACAACTTATTCTACGCAGTTTCTTAGCCGCCTTTAAATTTATATATTTCTACCCAAACTATTGGGTAACTTAATATTTGAAACCAAAGTTTTTGAATATCATTTTGCTTATGTTTTTTGTGATTTCTTTGGAATATGTAATTTTATGTTTTGTATTTTATGCTTGAATTTTTTATTTTTATAATTACTATTCATATATGTTTAAATACGTACATAATCTTAAAGTGATCTCAAATTTGCTTTATTTATATCTTATTACTTTGTGTTTTTGAGTTTAATTTTTACATTGTTATTTGATTTTAATTTTAAAAATCTATTTAAAACCAAGAAATGTTTTGAACTAAATATACTTGCTTTTTATGTTTTGTTAATTTTCAAATAATTACATATATACGTACACACAGAAAAATGATTTGTAAATAATTGATTGATATATTCAAAATTTAACTACTACTATCACAAAATATTTCTTGTTATTAATAAAATATAATAATAACATACTTTTTATATTAAAAACTAAAAAATAATATTTATTACTAAAGGTTAGCTGGAACAACTGTGTAACGACACGTTTTCGCTGGTTGCTGGGGTAGCTTCAGCGGAGTGCAGGGTCGTTGCTCACTCTAGTTGAAATGCAATGGTGAATAAAAGACCTCTCTTTCTCTTCCCGTTGTAACTCGTATCTCTTTATTTACTTTAACGGGTGTTGATGGTAACGCCAACAGTTTGGTCCAAGGGAGAGCGGCTCTTGGTAGTACCGCGCTCAAAAAAACAGCAAGACACTGTCTTACACGTTCAGCTAATGCTGAACACTGTTACTCGCAACAGTTGTCTACAAACAGCTCTTGACAGAGAGCACGAGTAATCGGTTGGAGGTATAACCTCGGGTTGAGTGTACTCGTCTCACATGAAGTAGCCTCACGAAAACTAACTCTTGTCAGAGTGAACGGCACCAGTTGGAGGTATAACCTCGTGTCGGATGGCCGTGCCGCTCTTACAGTAGTCAGTTTAGCCCGAGAGCAAGAGAAAACAAGTTGGAGGTATAACCTCGTGTCGGAAATATGCGGCTCTCTTACAGTAGCCAACTATTGCCTGAGAGTTAGGAAAACCAGTTAGAGGTATAACCTCGAGTCGGAATTGCCCGTCTCTCCCACAATAGGCAGTACAGAGACTGCAACAGTAACCGATTTTTACAATTAACAATTGGGGATGTAAAAACGTCCTCATCAATTGCTAATTGTTCACAAAATAAGATTTTTCAATTGGGGACGTAAAAACCTCCACATCAATTGTTAGATCTTACCTCTGCAAAACCAGCAAGACAACTGTCTGCCGACTAACGAACAACTTGCCTTTTATACCATTCAGTGGCACATACACACACAAACTGCATTGTGTGTGCACAGCTGTATAAGGTAGAGTTGTTTTTCTTTTATGTAAAATTCATATTCTGAAAATTCATATTTTGAAAACAAATTTAAAAAATTTTAAATTAACAAAAATGTAATTCCAAAAACTAATAAATAAAAAATATTGAATTCACAAATATATGAAAATGAAAGTATTCAAAATAAACAAAATATTAAGTTCACAAATAAAAACAAATAAATAATAAATATATTGAATTTTCAAATATATGAGAATATAATGTAATGAAAATATAAGGTATTGCAAATATAATGTAATGCAAATATAATGTAATGAAAATATAATGTAAGATATTAAATTAAATTCACAAATAAAAATAAAGGTAAATTTGATACTAAAAGTATTTAGGATAAATGAAATATTAAATTCACAAATCAAAATAAAAAAGTATTTGGTGGGCCAAAAACGAAGGCACCGACTTTTGGCGTTACACTGCCTCCCCTCTTGACAAATCCACGCCTACTGCGTTACCCAGACGAATCGCACCGTTCCCAACCTCGAGATAGTGATGCGAAATCTCTGTCCATCAACCTCTCGCATTAGCCGCACCTGCTGGTGAGCCCTTCTCGTATCCGCAGCGTGTGAGATTATCTCCTGCAGTTTTACCGGAGCTTGGGCGATAGCAATTTCTCTTCGGCTGGAAGGTATCGGAGGCGTCACCGGGTCGCATGTAGTCTTGATGATCGAAGGTGCCGGGCTGACTCCTAATGGAGGCGACATGGGTGGTAAAGACGATGACCGAGCTGTGCACGACGAGGATGAGGTGTAGGTTGTCGTGGCTGACAAATCCGGCCTTGGTAAACCTACCGTTAGGACCCCCAAGTTTTCTTCTGATGCTCTGTCACTCGACAATGATAGTGTCGATGACGGTGTACAATTTATGTGTGCTGAAAACCGCCCTTGTTGGCCAAAGGAAAACCCTCTATTTTGTGGTGGTGTTCGCAAGCGTTCATCATCGTTGGGTATAAACCATTCCCGACCAGGAGTTCTAGGTATGGATTGTTGGATGATACCTATGGTATTATTTTGGTCTGACAATGGCCGCGCGGATGCTTGTTCTGGCTCTGCGTCTGATTGAGCACTCGTCGTCGGGTAACTGATTTCTTCCGTCCTTCTGGTTTCGGGTATTAACAATCTTACCCGCATACATCTTTCGTAACAGTGATGTCCAAAATAACGGTACTGTTTGTCTTGGACATCCACAGATGCTAATACCCTTCGGGGTGGTGGCGTAGGTGGTCGAAAATTCTCGTTCTCCCAATCGATTGACGTGGGCGATCTAGGTGGGAATGGGGACGATGGTGACGTTGCCCGAAGATCGACGGTATTATCCGTGAACCCAAAGAAGGTACGCCGTATTTCTTCATCGAAGATGTCGAGATCGTTAAACAGTCTAAAACTGATGTCATCCTCCGATGACACGCGAAGGCGTGCTTTCCGTGTCGTCGATGTCATCATTGCTGTCAATCAGGTTGATCACATCCTCTTCAACAAACCTTGGTGGCGGAGGTACTTGTTCGACTAAGTCAGGACCCATGACGTCATTGATCGTAACAGATTCGGGTCGCGGAGCCGTTTCTGACTTAGGGCTACTGACTTTCGATGGATTTTTGCATGGTGCTGTTTTTATTGTCTCACCGGGTTTTGGTTGTGTCGACATCCTGAAAAAGAAGGCCTTCTTCTTCTGTTTGGTGGTATTGGGTGGGGATACTACACTACCCCGTTGTTTTTTCGTATTGCCCCGACGGCGATAACCTTGGCTGGTGCTGGGCACATCATCTTCATCTATGAAGATAGTCCTTCTTAATTTGGCGTTTTCCCTTTCAAGGTTTTGACGAAATCTCCGCCGAGATTCTTCGAACTTCCGATTTGGTTCGTTCATGTTTCTTTCTTTATTATTCTGAGTATTCTGAGAACAAGAAAGAAATTATGTATTAGGTCTCAAAAACAAACACAAAATAATTCGGGTTTTATCCGTTTCAGGGAACTGAATACAATAAACAAAATTATTAGGGTACCAGATTTTATTTTTAGCTTAGGTAGAGTTTTATCTCTCCAAGGTGAGCTGTACGTGTTTTACCACTTCCTACATCACAAATTTCTACAACGACGGGGGACACGAAGCCCTTTACGACATAAGGTCCCGCATATTTCGGTGCGAGTTTGGCAGCGAAGTTATCGACTGCCTTGGACAATGGGTGAAGTTTGACTAGAATATGTCCCCTACAGCCGGTTTTCAGCTACGCCTCCGTAAATTGTAGTAGCGTTGCTGTTTCTGTGAGGCTTTAGTAAATTCCTTTTTGCTTTTACAAATAACTCTCTTAACTCCTTGGCCCGTTGATCCGGATTGGTTGGTCGTGCTCCCGTTCCGATTGTTACCTCATCGTATAGTGCTTTTGGTAATCTGGGCTCTCTACCCTGCGTCAAGAAGGCAGGTGAATAACCCGTTGTCTCCGATGTCCCAGTGCAAATGGCCAGCATAATTTCTGGCCAAAATTCATCCCAGGAGTTGTGCTGTTTTTCCGAAAATTGGGCTATCATGGTTTTGACTGTTGGATTTACTCGCTCAGTCGAGTTTTCCTGGGGGGTGTATGGGGCCGTTAATTGTTGGCGGACGCCTAGTTCGTGGAAAGATTTCTGCAGTACTTGTGACGTAAATTGGGTGCCATTATCAGTGATGAGCACCTTTGGTACCCCATATCGGGACACTATACGTTCTCGAAAAGCCTTAGCGACTCCTTCTGCGGTTGCCTTCCTCATTGCTACGAGTTCGCACCACTTTGAGAAATTATCAAAAAAAACCAAAAGCATTGTATTACCGTGTCTTGATCGAGGCAGTGGCCCTACGAAGTCGGCCGATACTAAGGCCCAAGGTTCTTCAGCTATTCGTGTCAACATTTTCCCCGCCGGCAGTTGCTGAGTGTCGCTCACCATCCCAGACCAGTAACATCGACTCGTAACTCTGGTTTTCCTTATACCAAGGTGCCCAGCTGCTGCCTGGTCGTGGCATTCCTCCAGGATTCGAATTTTTTGTTTGGCATCGACACTTAGTTTCCAAGCGGTATTGTCCTCATCATTAGCTTCTCTCGCCATATGTCGATAAAGTTGATTGTTGACGATAGCGTAATCAGGGAAATCTTCCGGATGGTTTCGCACTTTTGTCAGTTGGGACTCAAACCATGAGTTTGCTACTGGCGCTATTGTCTGTGCTAAATGTACCACTTCCACTGGCTGCCGAGAAAGTGCGTCAGCCACCATTTGAATAGATAATTTATATTGTTGTAGTTCAAGTGCCCATCTTGCCAGCCGTCCTGTTGGATTGTCAATAGCGTTTAACCATTTTAGTGACAGGTGGTCGGTTACCACTACAAATTCGTAGCCGTCAAGATAGGGTCGTATCTTCCGTATGCCCCAAACTACTGCTAAGCACTCTTTTTCAGTCGTGGAGTAATTTCTTTCTGCACTATTAAGGTGTCGACTGGCATACGCAATGACGTGTTCGTTTCCGTCTATTCGCTGTGTTAAAACCACACCTAGTCTAGACTCAGTGGCATCGGTTTGTAAAACAAATGGCTGGGTGAAGTCTGGACAAGCCAAAACTGGTGCTTCTGTTAATTTTTTTTTAGTTGTTCGAACGCGTCCTGTTGTTCTATGCCCCATATCCAATGTTTCCCCTTTTTTTTAGCAATCGCGTCAACGGTTGCGCAATTTTCGCAAAATTTTCCACAAATGAACTATAAATAAAATAAATAAATAAATAAAAATAAAACGGCGGTACCATGATGTGACCCCGAGAACTTCTCTTACGGATTTTGGGGGTGGCATTTGTGCTATTGCTGCGATTTTATCGGGATCGGTTTTTATTCCGTTTTGAGTCACAATATGGCCTAAATATTTGGTGACGGACTTGAAGAATTCACATTTGTCGATGCTGATTTTTAAATTTGCGGCCCGTAAGCGTCGGAATACCTCTCCTAGGTTATTCATGTGCTCTTCTAGAGTGGTTCCGATAACAATTATGTCATCCAGATAAGCAAAAGCATAGGGTCCCATCTCCGGGCCAATTACACTGTCTAGGATCCGCTGAAAGGTCGCTGGTGCCGAGTGAAGGCCAAAGGGCATTACGCGCCACTGGTATATACCACGTCCAGAGACTGCGAACGCAGTGTACTGCTTACTGTTTTCTTCCATGGGTACCTGCCAATATCCGTCCTTAAGATCCAGGATACTGATGAATTTGGCATTACGTAACATCCGAGGTAGAGGGTAGGCATCGGGTACTGATCTGGCAATTAGTTGTCGAAAATCCATACAAGTGCGCCAGGCACCGTTCTTTTTCTTTACTAAAGTTATAGGAAAACTATATGGACTGTGGAATCGCTCTATACAGCCGCGCTCAATTAGGTTATTTATCTCTTCGTCAATAATAGATTGCATAGCCGGGTTGCGTTGTGCATAGCGTATTTTGATCGGCCGGTCATCTTTCATCACTATTTTATGTTTTGCTACTGTACATAAACCGCTGATGCGTTGAAATTTCGGTAACTCCCTCTCCAAAATCTCCCGTATCCTATTTTGCTGGTCGTTGGGAGTCTGGACGTTCCCCTCTTTCTGATATGCTGTGATGACTAGGTTTTTAGGCGCACTTTGCCGTAATAGCGCCCAGGCTCACCAGGAATCGGACCGCCCGAGAAATGATTTTCTTCGACCCGTCGGCTAGTACAACCTCAATGTTTACAGGGATGTAACTCGGTTTGTTGGTTATTTGTTCCACCAACGTAGGGGTAACAAAACTTTTTGTCACTCCGGTATCAATAATTGTGGTGACTACTTGATTCTCCATTAATACGTTTGCCTTAAGTTTGTCATCTTCGCAGACAATCTCAGTCAGGTGTTTGCGGAACTTGCTTTTACGGAGTTTCCTACTTCTTCTTGTCTGTTTAACCACTTGAGCGCGGTTCCGTGCCCTCACCAGGCGATGATGCTCACCTCGAGCTATGTTTGATGTGGGTATGCCCTCTAATTCAGTGGCCAGCTGCACGAGCTCTGTTAGCGTTGAAAAATCTCGCCACCGTATATACCATTGGTAATCGGGTTGAGCATTGCGAAAAATTCGTTCCATTTTTTCCTCTTCGGTTAGATTTGTATGACGCATTAATTCTTGTAATGCAAGCATATAAACCTTGAAGGGCTTCCGTGCACGTTGGGTTCTTTTGCGTACTTCATCATTTAATTTTTCAAAATAACGTGGGGGCAAGAAAAAATCGGAAAAGTCTGATTTAAAAATTTCCCATTGTTCCCAATGTCTATTGTTGTTTCTGAACCAGCTTAACGTCTTGCCTCGAAAAAATTCCGCCATGACTCGAAGCACATCGCGCAGATTGACTTCATACATGCCTGCGAGTTCCTCCATTCGTTCAATGAATTCCAGCGGGCATTTACCACTGTCGTATTTCAGGCCCCATTTACGAACAAACTCAATCGTGCTTACACGGTTCTATGGTGCTGACTGTGTTGATTCCACATTGACAAGTGGCTTCTGCATGGGATTGATATCCTCAGCTTTCAGGTATAATGCTGGTGAGCTCTCTGCTCCTCTCACTAGCGGCAATTCCAGTCTGGTGATGGGTGATACTGTGGTCGTAGCTTCATGTTTAGCCTGGTATTCTAATAGTGTCCTCTTGACCTCTTCATCATGGTCGCCTGAAATGAATTTTGTTAAGCGTTTCCTCCATTTCTCAACATTTCCTGTAGAGGGCTGCTCGAATTGGTTTAGATAAGTTAATAACTTTTCTCTCTTTAGAGAGTACACCCACGTTGTTTTTAACATGTTGTTGTGTTTGTTCTTGTTGCTTTTACTGTTGTTGTTGTTCTTGTTGTTTTGATGTTGTTGTTGTTTTTCTGTTGTTGTTTTAATGTTGTTGTTTCGTTGTTGTTGGACCAATTAAATAGTCCCTGCTAGGGCGCCAATGTAACGACACGTTTTCGCTGGTTGCTGGGGTAGCTTCAGCGGAGTGCAGGGTCGTTGCTCACTCTAGTTGAAATGCAATGGTGAATAAAAGACCTCTCTTTCTCTTCACGTTTTAACACGTATCTCTTTATTTACTTTCACGGGTGTTGATGGTAACGCCAACAGTTTGGTCCGAAGGAGAGCGGCTCTTGGTAGTACCGCGCTCAAAAAAACAGCAAGACACTGTCTTACACGTTCAGCTAATGCTGAGCACTGTTACTCGCAACAGTTGTCTACAAACAGCTCTAAACAGAGAGCACGAGCAATCGGTTGGAGGTATAACCTCGGGTTGAGTGTACTCGTCTCACAAGAAGTAGCCTCACGAAAATTAACTCTTGTCAGAGTGAACGGCACCAGTTGGAGGTATAACCTCGTGTCGGATGACCGTGCCGCTCTTACAGTGGTCAGTTTAGCCGGAGAGCAAGAGAAAACCAGCTGGAGATATAACCTCGTGTCGGAAATATGCGGCTCTCTTACAGTAGCCAACTATTGCCTGAGAGTAAGGAAAACCAGTTGGAGGTATAACCTCGTGTCAGAATTGCCCGTCTCTCCCACAATAGCCAGTACAGAGACTGCAACAGTAACCGATTTTTACAATTAACAATTGGGGATGTAAAAACGTCCTCATCAATTGCTAATTGTTCACAAGATAAGATTTTTCAATTGGGGACGTAAAAACCTCCGCATCAATTGTTAGATCTTACCTCTGCAAAACCAGCAAGACAACTGTCTGCCAACTAACGAACAACTTGCCTTTTATACCATTCAGTGGCACATACACACACAAACTGCATTGTGCGTGCACAACTGTATAAGGTAGAGTTGTTTTTCTTTTATGTAAAATTCATATTCTGGCCAACAGGTGGCGTTACTTCCTAACAGGCCGTTAATTTTGAAAACAAATTTAAAAAATTTTAAATTAACAAAAATGTAATTCCAACAAAGTGGCTAAAAACAAATAAATAAAAAATATTGAATTCACAAATATATGAAAATGAAAGTATTCAAAATAAACAAAATATTAAGTTCACAAATAAAAACAAATAAATAATAAATATATTGAATTTTCAAATATATGAGAATATAATGTAATGAAAATATAAGGTATTGCAAATATAATGTAATGCAAATATAATGTAATGAAAATATAATGTAAGATATTAAATTAAATTCACAAATAAAAATAAAGGTAAATTTGATACTAAAAGTATTTAGGATAAATAAAATATTAAATTCACAAATCAAAATAAAAAAGTATTTGGTGGGCCAAAAACGAAGGCACCGACTTTTGGCGTTACACTGCCTCCCCTCTTGACAAATCCACGCCTACTGCGTTACCCAGACGAATCGCACCGTTCCCAACCTCGAGATAGTGATGCGAAATCTCTGTCCATCAACCTCTCGCATTAGCCGCACCTGCTGGTGAGCCCTTCTCGTATCCGCAGCGTGTGAGATTATCTCCTGCAGTTTTACCGAAGCTTGGGCGATAGCAATTTCTCTTCGGCTGGAAGGTATCGGAGGCGTCACCGGGTCGCATGTAGTCTTGATGATCGAAGGTGCCTACTGGAGGCGACATGTGTGGTAAAGACGATGACCGAGCTGTGCACGACGAGGATGAGGTGTAGGTTGTCGTGGCTGACAAATCCGGCCTTGGTAAACCTACCGTTAGGACCCCGAAGTTTTCTTCTGATGCTCTGTCACTCGACAATGATAGTGTCGATGACGGTGTACAAAGGAAACCCCTCTATTTTGTGGTGGTGTTCGCAAGCGTTCATCATCGTTGGGTATAAACCATTCCCGACCAGGAGTTCTAGGTAGGGATTGTTGGACGATACCTATGGTATTATTTTGGTCTGACAATGGCCGGGCGGATGCTTGTTCTGGCTCTGCGTCTGATTGAGCACTCGTCGTCGGGTAACTGATTTCTTCCGTCCTTCTGGTTTCGGGTATTAACAATCTTACCCGCATACATCTTCCGTAACAGTGATGTCCAAAATAACGGTACTGTTTGTCTTGGACATCCACAGATGCTAATACCCTTCGGGGTGGTGGCGTAGGTGGTCGAAAATTCTCGTTCTCCCAATCGATGGACGTGGGCGATCTAGGTGGGAATGGGGACGATGGTGACGTTGCCCGAAGATCGACGGTATTATCCGTGAACCCAAAGAAGGTACGCCGTATTTCTTCATCGAAGATGTCGAGATCGTTAAACCGCCTAAAACTGATGTCATCCTCCGAGAGTTTTGGTGGGGGCGAAGGCGTGCTTTCCGTGTCGTCGATGTCATCATTGCTGTCAATCAGGTTGATCACATCCTCTTCAACAAACCTTGGTGGCGGAGGTACTTGTTCGACTAAGTCAGGACCCATGACGTCATTGATCGTAACAGATTCGGGTCGCGGAGCCGTTTCTGACTTAGGGCTATTGACTTTCGATGGGTTTTTGCATGGTGGTGTTTTTATTGTCTCACCGGGTTTTGGTTGTGTCGACATCCTGAAAAAGAAGGCCTTCTTCTTCTGTTTGGTGGTATTGGGTGGGGATACTACACTACCCCGTTGTTTTTTCGTATTGCCCCGACGGCGATAACCTTGGCTGGTGCTGGGCACATCATCTTCATCTATGAAGATAGTCCTTCTTAATTTGGCGTTTTCCCTTTCAAGGTTTTGACGAAATCTCCGCCGATATTCTTCGAACTTCCGATTTGGTTCGTTCATGTTTCTTTCTTTATTATTCTGAGTATTCTGAAAACAAGAAAGAAATTATGTATTAGGTCTCAAAAACAAACACAAAATAATTCGGGTTTTATCCGTTTCAGGGAACTGAATACAATAAACAAAATTATTAGGGTACCAGATTTTATTTTTAGCTTAGGTAGAGTTTTATCTCTCCAAGGTGAGCTGTACGTGTTTTACCACTTCCTACATCACAAATTTCTACAACGACGGGGGACACGAAGCCCTTTACGACATAAGGTCCCGCATATTTCGGTGCGAGTTTGGCAGCGAAGTTATCGACTGCCTTGGACAATGGGTGAAGTTTGACTAGAATATGTCCCCTACAGCCGGTTTTCAGCTACGCCTCCGTAAATTGTAGTAGCGTTGCTGTTTCTGTGAGGCTTTCAGTAAATTCCTTTTTACTTTTACAAATAACTCTCTTAACTCCTTGGCCCGTTGATCCGGATTGGTTGGTCGTGCTCCCGTTCCGATTGTTACCTCATCGTATAGTGCTTTTGGTAATCTGGGCTCTCTACCCTGCGTCAAGAAGGCAGGTGAATAACCCGTTGTCTCCGATGTCCCAGTGCAAATGGCCAGCATAATTTCTGGCCAAAATTCATCCCAGGAGTTGTGCTGTTTTTCCGAAAATTGGGCTATCATGGTTTTGACTGTTGGATTTACTCGCTCAGTCGAGTTTTCCTGGGGGGTGTATGGGGCCGTTAATTGTTGGCGGACGCCTAGTTCGTGGAAAGATTTCTGCAGCACTTGTGACGTAAATTGGGTGCCATTATCAGTGATGAGCATCTTTGGTACCCCATATCGGGACACTATACGTTCTCGAAAAGCCTTAGCGACTCCTTCTGCGGTTGCCTTCCTCATTGCTACGAGTTCGCACCACTTTGAGAAATTATCAAAAAAAACCAAAAGCATTGTATTACCGTGTCTTGATCGAGGCAGTGGCCCTACGAAGTCGGCCAATACTAAGGCCCAAGGTTCTTCAGGTATTCGTGTCAACATTTTCCCCGCCGGCAGTTGCTGAGTGTCCCTCACCATCCCAGACCAGTAATATCGACTCGTAACTCTGTATATGGTTTTCCTTATACCAAGGTGCCCAGCTGCTGCCTGGTCGTGGCATTCCTCCAGGATTCGCATTTTTTGTTTGGCATCGACACATAGTTTCCAAGCGGTATTGTCCTCATCATTAGCTTCTCTCGCCATGTGTCGATAAAGTTGATTGTTGACGATAGCGTAATCAGGGAAATCTTCCGGATGGTTTCGCACTTTTGTCAGTTGGGACTCAAACCATGAGTTTGCTACTGGCGCTATTGTCTGTGCTAAATGTACCACTTCCACTGGCTGCCGAGAAAGTGCGTCAGCCACCATTTGAATAGATAATTTATATTGTTGTAGTTCAAGTGCCCATCTTGCCAGCCGTCCTGTTGGATTGTCAATAGCGTTTAACCATTTTAGTGACAGGTGGTCGGTTACCACTACAAATTCGTAGCCGTCAAGATAGGGTCGTATCTTCCGTATGCCCCAAACTACTGCTAAGCACTCTTTTTCAGTCGTGGAGAAATTTCTTTCTGCACTATTAAGGTGTCGACTGGCATACGCAATGACGTGTTCGTTTCCGTCTATTCGCTGTGTTAAAACCATACCTAGTCTAGACTCAGTGGCATCGGTTTGTAAAACAAATGGCTGGGTGAAGTCTGGACAAGCCAAAACTGGTGCTTCTGTTAACGTTTTTTTAGTTGTTCGAACGCGTCCTGTTGTTCTATGCCCCATATCCAATGTTTCCCCTTTTTTTTTTAGCAATCGCGTCAACGGTTGCGCAATTTTCGCAAAATTTTCCACAAATGAACTATAAATAAAATAAATAAATAAATAAAAATAAAACGGCGGTACCATGATGTGACCCCGAGAACTTCTCTTACGGATTTTGGGGGTGGCATTTGTGCTATTGCTGCGATTTTATCGGGATCGGTTTTTATTCCGTTTTGAGTCACAATATGGCCTAAATATTTGGTGACGGGCTTGAAGAATTCACATTTGTCGATGCTGATTTTTAAATTTGCGGCCCGTAAGCGTCGGAATACCTCTCCTAGGTTATTCATGTGCTCTTCTAGAGTGGTTCCGATAACAATTATGTCATCCAGATAAGCAAAAGCATAGGGTCCCATCTCCGGGCCAATTACACTGTCTAGGATCCGCTGAAAGGTCGCTGGTGCCGGGTGAAGGCCAAAGCGCATTACGCGCCACTGGTATATACCACGTCCAGAGACTGCGAACGCAGTGTACTGCTTACTGTTTTCTTCCATGGGTACCTGCCAATATCCGTCCTTAAGATCCAGGATACTGATGAATTTGGCATTACGTAACATCCGAGGTATAGGGTAGGCATCGGGTACTGATCTGGCATTTAGTTGTCGAAAATCCATACAAGTGCGCCAGGCACCGTTCTTTTTCTTTACTAAAGTTATAGGAAAACTATATGGACTGTGGGATCGCTCTATACAGCCGCGCTCAATTAGGTTATTTATCTCTTCGTCAATAATAGATTGCATAGCCGGGTTGCGTTGTGCATAGCGTATTTTGATCGGCCGGTCATCTTTCATCACTATTTTATGTTTTGCTACTGTACATAAACCGCTGATGCGTTGAAATTTCGGTAACTCCCTCTCCAAAATCTCCCGTATCCTATTTTGCTGGTCGTTGGGAGTCTGGACGTTCCCCTCTTTCTGATATGCTGTGATGACTAGGTTTTTAGGTGCTCTTATGATTTTGCTTACCTTTCCATTTTTCGACTCCCGTACTAAGTGATTGACCTTGGCACTATCCAGCTCTACTGTAAGACCTGCACAAGTAATGGTGGTTTTAAAGACCTGGAGAAAATCTAGCCCCACAATGATGTTTTCTGTAGCGTCCGGCATGATCAGGAAATCGCACTTTGCCGTAATAGCGCCCAGGCTCACCAGGAATCGGACCGCCCGAGAAATGATTTTCTTCGACCCGTCGGCTAGTACAACCTCAATGTTTACAGGGATGTAACTCGGTTTGTTGGTTATTTGTTCCACCAACGTAGGGGTAACAAAACTTTTTGTCGCTCCGGTATCAACAATTGTGGTGACTACTTGATTCTCCATTAATACGTTTGCCTTAAGTTTGTCATCTTCGCAGACAATCTCAGTCAGGTGTTTGCGCGACTTGCTTTTACGGAGTTTCCTACTTCTTCTTGTCTGTTTAACCACTTGAGCGCGGTTCCGTGCCCTCACCAGGCGATGATGCTCACCTCGAGCTATGTTTGATGTGGGTATGCCCTCTAATTCAGTGGCCAGCTGCACGAGCTCTGTTAGCGTTGAAAAATCTCGCCACCGTATATACCATTGGTAATCGGGTTGAGCATTGCGAAAAATTCGTTCCATTTTTTCCTCTTCGGTTAGATTTGTATGACGCATTAATTCTTGTAATGCAAGCATATAAACCTTGAAGGGCTTCCGTGCACGTTGGGTTCTTTTGCGTACTTCATCATTTAATTTTTAAAAATAACGTGGGGGCAAGAAAAAATCGGAAAAGTCTGATTTAAAAATTTCCCATTGTTCCCAATGTCTATTGTTGTTTCTGAACCAGCTTAACGTCTTGCCTCGAAAAAATTCCGCCATGACTCGAAGCACATCGCGCAGATTGACTTCATACATGCCTGCGAGTTCCTCCATTCGTTCAATGAATTCCAGCGGGCATTTACCACCGTCGTATTTCAGGCCCCATTTACGAACAAACTCAATCGTGCTTACACGGTTCTATGGTGCTGACTGTGTTGATTCCACATTGACAAGTGGCTTCTGCATGGGATTGATATCCTCAGCTTTCAGGTATAATGCTGGTGAGCTCTCTGCTCCTCTCACTGGCGGCAATTCCAGTCTGGTGATGGGTGATACTGTGGTCGTAGCTTCATGTTTAGCCTGGTATTCTAATAGTGTCCTCTTGACCTCTTCATGATGGTCGGCTGAAATGAATTTTGTTAAGCGTTTCCTCCATTTCTCAACATTTCCTGTAGAGGGCTGCTCGAATTGGTTTAGATAAGTTAATAACTTTTCTCTCTTTAGAGAGTACACCCACGTTGTTTTTAACATGTTGTTGTGTTTGTTCTTGTTGCTTTTACTGTTGTTGTTGTTCTTGTTGTTTTGATGTTGTTGTTGTTTTTCTGTTGTTGTTTTAATGTTGTTGTTTCGTTGTTGTTGGACCAATTAAATAGTCCCTGCTCGGGTGCCAATGTAACGACACGTTTTCGCTGGTTACTGGGGTAGCTTCAGCGGAGTGCAGGGTCGTTGCTCACTCTAGTTGAAATGCAATGGTGAATAAAAGACCTCTCTTTCTCTTCACGTTATAACACGTATCTCTTTATTTACTTTCACGGGTGTTGATGGTAACGCCAACAGTTTGGTCCGAAGGAGAGCGGCTCTTGGTAGTACCGCGCTCAAAAAAACAGCAAGACACTGTCTTACATGTTCAGCTAATGCTGAGCACTGTTACTCGCAACAGTTGTCTACAAACAGCTCTAAACAGAGAGCACGAGCAATCGGTTGGAGGTATAACCTCGGGTTGAGTGTACTCGTCTCACAAGAAGTAGCCTCACGAGTGAACGGCACCAGTTGGAGGTATAACCTCGTGTCGGATGGCCGTGCCGCTCTTACAGTAGTCAGTTTAGCCCGAGAGCAAGAGAAAACCAGCTGGAGGTATAACCTCGTGTCGGAAATATGCGGCTCTCTTACAGTAGCCAACTATTGCCTGAGAGTAAGGAAAACCAGTTGGAGGTATAACCTCGTGTCAGAATTGCCCGTCTCTCCCACAATAGCCAGTACAGAGACTGCAACAGTAACCGATTTTTACAATTAACAATTGGGGATGTAAAAACGTCCTCATCAATTGCTAATTGTTCACAAGATAAGATTTTTCAATTGGGGACGTAAAAACCTCCGCATCAATTGTTAGATCTTACCTCTGCAAAACCAGCAAGACAACTGTCTGCCGACTAACGAACAACTTGCCTTTTATACCATTCAGTGGCACATACATACACAAACTGCATTGTGTGTGGACAACTGTATAAGGTAGAGTTGTTTTTCTTTTATGTAAAATTCATATTCTGGCAAACAGGTGGCGTTACTTCCTAACAGGCCGTTAATTTTGAAAACAAATTTAAAAAATTTTAAATTAACAAAAATGTAATTCCAACAAAGTGGCTAAAAACAAATAAATAAAAAATATTGAATTCACAAATATATGAAAATGAAAGTATTCAAAATAAACAAAATATTAAGTTCACAAATAAAAACAAATAAATAATAAATATATTGAATTTTCAAATATATGAGAATATAATGTAATGAAAATATAAGGTATTGCAAATATTATGTAATGCAAATATAATGTAATGAAAATGTAATGTAAGATATTAAATTAAATTCACAAATAAAAATAAAGGTAAATTTGATACTAAAAGTATTTAGGATAAATAAAATATTAAATTCACAAATCAAAATAAAAAAGTATTTGGTGGGCCAAAAACGAAGGCACCGACTTTTGGCGTTACACTGCCTCCCCTCTTGACAAATCCACGCCTACTGCGTTACCCAGACGAATCGCACCGTTCCCAACCTCGAGATAGTGATGCGAAATCTCTGTCCATCAACCTCTCGCATTAGCCGCACCTGCTGGTGAGCCCTTCTCGTATCCGCAGCGTGTGAGATTATCTCCTGCAGTTTTACCGAAGCTTGGGCGATAGCAATTTCTCTTCGGCTGGAAGGTATCGGAGGCGTCACCGGGTCGCATGTAGTCTTGATGATCGAAGGTGCCTACTGGAGGCGACATGTGTGGTAAAGACGATGACCAAGTTGTGCACGACGAGGATGAGGTGTAGGTTGTTGTGGCTGACAAATCCGGCCTTGGTAAACCTACCGTTAGGACCCCGAAGTTTTCTTCTGATGCTCTGTCACTCGACAATGATAGTGTCGATGACGGTGTACAAAGGAAACCCCTCTATTTTGTGGTGGTGTTCGCAAGCGTTCATCATCGTTGGGTATAAACCATTCCCGACCAGGAGTTCTAGGTAGGGATTGTTGGACGATACCTATGGTATTATTTTGGTCTGACAATGGCCGCGCGGATGCTTGTTCTGGCTCTGCGTCTGATTGAGCACTCGTCGTCGGGTAACTGATTTCTTCCGTCCTTCTGGTTTCGGGTATTAACAATCTTACCTGCATACATCTTTCGTAACAGTGATGTCCAAAATAACGGCACTGTTTGTCTTGGACATCCACAGATGCTAATACCCTTCGGGGTGGTGGCGTAGGTGGTCGAAAATTCTCGTTCTCCCAATCGATTGACGTGGGCGATCTAGGTGGGAATGGGGACGATGGTGACGTTGCCCGAAGATCGACGGTATTATCCGTGAACCCAAAGAAGGTACGCCGTATTTCTTCATCGAAGATGTCGAGATCGTTAAACCGCCTAAAACTGATGTCATCCTCCGAGAGTTTTGGTGGAGGCGAAGGCTTGCTTTCCGTGTCGTCGATGTCATCATTGCTGTCAATCAGGTTGACACATCCTCTTCAACAAACCTTGGTGGCGGAGGTACTTGTTCGACTAAGTCAGGACCCATGGCGTCATTGATCGTAACAGATTCGGGTCGCGGAGCCGTTTCTGACTTAGGGCTACTGACTTTCGATGGGTTTTTGCATGGTGGTGTTTTTATTGTCTAACCGGGTTTTGGTTGTGTCGACATCCTGAAAAAGAAGGCCTTCTTCTTCTGTTTGGTGGTATTGGGTGGGGATACTACACTACCCCGTTGTTTTTTCGTATTGCCCCGACGGCGATAACCTTGGCTGGTGCTGGGCACATCATCTTCATCTATGAAGATAGTCCTTCTTAATTTGGCGTTTTCCCTTTCAAGGTTTTGACGAAATCTCCGCCGAGATTCTTCGAACTTCCGATTTGGTTCGTTCATGTTTCTTTCTTTATTATTCTGAGTATTCTGAAAACAAGAAAGAAATTATGTATTAGGTCTCAAAAACAAACACAAAATAATTCGGGTTTTATCCGTTTCAGGGAACTGAATACAATAAACAAAATTATTAGGGTACCAGATTTTATTTTTAGCTTAGGTAGAGTTTTATCTCTCCAAGGTGAGCTGTACGTGTTTTACCAATTCCTACATCACAAATTTCTACAACGACGGGGGACACGAAGCCCTTTACGACATAAGGTCCCGCATATTTCGGTGCGAGTTTGGCAGCGAAGTTATCGACTGCCTTGGACAATGGTTGAAGTTTGACTAGAATATGTCCCCTACAGCCGGTTTTCAGCTACGCCTCCGTAAATTGTAGTAGCGTTGCTGTTTCTGTGAGGCTTTAGTAAATTCCTTTTTGCTTTTACAAATAACTCTCTTAACTCCTTGGCCCGTTGATCCGGATTGGTTGGTCGTGCTCCCGTTCCGATTGTTACCTCATCGTATAGTGCTTTTGGTAATCTGGGCTCTCTACCCTGCGTCAAGAAGGCAGGTGAATAACCCGTTGTCTCCGATGTCCCAGTGCAAATGGCCAGCATAATTTCTGGCCAAAATTCATCCCAGGAGTTGTGCTGTTTTTCCGAAAATTGGGCTATCATGGTTTTGACTGTTGGATTTACTCGCTCAGTCGAGTTTTCCTGGGGGGTGTATGGGGCCGTTAATTGTTGGCGGACGCCTAGTTCATGGAGAGATTTCTGCAGCACTTGTGACGTAAATTGGGTGCCATTATCAGTGATGAGCACCTTTGGTACCCCATATCGGGACACTATACGTTCTCGAAAAGCCTTAGCGACTCCTTCTGCGGTTGCCTTCCTCATTGCTACGAGTTCGCACCACTTTGAGAAATTATCAAAAAAAACCAAAAGCATTGTATTACCGTGTCTTGATCGAGGCAGTGGCCCTACGAAGTCGGCCGATACTAAGGCCCAAGGTTCTTCAGGTATTCGTGTCAACATTTTCCCCGCCGGCAGTTGCTGAGTGTCCCTCACCATCCCAGACCAGTAATTTCGACTCGTAACTCTGTATATGGTTTTCCTTATACCAAGGTGCCCAGCTGCTGCCTGGTCGTGGCATTCCTCCAGGATTCGCATTTTTTGTTTGGCATCGACACATAGTTTCCAAGCGGTATTGTCCTCATCATTAGCTTCTCTCGCCATGTGTCGATAAAGTTGATTGTTGACGATAGCGTATGGTTTCGCACTTTTGTCAGTTGGGACTCAAACCATGAGTTTGCTACTGGCGCTATTGTCTGTGCTAAATGTACCACTTCCACTGGCTGCCGAGAAAGTGCGTCAGCCACCACGTTTTGTTTCCCCTTTCGATATTGAATAGATAATTTATATTGTTGTAGTTCAAGTGCCCATCTTACCAGCCGTCCTGTTGGATTGTCAATAGCGTTTAACCATTTTAGTGACAGGTGGTCGGTTACCACTACAAATTCGTAGCCGTCAAGATAGGGCCGTATCTTCCGTATGCCCCAAACTACTGCTAAGCACTCTTTTTCAGTCGTGGAGTAATTTCTTTCTGCACTATTAAGGTGTCGACTGGCATACGCAATGACGTGTTCGTTTCCGTCTATTCGCTGTGTTGAAACCACACCTAGTCTAGACTCAGTGGCATCGGTTTGTAAAACAAATGGCTGGGTGAAGTCTGGACAAGCCAAAACTGGTGCTTCTGTTAACTTTTTTTTAGTTGTTCGAACGCGTCCTATTGTTCTATGCCCCATATCCAATGTTTCCCCTTTTTTAGCAATCGCGTCAACGGTTGCGCAATTTTCGCAAAATTTTCCACAAATGAACTATAAATAAAATAAAAAATAAATAAAAATAAAACGGCGGTACCATGATGTGACCCCGAGAACTTCTCTTACGGATTTTGGGGTTGGCATTTGTGCTATTGCTGCAATTTTATCGGGATCGGTTTTTATTCCGTTTTGAGTCACAATATGGCCTAAATATTTGGTGACGGACTTGAAGAATTCACATTTGTCGATGCTGATTTTTAAATTTGCGGCCCGTAAGCGTCGGAATACCTCTCCTAGGTTATTCATGTGCTCTTCTAGAGTGGTTCCGATAACAATTATGTCATCCAGATAAGCAAAAGCATAGGGTCCCATCTCCGGGCCAATTACACTGTCTAGGATCCGCTGAAAGGTCGCTGGTGCCGAGTGAAGGCCAAAGGGCATTACGCGCCACTGGTATATACCACGTCCAGAGACTGCGAACGCAGTGTACTGCTTACTGTTTTCTTCCATGGGTACCTGCCAATATCCGTCCTTAAGATCCAGGATACTGATGAATTTGGCATTACGTAACATCCGAGGTATAGGGTAGGCATCGGGTACTGATCTGGCATTTAGTTGTCGAAAATCCATACAAGTGCGCCAGGCACCGTTCTTTTTCTTTACTAAAGTTATAGGAAAACTATATGGACTGTGGGATCGCTCTATACAGCCGCGCTCAATTAGGTTATTTATCTCTTCGTCAATAATAGATTGCATAGCCGGGTTGCGTTGTGCATAGCGTATTTTGATCGGCCGGTCATCTTTCATCACTATTTTATGTTTTGCTACTGTACATAAACCGCTGATGCGTTGAAATTTCGGTAACTCCCTCTCCAAAATCTCCCGTATCCTATTTTGCTGGTCGTTGGGAGTCTGGACGTTCGCCTCTTTCTGATATGCTGTGATGACTAGGTTTTTAGGTGCTCTTATGATTTTGCTTACCTTTCCATTTTTCGACTCCCGTACTAAGTGATTGACCTTGGCACTATCCAGCTCTACTGTAAGACCTGCACAAGTAATGGTGGTTTTAAAGACCTGGAGAAAATCTAGCCCCACAATGATGTTTTCTGTAGCGTCCGGCATGATCAGGAAATCGCACTTTGCCGTAATAGCGCCCAGGCTCACCAGGAATCGGACCGCCCGAGAAATGATTTTCTTCGACCCGTCGGCTAGTACAACCTCAATGTTTACAGGGATGTAACTCGGTTTGTTGGTTATTTGTTCCACCAACGTAGGGGTAACAAAACTTTTTGTCGCTCCGGTATCAATAATTGTGGTGACTACTTGATTCTCCATTAATACGTTTGCCTTAAGTTTGTCATCTTCGCAGACAATCTCAGTCAGGTGTTTGCGCGACTTGCTTTTACGGAGTTTCCTACTTCTTCTTGTCTGTTTAACCACTTGAGCGCGGTTCCGTGCCCTCACCAGGCGATGATGCTTACCTCGAGCTATGTTTGATGTGGGTATGCCCTCTAATTCAGTGGCCAGCTGCACGAGCTCTGTTAGCGTTGAAAAATCTCGCCACCATATATACCATTGGTAATCGGGTTGAGCATTGCGAAAAATTCGTTCCATTTTTTCCTCTTCGGTTAGATTTGTATGACGCATTAATTCTTGTAATGCAAGCATATAAACCTTGAAGGGCTTCCGTGCACGTTGGGTTCTTTTGCGTACTTCATCATTTAATTTTTAAAAATAACGTGGGGGCAAGAAAAAATCGGAAAAGTCTGATTTAAAAATTTCCAATTGTTCCCAATGTCTATTGTTGTTTCTGAACCAGCTTAACGTCTTGCCTCGAAAAAATGCCGCCATGACTCGAAGCACATCGCGCAGATTGACTTCATACATGCCTGCGAGTTCCTCCATTCGTTCAATGAATTCCAGCGGGCATTTACCACCGTCGTATTTCAGGCCCCATTTACGAACAAACTCAATCGTGCTTACACGGTTCTATGGTGCTGACTGTGTTGATTCCACATTGACAAGTGGCTTCTGCATGGGATTGATATCCTCAGCTTTCAGGTATAATGCTGGTGAGCTCTCTGCTCCTCTCACTGGCGGCAATTCCAGTCTGGTGATGGGTGATACTGTGGTCGTAGCTTCATGTTTAGCCTGGTATTCTAATAGTGTCCTCTTGACCTCTTCATGATGGTCGGCTGAAATGAATTTTGTTAAGCGTTTCCTCCATTTCTCAACATTTCCTGTAGAGGGCTGATCGAATTGGTTTAGATAAGTTAATAACTTTTCTCTCTTTAGAGAGTACACCCACGTTGTTTTTAACATGTTGTTGTGTTTGTTCTTGTTGCTTTTACTGTTGTTGTTGTTCTTGTTGTTTTGATGTTGTTGTTGTTTTTCTGTTGTTGTTTTAATGTTGTTGTTTCGTTGTTGTTGGACCAATTAAATAGTCCCTGCTCGGGTGCCAATGTAACGACACGTTTTCGCTGGTTACTGGGGTAGCTTCAGCGGAGTGCAGGGTCGTTGCTCACTCTAGTTGAAATGCAATGGTGAATAAAAGACCTCTCTTTCTCTTCACGTTATAACACGTATCTCTTTATTTACTTTCACGGGTGTTGATGGTAACGCCAACAGTTTGGTCCGAAGGAGAGCGGCTCTTGGTAGTACCGCGCTCAAAAAAACAGCAAGACACTGTCTTACATGTTCAGCTAATGCTGAGCACTGTTACTCGCAACAGTTGTCTACAAACAGCTCTAAACAGAGAGCACGAGCAATCGGTTGGAGGTATAACCTCGGGTTGAGTGTACTCGTCTCACAAGAAGTAGCCTCACGAGTGAACGGCACCAGTTGGAGGTATAACCTCGTGTCGGATGGCCGTGCCGCTCTTACAGTAGTCAGTTTAGCCCGAGAGCAAGAGAAAACCAGCTGGAGGTATAACCTCGTGTCGGAAATATGCGGCTCTCTTACAGTAGCCAACTATTGCCTGAGAGTAAGGAAAACCAGTTGGAGGTATAACCTCGTGTCAGAATTGCCCGTCTCTCCCACAATAGCCAGTACAGAGACTGCAACAGTAACCGATTTTTACAATTAACAATTGGGGATGTAAAAACGTCCTCATCAATTGCTAATTGTTCACAAGATAAGATTTTTCAATTGGGGACGTAAAAACCTCCGCATCAATTGTTAGATCTTACCTCTGCAAAACCAGCAAGACAACTGTCTGCCGACTAACGAACAACTTGCCTTTTATACCATTCAGTGGCACATACATACACAAACTGCATTGTGTGTGCACAACTGTATAAGGTAGAGTTGTTTTTCTTTTATGTAAAATTCATATTCTGGCAAACAGGTGGCGTTACTTCCTAACAGGCCGTTAATTTTGAAAACAAATTTAAAAAATTTTAAATTAACAAAAATGTAATTCCAACAAAGTGGCTAAAAACAAATAAATAAAAAATATTGAATTCACAAATATATGAAAATGAAAGTATTCAAAATAAACAAAATATTAAGTTCACAAATAAAAACAAATAAATAATAAATATATTGAATTTTCAAATATATGAGAATATAATGTAATGAAAATATAAGGTATTGCAAATATAATGTAATGAAAATGTAATGTAAGATATTAAATTAAATTCACAAATAAAAATAAAGGTAAATTTGATACTAAAAGTATTTAGGATAAATAAAATATTAAATTCACAAATCAAAATAAAAAAGTATTTGGTGGGCCAAAAACGAAGGCACCGACTTTTGGCTTTACACTGCCTCCCCTCTTGACAAATCCACGCCTACTGCGTTACCCAGACGAATCGCACCGTTCCCAACCTCGAGATAGTGATGCGAAATCTCTGTCCATCAACCTCTCGCATTAGCCGCACCTGCTGGTGAGCCCTTCTCGTATCCGCAGCGCGTGAGATTATCTCCTGCAGTTTTACCGAAGCTTGGGCGATAGCAATTTCTCTTCGGCTGGAAGGTATCGGAGGCGTCACCGGGTCGCATGTAGTCTTGATGATCGAAGGTGCCTACTGGAGGCGACATGTGTGGTAAAGACGATGACCAAGCTGTGCACGACGAGGATGAGGTGTAGGTTGTCGTGGCTGACAAATCCGGCCTTGGTAAACCTACCGTTAGGACCCCGAAGTTTTCTTCTGATGCTCTGTCACTCGACAATGATAGTGTCGATGACGGTGTACAAAGGAAACCCCTCTATTTTGTGGTGGTGTTCGCAAGCGTTCATCATCGTTGGGTATAAACCATTCCCGACCAGGAGTTCTAGGTAGGGATTGTTGGACGATACCTATGGTATTATTTTGGTCTGACAATGGCCGCGCGGATGCTTGTTCTGGCTCTGCGTCTGATTGAGCACTCGTCGTCGGGTAACTGATTTCTTCCGTCCTTCTGGTTTCGGGTATTAACAATCTTACCTGCATACATCTTTCGTAACAGTGATGTCCAAAATAACGGCACTGTTTATCTTGGACATCCACAGATGCTAATACCCTGCGGGGTGGTGGCGTAGGTGGTCGAAAATTCTCGTTCTCCCAATCGATTGACGTGGGCGATCTAGGTGGGAATGGGGACGATGGTGACGTTGCCCGAAGATCGACGGTATTATCCGTGAACCCAAAGAAGGTACGCCGTATTTCTTCATCGAAGATGTCGAGATCGTTAAACCGCCTAAAACTGATGTCATCCTCCGAGAGTTTTGGTGGAGGCGAAGGCGTGCTTTCCGTGTCGTCGATGTCATCATTGCTGTCAATCAGGTTGATCACATCCTCTTCAACAAACCTTGGTGGCGGAGGTACTTGTTCGACTAAGTCAGGACCCATGGCGTCATTGATCGTAACAGATTCGGGTCGCGGAGCCGTTTCTGACTTAGGGCTACTGACTTTCGATGGGTTTTTGCATGGTGGTGTTTTTATTGTCTAACCGGGTTTTGGTTGTGTCGACATCCTGAAAAAGAAGGCCTTCTTCTTCTGTTTGGTGGTATTGGGTGGGGATACTACACTACCCCGTTGTTTTTTCGTATTGCCCCGACGGCGATAACCTTGGCTGGTGCTGGGCACATCATCTTCATCTATGAAGATAGTCCTTCTTAATTTGGCGTTTTTCCTTTCAAGGTTTTGACGAAATCTCCGCCGAGATTCTTCGAACTTCCGATTTGGTTCGTTCATGTTTCTTTCTTTATTATTCTGAGTATTCTGAAAACAAGAAAGAAATTATGTATTAGGTCTCAAAAACAAACACAAAATAATTCGGGTTTTATCCGTTTCAGGGAACTGAATACAATAAACAAAATTATTAGGGTACCAGATTTTATTTTTAGCTTAGGTAGAGTTTTATCTCTCCAAGGTGAGCTGTACGTGTTTTACCAATTCCTACATCACAAATTTCTACAACGACGGGGGACACGAAGCCCTTTACGACATAAGGTCCCGCATATTTCGGTGCGAGTTTGGCAGCGAAGTTATCGACTGCCTTGGACAATGGTTGAAGTTTGACTAGAATATGTCCCCTACAGCCGGTTTTCAGCTACGCCTCCGTAAATTGTAGTAGCGTTGCTGTTTCTGTGAGGCTTTAGTAAATTCCTTTTTGCTTTTACAAATAACTCTCTTAACTCCTTGGCCCGTTGATCCGGATTGGTTGGTCGTGCTCCCGTTCCGATTGTTACCTCATCGTATAGTGCTTTTGGTAATCTGGGCTCTCTACCCTGCGTCAAGAAGGCAGGTGAATAACCCGTTGTCTCCGATGTCCCAGTGCAAATGGCCAGCATAATTTCTGGCCAAAATTCATCCCAGGAGTTGTGCTGTTTTTCCGAAAATTGGGCTATCATGGTTTTGACTGTTGGATTTACTCGCTCAGTCGAGTTTTCCTGGGGGGTGTATGGGGCCGTTAGTTGTTGGCGGACGCCTAGTTCATGGAGAGATTTCTGCAGCACTTGTGACGTAAATTGGGTGCCATTATCAGTGATGAGCACTTTTGGTACCCCATATCGGGACACTATACGTTCTCGAAAAGCCTTAGCGACTCCTTCTGCGGTTGCCTTCCTCATTGCTACGAGTTCGCACCACTTTGAGAAATTATCAAAAAAAACCAAAAGCATTGTATTACCGTGTCTTGATCGAGGCAGTGGCCCTACGAAGTCGGCCGATACTAAGGCCCAAGGTTCTTCAGGTATTCGTGTCAACATTTTCCCCGCCGGCAGTTGCTGAGTGTCCCTCACCATCCCAGACCAGTAATTTCGACTCGTAACTCTGTATATGGTTTTCCTTATACCAAGGTGCCCAGCTGCTGCCTGGTCGTGGCATTCCTCCAGGATTCGCATTTTTTGTTTGGCATCGACACATAGTTTCCAAGCGGTATTGTCCTCATCATTAGCTTCTCTCGCCATGTGTCGATAAAGTTGATTGTTGACGATAGCGTATGGTTTCGCACTTTTGTCAGTTGGGACTCAAACCATGAGTTTGCTACTGGCGCTATTGTCTGTGCTAAATGTACCACTTCCACTGGCTGCCGAGAAAGTGCGTCAGCCACCACGTTTTGTTTCCCCTTTCGATATTGAATAGATAATTTATATTGTTGTAGTTCAAGTGCCCATCTTACCAGCCGTCCTGTTGGATTGTCAATAGCGTTTAACCATTTTAGTGACAGGTGGTCGGTTACCACTACAAATTCGTAGCCGTCAAGATAGGGCCGTATCTTCCGTATGCCCCAAACTACTGCTAAGCACTCTTTTTAAGTCGTGGAGTAATTTCTTTCTGCACTATTAAGGTGTCGACTGGCATACGCAATGACGTGTTCGTTTCCGTCTATTCGCTGTGTTGAAACCACACCTAGTCTAGACTCAGTGGCATCGGTTTGTAAAACAAATGGCTGGGTGAAGTCTGGACAAGCCAAAACTGGTGCTTCTGTTAACTTTTTTTTAGTTGTTCGAACGCGTCCTATTGTTCTATGCCCCATATCCAATGTTTCCCCTTTTTTAGCAATCGCGTCAACGGTTGCGCAATTTTCGCAAAATTTTCCACAAATGAACTATAAATAAAATAAATAAATAAATAAAAATAAAACGGCGGTACCATGATGTGACCCCGAGAACTTCTCTTACGGATTTTGGGGTTGGCATTTGTGCTATTGCTGCAATTTTATCGGGATCGGTTTTTATTCCGTTTTGAGTCACAATATGGCCTAAATATTTGGTGACGGACTTGAAGAATTCACATTTGTCGATGTTATTCATGTGCTCTTCTAGAGTGGTTCCGATAACAATTATGTCATCCAGATAAGCAAAAGCATAGGGTCCCATCTCCGGGCCAATTACACTGTCTAGGATCCGCTGAAAGGTCGCTGGTGCCGAGTGAAGGCCAAAGGGCATTACGCGCCACTGGTATATACCACGTCCAGAGACTGCGAACGCAGTGTACTGCTTACTGTTTTCTTCCATGGGAACCTGCCAATATCCGTCCTTAAGATCCAGGATACTGATGAATTTGGCATTACGTAACATCCGAGGTAGAGGGTAGGCATCGGGTACTGATCTGGCATTTAGTTGTCGAAAATCCATACAAGTGCGCCAGGCACCGTTCTTTTTCTTTACTAAAGTTATAGGAAAACTATATGGACTGTGGGATCGCTCTATACAGCCGATTGCATAGCCGGGTTGCGTTGTGCATAGCGTATTTTGATCGGCCGGTCATCTTTCATCACTATTTTATGTTTTGCTACTGTACATAAACCGCTGATGCGTTGAAATTTCGGTAACTCCCTCTCCAAAATCTCCCGTATCCTATTTTGCTGGTCGTTGGGAGTCTGAACGTTCCCCTCTTTCTGATATGCTGTGATGACTAGGTTTTTAGGTGCTCTTATGATTTTGCTTACCTTTCCATTTTTCGACTCCCGTACTAAGTGATTGACCTTGGCACTATCCAGCTCTACTGTAAGACCTGCACAAGTAATGGTGGTTTTAAAGACCTGGAGAAAATCTAGCCCCACAATGATGTTTTCTGTAGCGTCCGGCATGATCAGGAAATCGCACTTTGCCGTAATAGCGCCCAGGCTCACCAGGAATCGGACCGCCCGAGAAATGATTTTCTTCGACCCGTCGGCTAGTACAACCTCAATGTTTACAGGGATGTAACTCGGTTTGTTGGTTATTTGTTCCACCAACGTAGGGGTAACAAAACTTTTTGTCGCTCCGGTATCAATAATTGTGGTGACTACTTGATTCTCCATTAATACGTTTGCCTTAAGTTTGTCATCTTCGCAGACAATCTCAGTCAGGTGTTTGCGCGACTTGCTTTTACGGAGTTTCCTACTTCTTCTTGTCTGTTTAACCACTTGAGCGCGGTTCCGTGCCCTCACCAGGCGATGATGCTCACCTCGAGCTATGTTTGATGTGGGTATGCCCTCTAATTCAGTGGCCAGCTGCACGAGCTCTGTTAGCGTTGAAAAATCTCGCCACCGTATATACCATTGGTAATCGGGTTGAGCATTGCGAAAAATTCGTTCCATTTTTTCCTCTTCGGTTAGATTTGTATGACGCATTAATTCTTGTAATGCAAGCATATAAACCTTGAAGGGCTTCCGTGCACGTTGGGTTCTTTTGCGTACTTCATCATTTAATTTTTAAAAATAACGTGGGGGCAAGAAAAAATCGGAAAAGTCTGATTTAAAAATTTCCCATTGTTCCCAATGTCTATTGTTGTTTCTGAACCAGCTTAACGTCTTGCCTCGAAAAAATTCCGCCATGACTCGAAGCACATCGCGCAGATTGACTTCATACATGCCTGCGAGTTCCTCCATTCGTTCAATGAATTCCAGTGGGCATTTACCACCGTCGTATTTCAGGCCCCATTTACGAACAAACTCAATCGTGCTTACACGGTTCTATGGTGCTGACTGTGTTGATTCCACATTGACAAGTGGCTTCTGCATGGGATTGATATCCTCAGCTTTCAGGTATAATGCTGGTGAGCTCTCTGCTCCTCTCACTGGCGGCAATTCCAGTCTGGTGATGGGTGATACTGTGGTCGTAGCTTCATGTTTAGCCTGGTATTCTAATAGTGTCCTCTTGACCTCTTCATCATGGTCGGCTGAAATGAATTTTGTTAAACGTTTCCTCCATTTCTCAACATTTCCTGTAGAGGGCTGCTCGAATTGGTTTAGATAAGTTAATAACTTTTCTCTCTTTAGAGAGTACACCCACGTTGTTTTTAACATGTTGTTGTGTTTGTTCTTGTTGCTTTTACTGTTGTTGTTGTTCTTGTTGTTTTGATGTTGTTGTTGTTTTTCTGTTGTTGTTTTAATGTTGTTGTTTCGTTGTTGTTGGACCAATTAAATAGTCCCTGCTCGGGCGCCAATGTAGGCGTGGGCGATCTAGGTGGGAATGGGGACGATGGTGACGTTGCCCGAAGATCGACGGTATTATCCGTGAACCCAAAGAAGGTACGCCGTATTTCTTCATCGAAGATGTCGAGATCGTTAAACCGCCTAAAACTGATGTCATCCTCCGAGAGTTTTGGTGGAGGCGAAGGCGTGCTTTCCGTGTCGTCGATGTCATCATTGCTGTCAATCAGGTTGATCACATCCTCTTCAACAAACCTTGGTGGCGGAGGTACTTGTTCGACTAAGTCAGGACCCATGGCGTCATTGATCGTAACAGATTCGGGTCGCGGAGCCGTTTCTGACTTAGGGCTACTGACTTTCGATGGGTTTTTGCATGGTGGTGTTTTTATTGTCTAACCGGGTTTTGGTTGTGTCGACATCCTGAAAAAGAAGGACTTCTTCTTCTGTTTGGTGGTATTGGGTGGGGATACTACACTACCCCGTTGTTTTTTCGTATTGCCCCGACGGCGATAACCATGGCTGGTGCTGGGCACATCATCTTCATCTATGAAGATAGTCCTTCTTAATTTGGCGTTTTCCCTTTCAAGGTTTTGACGAAATCTCCGCCGAGATTCTTCGAACTTCCGATTTGGTTCGTTCATGTTTCTTTCTTTATTATTCTGAGTATTCTGAAAACAAGAAAGAAATTATGTATTAGGTCTCAAAAACAAACACAAAATAATTCGGGTTTTATCCGTTTCAGGGAACTGAATACAATAAACAAAATTATTAGGGTACCAGATTTTATTTTTAGCTTAGGTAGAGTTTTATCTCTCCAAGGTGAGCTGTACGTGTTTTACCAATTCCTACATCACAAATTTCTACAACGACGGGGGACACGAAGCCCTTTACGACATAAGGTCCCGCATATTTCGGTGCGAGTTTGGCAGCGAAGTTATCGACTGCCTTGGACAATGGTTGAAGTTTGACTAGAATATGTCCCCTACAGCCGGTTTTAAGCTACGCCTCCGTAAATTGTAGTAGCGTTGCTGTTTCTGTGAGGCTTTAGTAAATTCCTTTTTGCTTTTACAAATAACTCTCTTAACTCCTTGGCCCGTTGATCCGGATTGGTTGGTCGTGCTCCCGTTCCGATTGTTACCTCATCGTATAGTGCTTTTGGTAATCTGGGCTCTCTACCCTGCGTCAAGAAGGCAGGTGAATAACCCGTTGTCTCCGATGTCCCAGTGCAAATGGCCAGCATAATTTCTGGCCAAAATTCATCCCAGGAGTTGTGCTGTTTTTCCGAAAATTGGGCTATCATGGTTTTGACTGTTGGATTTACTCGCTCAGTCGAGTTTTCCTGGGGGGTGTATGGGGCCGTTAATTGTTGGCGGACGCCTAGTTCATGGAGAGATTTCTGCAGCACTTGTGACGTAAATTGGGTGCCATTATCAGTGATGAGCACCTTTGGTACCCCATATCGGGACACTATACGTTCTCGAAAAGCCTTAGCGACTCCTTCTGCGGTTGCCTTCCTCATTGCTAAGAGTTCGCACCACTTTGAGAAATTATCAAAAAAAACCAAAAGCATTGTATTACCGTGTCTTGATCGAGGCAGTGGCCCTACGAAGTCGGCCGATACTAAGGCCCAAGGTTCTTCAGGTATTCGTGTCAACATTTTCCCCGCCGGCAGTTGCTGAGTGTCCCTCACCATCCCAGACCAGTAGTTTCGACTCGTAACTCTGTATATGGTTTTCCTTATACCAAGGTGCCCAGCTGCTGCCTGGTCGTGGCATTCCTCCAGGATTCGCATTTTTTGTTTGGCATCGACACATAGTTTCCAAGCGGTATTGTCCTCATCATTAGCTTCTCTCGCCATGTGTCGATAAAGTTGATTGTTGACGATAGCGTATGGTTTCGCACTTTTGTCAGTTGGGACTCAAACCATGAGTTTGCTACTGGCGCTATTGTCTGTGCTAAATGTACCACTTCCACTGGCTGCCGAGAAAGTGCGTCAGCCACCACGTTTTGTTTCCCCTTTCGATATTGAATAGATAATTTATATTGTTGTAGTTCAAGTGCCCATCTTACCAGCCGTCCTGTTGGATTGTCAATAGCGTTTAACCATTTTAGTGACAGGTGGTCGGTTACCACTACAAATTCGTAGCCGTCAAGATAGGGCCGTATCTTCCGTATGCCCCAAACTACTGCTAAGCACTCTTTTTCAGTCGTGGAGTAATTTCTTTCTGCACTATTAAGGTGTCGACTGGCATACGCAATGACGTGTTCGTTTCCGTCTATTCGCTGTGTTGAAACCACACCTAGTCTAGACTCAGTGGCATCGGTTTGTAAAACAAATGGCTGGGTGAAGTCTGGACAAGCCAAAACTGGTGCTTCTGTTAACTTTTTTTTAGTTGTTCGAACGCGTCCTATTGTTCTATGCCCCATATCCAATGTTTCCCCTTTTTTAGCAATCGCGTCAACGGTTGCGCAATTTTCGCAAAATTTTCCACAAATGAACTATAAATAAAATAAATAAATAAATAAAAATAAAACGGCGGTACCATGATGTGACCCCGAGAACTTCTCTTACGGATTTTGGGGTTGGCATTTGTGCTATTGCTGCAATTTTATCGGGATCGGTTTTTATTCCGTTTTGAGTCACAATATGGCCTAAATATTTGGTGACGGACTTGAAGAATTCACATTTGTCGATGTTGATTTTTAAATTTACGGCCCGTAAGCGTCGGAATACCTCTCTTAGGTTATTCATGTGCTCTTCTAGAGTGGTTCCGATAACAATTATGTCATCCAGATAAGCAAAAGCATAGGGTCCCATCTCCGGGCCAATTACACTGTCTAGGATCCGCTGAAAGGTCGCTGGTGCCGAGTGAAGGCCAAAGCGCATTACGCGCCACTGGTATATACCACGTCTAGAGACTGCGAACGCAGTGTACTGCTTACTGTTTTCTTCCATGGGAACCTGCCAATATCCGTCCTTAAGATCCAGGATACTGATGAATTTGGCATTACGTAACATCCGAGGTAGAGGGTAGGCATCGGGTACTGATCTGGCATTTAGTTGTCGAAAATCCATACAAGTGCGCCAGGCACCGTTCTTTTTCTTTACTAAAGTTATAGGAAAACTATATGGACTGTGGGATCGCTCTATACAGCCGATTGCATAGCCGGGTTGCGTTGTGCATAGGGTATTTTGATCGGCCGGTCATCTTTCATCACTATTTTATGTTTTGCTACTGTACATAAACCGCTGATGCGTTGAAATTTCGGTAACTCCCTCTCCAAAATCTCCCGTATCCTATTTTGCTGGTCGTTGGGAGTCTGGACGTTCCCCTCTTTCTGATGTGCTGTAATGACTAGGTTTTTAGGTGCTCTTATGATTTTGCTTACGTTTCCATTTTTCGACTCCCGTACTAAGTGATTGACCTTGGCACTATTCAGCTCTACTGTAAGACCTGCACAAGTAATGGTGGTTGTAAAGACCTCGAGAAAATCTAGCCCCACAATGATGTTTTCTGTAGCGTCCGGCATGATCAGGAAATCGCACTTGGCCGTAATAGCGCCCAGGCTCACGAGGAATCGGACCGCCTGAGAAATGATTTCCTTCGACCCGTCGGCTAGTACAACCTCAATGTTTACAGGGATGTAACTCGGTTTGTTGGTTATTTGTTCCACCAACGTAGGGGTAACAAAACTTTTTGTCGCTCCGGTATCAATTATTGTGGTGACTACTTGATTCTCCATTAATACGTTTGCCTTAAGTTTGTCATCTTCGCAGACAATCTCAGACAGGTGTTTGCGCGAATTGCTTTTACGGAGTTTCCTACTTCTTCTTGTCTGTTTAACCACTTGAGCGCGGTTCCGTGCCCTCACCAGGCGATGATGCTCACCTCGAGCTATGTTTGATGTGGGTATGCCCTCTAATTCAGTGGCCAGCTGCACGAGCTCTGTTAGCGTTGAAAAATCTCGCCACCATATATACCATTGGTAATCGGGTTGAGCATTGCGAAAAATTCGTTCCATTTTTTCCTCTTCGGTTAGATTTGTATGACGCATTAATTCTTGTAATGCAAGCATATAATCCTTGAAGGGCTTCCGTGCACGTTGGGTTCTTTTGCGTACTTCATCATTTAATTTTTCAAAATAACATGGGGGCAAGAAAAAATCGGAAAAGTCTGATTTAAAAATTTCCCATTGTTCCCAATGTCTATTGTTGTTTCTGAACCAGCTTAACGTCTTGTCTCGAAAAAATTCCGCCATGACTCGAAGCACATCGCGCAGATTGACTTCATACATGCCTGCGAGTTCCTTCATCCGTTCAATGAATTCCAGCGGGCATTTACCACCGTCGTATTTCAGGCCCCATTTACGAACAAACTCAATCGTGCTTACACGGTTCTATGGTGCTGACTGTGTTGATTCCACATTGACAAGTGGTTTCTGCGTGGGATTGATATCCTCAGCTTTCAGGTATAATGCTGGTGAGATCTCTGCTCCTCTCACTGGCGGCAATTCCAGTCTGGTGATGGGTGATACTGTGGTCGTAGCTTCATGTTTAGCCTGGTATTCTAATAGTGTCCTCTTGACCTCTTCATCATGGTCGGCTGAAATGAATTTTGTTAAGCGTTTCCTCCATTTCTCAACATTTCCTGTAGAGGGCTGCTCGAATTGGTTTAGATAAGTTACTAACTTTTCTCTCTTTAGAGAGTACACCCACGTTGTTTTTAACATGTTGTTGTGTTTGTTCTTGTTGCTTTTACTGTTGTTGTTGTTCTTGTTGTTTTGATGTTGTTGTTGTTTTACTGTTGTTGTTTTAATGTTGTTGTTTCGTTGTTGTTGGACCAATTAAATAGTCCCTGCTCGGGCGCCAATGTAACGACACGTTTTCGCTGGTTGCTGGGGTAGCTTCAGCGGAGTGCAGGGTCGTTGCTCACTCAAGTTGAAATGCAATGGTGAATAAAAGACCTCTCTTTCTCTTCACGTTATAACTCGTATTTTTTATTTACTTTCACGAGTGTTGATGGTAACGCCAACAGTTTGGTCCGAAGGAGAGCGGCTCTTGGTAGTACCGCGCTCAAAAAAACAGCAAGACACTGTCTTACACGTTCAGCTAATGCTGAGCACTGTTACTCGCAACAGTTGTCTACAAACATCTCTTGACAGAGAGCACGAGCAATCGGTTGGAGGTATAACCTCGGGTTGAGTGTACTCGTCTCACATGAAGTAGCCTCACGAAAACTAACTCTTGTCAGAGTGAACGGCACCAGTTGGAGGTATAACCTCATGTCGGATGGCCGTGCCGCTCTTACAGTAGTTAGTTTAGCCCGAGAGCAAGAGAAAACCAGTTGGAGGTATAACCTCGTGTCGGAAATATGAGGCTCTCTTACAGTAGCCAACTATTGCCTGAGAGTAAGGAAAACCAGTTGGAGGTATAACCTCGTGTCGGAATTGCCCCTCTCTCCCACAATAGCCAGTATAGAGACTGCAACAGTAACCGATTTTTACAATTAACAATTGGGGATGTAAAAACGTCCTCATCAATTGCTAATTGTTCACAAGATAAGATTTTTCAATTGGGGACGTAAAAACCTCCGCATCAATTGTTAGATCTTACCTCTGCAAAACCAGCAAGACAACTGTCTGCCGACTAACGAACAACTTGCCTTTTATACCATTCAGTGGCACATACACACACAAACTGCATTGTGTGTGCACAGCTGTATAAGGTAGAGTTGTTTATCTTTTATGTAAAATTCATATTCTGGCAAACAGGTGGCGTTACTTCCTAACAGGCCGTTAATTTTGAAAACAAATTTAAAAAATTTTAAATTAACAAAAATGTAATTCCAACAAAGTAGCTAAAAACTAATAAATAAAAAATATTGAATTCACAAATATATGAAAATTAAAGTATTCAAAATAAACAAAATATAAAGTTCACAAATAAAAACAAATAAATAATAAATATATTGAATTTTCAAATATATGAGAATATAATGTAATGAAAATATAAGGTATTGCAAATATAATGTAATGCAAATATAATGTAATGAAAATATAATGTAAGATATTAAATTAAATTCACAAATAAAAATAAAGGTAAATTTGATACTAAAAGTATTTAGGATAAATAAAATATTAAATTCACAAATCAAAATAAAAAAGTATTTGGTGGGCCAAAAACGAAGGCACCGACTTTTGGCGTTACACTGCCTCCCCTCTTGACAAATCCACGCCTACTGCGTTACCCAGACGAATCGCACCGTTCCCAACCTCGAGATAGTGATGCGAAATCTCTGTCCATCAACCTCTCGCATTAGCCGCACCTGCTGGTGAGCCCTTCTCGTAGCCGCAGCGTGTGAGATTATCTCCTGCAGTTTTACCGAAGCTTGGGCGATAGCAATTTCTCTTCGGCTGGAAGGTATCGGAGGCGTCACCGGGTCGCATGTAGTCTTGATGATCGAAGGTGCCTACTGGAGGCGCATGTGTGGTAAAGACGATGACCGAGCTGTGCACGACGAGGATGAGGTGTAGGTTGTCGTGGCTGACAAATCCGGCCTTGGTAAACCTACCGTTAGGACCCCGAAGTTTTCTTCTGATGCTCTGTCACTCGACAATGATAGTGTCGATGACGGTGTACAAAGGAAACCCCTCTATTTTGTGGTGGTGTTCGCAAGCGTTCATCATCGTTGGGTATAAACCATTCCCGACCAGGAGTTCTAGGTAGGGATTGTTGGACGATACCTATGGTATTATTTTGGTCTGACAATGGCCGCGCGGATGCTTGTTCTGGCTCTGCGTCTGATTGAGCACTCGTCGTCGGGTAACTGATTTCTTCCGTCCTTCTGGTTTCGGGTATTAACAATCTTAACCGCGTACATCTTTCGTAACAGTGATGTCCAAAATAACGGTACTGTTTGTCTTGGACATCCACAGATGCTAATACCCTTCGGGGTGGTGGCGTAGGTGGTCGAAAATTCTCATTCTGCCAATCGATTGACGTGGGCGATCTAGGTGGGAATGGGGACGATGGTGACGTTGCCCGAAGATCGACGGTATTATCCGTGAACCCAAAGAAGGTACGCCGTATTTCTTCATCGAAGATGTCGAGATCGTTAAACCGCCTAAAACTGATGTCATCCTCCGAGAGTTTTGGTGGAGGCGAAGGCTTGCTTTCCGTGTCGTCGATGTCATCATTGCTGTCAATCAGGTTGATCACATCCTCTTCAACAAACCTTGGTGGCGGAGGTACTTGTTCGACTAAGTCAGGACCCATGGCGTCATTGATCGTAACAGATTCGGGTCGCGGAGCCGTTTCTGACTTAAGGCTACTGACTTTCGATGGGTTTTTGCATGGTGGTGTTTTTATTGTCTAACCGGGTTTTGGTTGTGTCGACATCCTGAAAAAGAAGGCCTTCTTCTTCTGTTTGGTGGTATTGGGTGGGGATACTACACTACCCCGTTGTTTTTTCGTATTGCCCCGACGGCGATAACCTTGGCTGGTGCTGGGCACATTATCTTCATCTATGAAGATAGTCCTTCTTAATTTGGCGTTTTCCCTTTCAAGGTTTTGACGAAATCTCCGCCGAGATTCTTCGAACTTCCGATTTGGTTCGTTCATGTTTCTTTCTTTATTATTCTGAGTATTCTGAAAACAAGAAAGAAATTATGTATTAGGTCTCAAAAACAAACACAAAATAATTCGGGTTTTATCCGTTTCAGGGAACTGAATACAATAAACAAAATTATTAGGGTACCAGATTTTATTTTTAGCTTAGGTAGAGTTTTATCTCTCCAAGGTGAGCTGTACGTGTTTTACCAATTCCTACATCACAAATTTCTACAACGACGGGGGACACGAAGCCCTTTACGACATAAGGTCCCGCATATTTCGGTGCGAGTTTGGCAGCGAAGTTATCGACTGCCTTGGACAATGGGTGCAGTTTGACTAGAATATGGTCCCCTACAGCCGGTTTTCAGCTACGCCTCCGTAAATTGTAGTAGCGTTGCTGTTTCTGTGAGGCTTTCAGTAAATTCCTTTTTACTTTTACAAATAACTCTCTTAACTCCTTGGCCCGTTGATCCGGATTGGTTGGTCGTGCTCCCGTTCCGATTGTTACCTCATCGTATAGTGCTTTTGGTAATCTGGGCTCTCTACCCTGCGTCAAGAAGGCAGGTGAATAACCCGTTGTCTCCGATGTCCCAGTGCTAATGGCCAGCATAATTTCTGGCCAAAATTCATCCCAGGAGTTGTGCTGTTTTGCCGAAAATTGGGCTATCATGGTTTTGACTGTTGGATTTAATCGCTCAGTCGAGTTTTCCTGGGGGTGTATGGGCCCGTAAATTGTTGGCGGACGCCTAGTTCATGGAGAGATTTCTGCAGCACTTGTGACGTAAATTGGGTGCCATTATCAGTGATGAGCACCTTTGGTACCCCATATCGGGACACTATACGTTCTCGAAAAGCCTTAGCGACTCCTTCTGCGGTTGCCTTCCTCATTGCTAAGAGTTCGCACCACTTTGAGAAATTATCAAAAAAAACCAAAAGCATTGTATTACCGTGTCTTGATCGAGGCAGTGGCCCAACGAAGTCGGCCGATACTAAGGCCCAAGGTTCTTCAGGTATTCGTGTCAACATTTTCCCCGCCGGCAGTTGCTGAGTGTCCCTCACCATCCCAGACCAGTAGTTTCGACTCGTAACTCTGTATATGGTTTTCCTTATACCAAGGTGCCCAGCTGCTGCCTGGTCGTGGCATTCCTCCAGGATTCGCATTTTTTGTTTGGCATCGACACATAGTTTCCAAGCGGTATTGTCCTCATCATTAGCTTCTCTCGCCATGTGTCGATAAAGTTGATTGTTGACGATAGCGTATGGTTTCGCACTTTTGTCAGTTGGGACTCAAACCATGAGTTTGCTACTGGCGCTATTGTCTGTGCTAAATGTACCACTTCCACTGGCTGCCGAGAAAGTGCGTCAGCCACCACGTTTTGTTTCCCCTTTCGATATTGAATAGATAATTTATATTGTTGTAGTTCAAGTGCCCATCTTGCCAGCCGTCCTGTTGGATTGTCAATAGCGTTTAACCATTTTAGTGACAGGTGGTCGGTTACCACTACAAATTCGTAGCCGTCAAGATAGGGTCGTATCTTCCGTATGCCCCAAACTACTGGTAAGCACTCTTTTTCAGTCGTGGAGTAATTTCTTTCTGCACTATTAAGGTGTCGACTGGCATACGCAATGACGTGTTCGTTTCCGTCTATTCGCTGTGTTAAAACCACACCTAGTCTAGACTCAGTGGCATCGGTTTGTAAAACAAATGGCTGGGTGAAGTCTGGACAAGCCAAAACTGGTGCTTCTGTTAACTTTTTTTTAGTTGTTCGAACGCGTCCTGTTGTTCTATGCCCCATATCCAATATTTCCCCTTTTTTTTGCAATCGCGTCAACGGTTGCGCAATTTTCGCAAAATTTTCCACAAAACAGCGGTACCATGATGTGACCCCGAGAAATTGGCGAACTTCTCTTACGGATTTTGGGGGTGGCATTTGTGCTATTGCTGCGATTTTATCGGGATCGGTTTTTATTCCGTTTTGAGTCACAATATGGCCTAAATATTTGGTGAGGGAAGAATTCACATTTGTCGATGTTGATTTTTAAATTTGCGGCCCGTAAGCGTCGGAATACCTCTCTTAGGTTATTCATGTGCTCTTCTAGAGTGGTTCCGATAACAATTATGTCATCCAGATAAGCAAAAGCATAGGGTCCCATCTCCGGGCCAATTACACTGTCTAGGGTCCGCTGAAAGGTCGCTGGTGCCAAGTGAAGGCCAAAGGGCATTTCGCGCCACTGGTATATACCACGTCCAGAGACTGCGAATGCAGTGTACTGCTTACTGTTTTCTTCCATGGGAACCTGCCAATATCCGTCCTTAAGATCCAGGATACTGATGAATTTGGCATTACGTAACATCCGAGGTAGAGGGTAGGCATCGGGTACTGATCTGGCATTTAGTTGTCGAAAATCCATACAAGTGCGCCAGGCACCGTTCTTTCTCTTCGTCAATAATAGATTGCATAGCCGGGTTGCGTTGTGCATAGCGTATTTTGATTGGCCGGTCATCTTTCATCACTATTTTATGGCTTGCTACTGTACATAAACCGCTGATGCGTTGAAATTTCGGTAACTCCCTCTCCAAAAACTCCCGTATCCTATTTTGCTGGTCGTTGGGAGTCTGGACGTTCCCCTCTTTCTGATGTGCTGTAATGACTAGGTTTTTAGGTGCTCTTATGATTTTGCTTACGTTTCCATTTTTCGACTCCCGTACTAAGTGATTGACCTTGGCACTATTCAGCTCTACTGTAAGACCTGCACAAGTAATGGTGGTTGTAAAGACCTCGAGAAAATCTAGCCCCACAATGATGTTTTCTGTAGCGTCCGGCATGATCAGGAAATCGCACTTGGCCGTAATAGCGCCCAGGCTCACCAGGAATCGGACCGCCTTTCTTCGACCCGTCGGCTAGTACAACCTCAATGTTTACAGGGATGTAACTCGGTTTGTTGGTTATTTGTTCCACCAACGTAGTGGTAACAAAACTTTTTGTCGCTCCGGTATCAATAATTGTGGTGACTACTTGATTCTCCATTAATACGTTTGCCTTAAGTTTTTTATCTTCGCAGACAATCTCAGTCAGGTGTTTGCGCGACTTGCTTTTACGGAGTGTCCTAATTCTTCTTGTCTGTTTAGCCACTTGAGCGCGGTTCCGTGCCCTCACCAGGCGATGATGCTTACCTCGAGCTATGTTTGATGTGGGTATGCCCTCTAATTCAGTGGCCAGCTGCACGAGCTCTGTTAGAGTTGAACAATCTCGCCACCGTATATACCATTGTTAGTCGGGTTGAGCATTGCGAAAAATTCGTTCCATTTTTTCCTCTTCCGTTAGATTTGTATGACGCATTAATTCTTGTAATGCAAGCATATAATCCTTGAAGGGCTTCCGTGCACTTTGGGTTCTTTTGCGTACTTCATCATTTAATTTTTCAAAATAACGCGGGGGCAAGAAAAAATCGTAAAAGTCTGATTTAAAAATTTCCCATTGTTCCCAATGTCTATTGTTGTTTCTGAACCAGCTTAACGTCTTGTCTCGAAAAAATTCCGCATTGACTCGAAGCACATCGCGTAGATTGACTTCGTACATGTCTGCGAGTTCCTCCATTCGTTCAATGAATTCCAGCGGGCATTTACCACAGTCGTATTTCAGGCCCCACTTACGAACAAACTCAATAGTGCTTACACAGTTCTCTGATGCTGACTGTGTTGATTCCACATTGACAAGTGGCTTCTGCATAGGATTGATATCCTCAGCTTTCAGAGATAATGCTGGTGAGCTCTCTGCTCCTCTCACTGGCGGCAATTCCAGTCTGGTGATGGGTGATACTGTGGTCGTAGCGAAACTAACTCTTGTCAGAGTGAACGGCACCAGGTATAACCTCGTGTCGGATGGCCGTGCCGCTCTTACAGTAGTCAGTTTAGCCCGAGAGCAAGAGAAAACCAGTTCGAGGTATAACCTCGTGTCGGAAATATGCGGCCCTCTTACAGTAGCCAACTATTGCCTGAGAGTAAGCAAAACCAGTTGGAGGTATAACTTCGTGTCGGAATTGGCCGTCTCTCCCACAATAGCCAGTACAGAGACTGCAACAATAACCGATTTTTACAATTAACAATTGGGAATGTAAAAACGTCCTCATCAATTGCTAATTGTACACAAGATAAGATTTTGTTAGATCTTACCTCTGCAAAACCAGCAAGACAACTGTGTGCCGACTAACGAACAACTTGCCTTTTATACCATTCAATGGCACATACACACACAAACTGCATTGTGTGCACAGCTGTATAAGGTAGAGTTGTGTTTCTTTTATGTAAAATTCATATTCTGGCAAACAGGTGGCGTTACTTCCTAACAGGCCGTTAATTTTGAAAACAAATTTAAAAAATTTTAAATTAACAAAAATGTAATTCCAACAAAGTGGCTAAAAACAAATAAATAAAAAATATTGAATTCACAAATATATGAAAATAAAAGTATTCAAAATAAACAAAATATTCAGTTCACAAATAAAAACAAATAAATAATAAATATATTGAATTTTCAAATATATGAGAATATAATGTAATGAAAATATAAGGTATTGCAAATATAATGTAATGCAAATATAATGTAATGAAAATATAATGTAAGATATTAAATTAAATTCACAAATAAAAATAAAGGTAAATTTGATACTAAAAGTATTTACGATAAATAAAATATTAAATTCACAAATCAAAATAAAAAAGTATTTGGTGGGCCAAAAACGAAGGCACCGACTTTTGGCGTTACACTGCCTCCCCTCTTGACAAATCCACGCCTACTGCGTTACCCAGACGAATCGCACCGTTCCCAACCTCGAGATAGTGATGCGATATCTCTGTCCATCAACCTCTCGCATTAGCCGCACCTGCTGGTGAGCCCTTCTCGTATCCGCAGCGTGTGAGATTATCTCCTGCAGTTTTACCGAAGCTTGGGCGATAGCAATTTCTCTTCGGCTGGAAGGTATCGGAGGCGTCACCGGGTCGCATGTAGTCTTGATGATCGAAGGTGCCTACTGGAGGCGCATGTGTGGTAAAGACGATGACCGAGCTGTGCACGACGAGGATGAGGTGTAGGTTGTCGTGGCTGACAAATCCGGCCTTGGTAAACCTACCGTTAGGACCCCGAAGTTTTCTTCTGATGCTCTGTCACTCGACAATGATAGTGTCGATGACGGTGTACAAAGGAAACCCCTCTATTTTGTGGTGGTGTTCGCAAGCGTTCATCATCGTTGGGTATAAACCATTCCCGACCAGGAGTTCTAGGTAGGGATTGTTGGACGATACCTATGGTATTATTTTGGTCTGACAATGGCCGCGCGGATGCTTGTTCTGGCTCTGCGTCTGATTGAGCACTCGTCGTCGGGTAACTGATTTCTTCCGTCCTTCTGGTTTCGGGTATTAACAATCTTACCCGCGTACATCTTTCGTAACAGTGATGTCCAAAATAACGGTACTGTTTGTCTTGGACATCCACAGATGCTAATACCCTTCGGGGTGGTGGCGTAGGTGGTCGAAAATTCTCGTTCTCCCAATCGATCGAAGATGTCGAGATCGTTAAACCGCCTAAAACTGATGTCATCCTCCGAGAGTTTTGGTGGGGGCGAAGGCGTGCTTTCCGTGTCGTCGATGTCATCATTGCTGTCAATCAGGTTGATCACATCCTCTTCAACAAACCTTGGTGGCGGAGGTACTTGTTCGACTAAGTCAGGACCCATGACGTCATTGATCGTAACAGATTCGGGTCGCGGAGCCGTTTCTGACTTAGGGCTACTGACTTTCGATGGGTTTTTGCATGGTGGTGTTTTTATTGTCTCACCGGGTTTTGGTTGTGTCGACATCCTGAAAAAGAAGGCCTTCTTCTTCTGTTTGGTGGTATTGGGTGGGGATACTACACTACCCCGTTGTTTTTTCGTATTGCCCCGACGGCGATAACCTTGGCTGGTGCTGGGCACATCAAATTCATCCATGAAGATTGTCCTTCTTAATTTGGCGGTTTCCCTTTCAAGGTTTTGACGAAATCTCCGCCGAGATTCTTCGAACTTCCGATTTGGTTCGTTCATGTTTCTTTCTTTATTATTCTGAGTATTCTGAAAACAAGAAAGAAATTATGTATTAGGTCTCAAAAACAAACACAAAATAATTCGGGTTTTATCCGTTTCAGGGAAAAGCACAATCAGCTGTTTCCGTACGGAAAGTGCGATCAGTTTCGTACCTTGCATAAAGAAATGAAATTTAACGAAACTTGACGAAAAGTTATCTTATTCACATTATAGTTTACCACATATAATTTAATGTTTTTGCACAGTTGTATAAGTTGGCCTAAGCTAGTATATGCACATTATAGTTGGGCCTTTAGTTCGCTATTATTTTGAGGGAAATTTTAAAGTGGCAACCCGATACTTTGATTACTATTTTTAGAAAGGGCGATTTCCCTTGCGTTCATGTTTATTATTTAAGCGTGAAATGACAATTATTATAGCGATCATGACAATGATCATTATTGAATATCCTATTACATCGGACCACTTGCTTTGAAGATTTAAAAGGGCTATTGCTTTGGTATTGTTAACGTGCATTTCTTTAACTAATTCCAAAGATAGGGCTTCCTCGATATGAAGGTTGTTCATCTTCGGTTGAATTATTGCGGGCAGAGGGTCGGAAAAAGTGACTTCTGTTAGACTAAAAGTTCTACCGTTTACGTTTACCGTTTCGTTGGAGAATTTTATAAGAAAAGTGTCGTTTAAATTACAGGTTTCATCGCTAATAAGAATTGACCCATTGAATTGATTCAGTAAAAGAGCACCAGTTACTATTTCTTGTACTCTAGGTAGATGATTATTATTTATCACTGTGCAATTTGAAGGTTTACTTTGTATTAAATTAGGTAAGCATTTGGAGTTACTAATATCATCGATTTCTTCATTTTTGCAAAGCATCAGTTTGTTATGATTCTCACATTTATTTCTAATACCGTACGTTTTTACGTTACATCTTAGAATATCCTCAAATTCAATCTTACCACTAATATGATTTGACCTTACAGGGGCGACTATGAGATTATTACAATTTGTCTTTCTGGTGGTGGGAATGCTCACAATGTAAAGAAGGGAACTATGGTTTGTGGCTATTTTTTTTTTTTTTGCTAAACTCAAAAGATTCCTCATTATTCGCGTAAGTGCTATTCCCAGTATTTATAAGATTTCTGACAACATTCATCTCATCGCTGGATAAAATTAATGAATTCAAAACTCCTACGTTCGCCCAATGTATGGCATATTATAAATTAATTACTTCCTCTTTAATTATTTCCAATTTATATTTTAATCTACCAAACAGAGAATCTATTGATCTATCAGATTTTAAGATTTCGTTGGTCTTCTCTGTTATTTCATTAATTTTTGCTAAAGACATTCTATTGATTACTACCTGTCTATTATTGTTTTCCAGGGCATTATTTATTGTCTGTTCTATGATTTCGAATTCATCATGATCTGGATTGCCGGCCACGGTTTTCCATGCGGAACCGATGAAGTTCAAAGATCGTTTGTTTCTGGGCTTAAGGTATTCAGATGACTTTTAATTTGTTTTATTTCAAGGATAAGAAAGGGGTAGAGCTGCAAAACAATCGATAGTACTATCGATAGTACCGATAGTTATATTTTTGACTGACTATCGATAGTTTTTTTCGATAGTGATATTATCGACAATTTTTTAAAGTAAATAAGAAGCCAGATATATGTAGCTAGTATATCATTTCTAACAACTTATTCTACGCAGTTTCTTAGCCGCCTTTAAATTTATATATTTCTACCCAAACTATTGGGTAACTTAATATTTGAAACCAAAGTTTTTGAATATCATTTTGCTTATGTTTTTTGTGATTTCTTTGGAATATGTAATTTTATGTTTTGTATTTTATGCTTGAATTTTTTATTTTTATAATTACTATTCATATATGTTTAAATACGTACATAATCTTAAAGTGATCTCAAATTTGCTTTATTTATATCTTATTACTTTGTGTTTTTGAGTTTAATTTTTACATTGTTATTTGATTTTAATTTTAAAAATCTATTTAAAACCAAGAAATGTTTTGAACTAAATATACTTGCTTTTTATGTTTTGTTAATTTTCAAATAATTACATATATACGTACACACAGAAAAATGATCTGTAAATAATCGATTGATATATTCAAAATTTAACTACTACTATCACAAAATATTTCTTGTTATTAATAAAATATAATAATAACATACTTTTTATATTAAAAACTAAAAAATAATATTTATTACTAAAGGTTAGCTGGAACAACTGTGTAACGACACGTTTTCGCTGGTTGCTGGGGTAGCTTCAGCGGAGTGCAGGGTCGTTGCTCACTCTAGTTGAAATGCAATGGTGAATAAAAGACCTCTCTTTCTCTTCCCGTTGTAACTCGTATCTCTTTATTTACTTTAACGGGTGTTGATGGTAACGCCAACAGTTTGGTCCGAAGGAGAGCGGCTCTTGGTAGTACCGCGCTCAAAAATACAGCAAGACACTGTCTTACACGTTCAGCTAATGCTGAACACTGTTACTCGCAACAGTTGTCTACAAACAGCTCTTGACAGAGAGCACGAGCAATCGGTTGGAGGTATAACCTCGGGTTGAGTGTACTCGTCTCACATGAAGTAGCCTCACGAAAACTAACTCTTGTCAGAGTGAACGGCACCAGTTGGAGGTATAACCTCGTGTCGGATGGCCGTGCCGCTCTTACAGTAGTCAGTTTAGCCCGAGAGCAAGAGAAAACAAGTTGGAGGTATAACCTCGTGTCGGAAATATGCGGCTCTCTTACAGTAGCCAACTATTGCCTGAGAGTTAGGAAAACCAGTTGGAGGTATAACCTCGAGTCGGAATTGCCCGTCTCTCCCACAATAGGCAGTACAGAGACTGCAACAGTAACCGATTTTTACAATTAACAATTGGGGATGTAAAAACGTCCTCATCAATTGCTAATTGTTCACAAAATAAGATTTTTCAATTGGGGACGTAAAAACCTCCACATCAATTGTTAGATCTTACCTCTGCAAAACCAGCAAGACAACTGTCTGCCGACTAACGAACAACTTGCCTTTTATACCATTCAGTGGCACATACACACACAAACTGCATTGTGTGTGCACAGCTGTATAAGGTAGAGTTGTTTTTCTTTTATGTAAAATTCATATTCTGGCAAACAGGTGGCGTTACTTCCTAACAGGCCGTTAATTTTGAAAACAAATTAAAAAAATTTTAAATTAACAAAAATGTAATTCAACAAAGTAGCTAAAAACTAATAAATAAAAAATATTGAATTCACAAATATATGAAAATGAAAGTATTCAAAATAAACAAAATATTAAGTTCACAAATAAAAACAAATAAATAATAAATATATTGAATTTTCAAATATATGAGAATATAATGTAATGAAAATATAAGGTATTGCAAATATAATGTAATGCAAATATAATGTAATGAAAATATAATGTAAGATATTAAATTAAATTCACAAATAAAAATAAAGGTAAATTTGATACTAAAAGTATTTAGGATAAATAAAATATTAAATTCACAAATCAAAATAAAAAAGTATTTGGTGGGCCAAAAACGAAGGCACCGACTTTTGGCGTTACACTGCCTCCCCTCTTGACAAATCCACGCCTACTGCGTTACCCAGACGAATCGCACCGTTCCCAACCTCGAGATAGTGATGCGAAATCTCTGTCCATCAACCTCTCGCATTAGCCGCACCTGCTGGTGAGCCCTTCTCGTAGCCGCAGCGTGTGAGATTATCTCCTGCAGTTTTACCGAAGCTTGGGCGATAGCAATTTCTCTTCGGCTGGAAGGTATCGGAGGCGTCACCGGGTCGCATGTAGTCTTGATGATCGAAGGTGCCTACTGGAGGCGCATGTGTGGTAAAGACGATGACCGAGCTGTGCACGACGAGGATGAGGTGTAGGTTGTCGTGGCTGACAAATCCGGCCTTGGTAAACCTACCGTTAGGACCCCGAAGTTTTCTTCTGATGCTCTGTCACTCGACAATGATAGTGTCGATGACGGTGTACAAAGGAAACCCCTCTATTTTGTGGTGGTGTTCGCAAGCGTTCATCATCGTTGGGTATAAACCATTCCCGACCAGGAGTTCTAGGTAGGGATTGTTGGACGATACCTATGGTATTATTTTGGTCTGACAATGGCCGCGCGGATGCTTGTTCTGGCTCTGCGTCTGATTGAGCACTCGTCGTCGGGTAACTGATTTCTTCCGTCCTTCTGGTTTCGGGTATTAACAATCTTAACCGCGTACATCTTTCGTAACAGTGATGTCCAAAATAACGGTACTGTTTGTCTTGGACATCCACAGATGCTAATACCCTTCGGGGTGGTGGCGTAGGTGGTCGAAAATTCTCGTTCTCCCAATCGATTGACGTAGGCGATCTAGGTGGGAATGGGGACGATGGTGACGTTGCCCGAAGATCGACGGTATTATCCGTGAACCCAAAGAAGGTACGCCGTATTTCTTCATCGAAGATGTCGAGATCGTTAAACCGCCTAAAACTGATGTCATCCTCCGAGAGTTTTGGTGGGGGCGAAGGCGTGCTTTCCGTGTCGTCGATGTCATCATTGCTGTCAATCAGGTTGATCACATCCTCTTCAACAAACCTTGGTGGCGGAGGTACTTGTTCGACTAAGTCAGGACCCATGACGTCATTGATCGTAACAGATTCGGGTCGCGGAGCCGTTTCTGACTTAGGGCTACTGACTTTCGATGGGTTTTTGCATGGTGGTGTTTTTATTGTCTCACCGGGTTTTGGTTGTGTCGACATCCTGAAAAAGAAGGCCTTCTTCTTCTGTTTGGTGGTATTGGGTGGGGATACTACACTACCCCGTTGTTTTTTCGTATTGCCCCGACGGCGATAACCTTGGCTGGTGCTGGGCACATCATCTTCATCTATGAAGATAGTCCTTCTTAATTTGGCGTTTTCCCTTTCAAGGTTTTGACGAAATCTCCGCCGAGATTCTTCGAACTTCCGATTTGGTTCGTTCATGTTTCTTTCTTTATTATTCTGAGTATTCTGAAAACAAGAAAGAAATTATGTATTAGGTCTCAAAAACAAACACAAAATAATTCGGGTTTTATCCGTTTCAGGGAACTGAATACAATAAACAAAATTATTAGGGTACCAGATTTTATTTTTAGCTTAGGTAGAGTTTTATCTCTGCAAGGTGAGCTGTACGTGTTTTACCACTTCCTACATCACAAATTTCTACAATGACGGGGGACACGAAGCCCTTTACGACATAAGGTCCCGCATATTTCGGTGCGAGTTTGGCAGCGAAGTTATCGACTGCCTTGGACAATGGGTGCAGTTTGACTAGAATATGGTCCCCTACAGCCGGTTTCCAGCTACGCCTACGTAAATTGTAGTAGCGTTGCTGTTTCTGTGAGGCTTTCAGTAAATTCCTTTTTACTTTTACAAATAACTCTCTTAACTCCTTGGCCCGTTGATCCGGATTGGTTGGTCGTGCTCCCGTTCCGATTGTTACCTCATCGTATAGTGCTTTTGGTAATCTGGGCTCTCAACCCTGCGTCAAGAAGGCAGGTGAATAACCCGTTGTCTCCGATGTCCCAGTGCAAATGGCCAGCATAATTTCTGGCCAAAATTCATCCCAGGAGTTGTGCTGTTTTTCCGAAAATTGGGCTATCATGATTTTGGCTGTTGGATTTAGTCGCTCAGTCGAGTTTTCCTGGGGGGTGTATGGGGCCGTAAATTGTTGGCGGACGCCTAGTTCGTGGAGAGATTTCTGCAGCACTTGTGACGTAAATTGGGTGCCATTATCAGTGATGAGCACCTTTGGTACCCCATATCGGGACACTATACGTTCTCGAAAAGCCTTAGCGACTCCTTCTGCGGTTGCCTTCCTCATTGTTACGAGTTCGCACCACTTTAAGAAATTATCAAAAAAAACCAAAAGCATTGTATTACCGTGTCTTGATCGAGGCAGTGGCCCTACGAAGTCGGCCGATACTAAGGCCCAAGGTTCTTCAGGTATTCGTGTCAACATTTTCCCCGCCGGCAGTTGCTGAGTGTCCCTCACCATCCCAGACCAGTAATTTCGACTCGTAACTCTGTATATGGTTTTCCTTATACCAAGGTGCCCAGCTGCTGCCTGGTCGTGGCATTCCTCCAGGATTCGCATTTTTTGTTTGGCATCGACACATAGTTTCCAAGCGGTATTGTCCACATCATTAGCTTCTCTCGCCATGTGTCGATAAAGTTGATTGTTGACGATAGCGTATGGTTTCGCACTTTTGTCAGTTGGGACTCAAACCATGAGTTTGCTACTGGCGCTATTGTCTGTGCTAAATGTACCACTTCCACTGGCTGCCGAGAAAGTGCGTCAGCCACCACGTTTTGTTTCCCCTTTCGATATTGAATAGATAATTTATATTGTTGTAGTTCAAGTGCCCATCTTACCAGCCGTCCTGTTGGATTGTCAATAGCGTTTAACCATTTTAGTGACAGGTGGTCGGTTACCACTACAAATTCGTAGCCGTCAAGATAGGGCCGTATCTTCCGTATGCCCCAAACTACTGGTAAGCACTCTTTTTCAGTCGTGGAGTAATTTCTTTCTGCACTATTAAGGTGTCGACTGGCATACGCAATGACGTGTTCGTTTCCGTCTATTCGCTGTGTTAAAACCACACCTAGTCTAGACTCAGTGGCATCGATTTGTAAAACAAATGGCTGGGTGAAGTCTGGACAAGCCAAAACTGGTGCTTCTGTTAACTTTTTTTTAGTTAATCGAACGCGCCCTGTTGTTCTATGCCCCATATCCAATGTTTCCCCTTTTTTTTAGCAATCGCATCAACGGTTGCGCAATTTTCGCAAAATTTTCCACAAAACGGCAGTACCATGATGTGACCCCGAGAAATTGGCGAACTTCTCTTACGGATTTTGGGGGTGGCATTTGTGCTATTGCTGCGATTTTATCGGGATCGGTTTTTATTCCGTTTTGAATCACAATATAGCCTAAATATTTGGTGACGGACTTGAAGAATTCACATTTGTCGATGTTGATTTTTAAATTTGCGGCCCGTAAGCGTCGGAATACCCCTCTTAGGTTATTCATGTGCTCTTCTAGAGTGGTTCAGATAACAATTATGTCATCCAGATAAGCAAAAGCATAGGGTCCCATCTCCGGGCCAATTACACTGTCTAGGATCCGCTGAAAGGTCGCTGGTGCCGAGTGAAGGACAAAGGGCATTACAAGCCAGTGGTATAGACCACGTCCAGAGACTGCGAACGCAGTGTACTGCTTACTGTTTTCTTCCATGGGAACCTGCCAATATCCGTCCTTAAGATCCAGGCTACTGATGAATTTGGCATTACGTAACATCCGAGCTAGAGGGTAGGCATCGGGTACTGATCTGGCATTTAGTTGTCGAAAATCCATACAAGTGCGCCAGGCACCGTTCTTTTTCTTTACTAAAGTTATAGGAAAACTAAATGGACTGTGGGATCGCTCTGTACAGCCGCGCTCAATTAGGTTATTTATCTCTTCGTCAATAATAGATTGCATAGCTGGGTTGCGTTGTGCATAGCGTATTTTGATCGGCCGGTCATCTTTCATCACTATTTTATGTTTTGCTACTGTACATAAACCGCTGATGCGTTGAAATTTCAGTAACTCCCTCTCCAAAATCTCCCGTATCCTATTTTGCTGGTCGTTGGGAGTCTGGACGTTCCCCTCTTTCTGATATGCTGTGATGACTAGGTTTCTAGGTGCTCTTATGATTTTGCTTACCATTCCATTTTTCGACTCCCGTACTAAGTGATTGACCTTGGCACTATCCAGCTCTACTGTAAGACCTGCACAAGTAATGGTGGTTTTAAAGACCTGGAGAAAATCTAGCCCCACAATGATGTTTTCTGTAGCGTCCGGCATTATCAGGAAATCGCACTTTGCCGTAATAGCGCCCAGGCTCACCAGGAATCGGACCGCCTGAGAAATGATTTTCTTCGACCCATCGGCTAGTACAACCTTAATGTTTACAGCGATGTAACTCGGTTTGTTGGTTATTTGTTCCACCAACGTAGGGGTAACAAAACTTTTTGTCGCTACGGTATCAATAATTGTGGTGACTACTTGATTCTCCATTAATACGTTTGCCTTAAGTTTGTCATCTTCGCAGACAATCTCAGTCAGGTGTTTGCGCGACTTGCTTTTACGGAGTTTCCTACTTCTTCTTGTCTGTTTAACCACTTTAGCGTGGTTCCGTGCCCTCACCAGGCGATGATGCTCACCTCGAGCTATGTTTGATGTGGGTATGCCCTCTAATTCAGTGGCCAGCTGCACGAGCTCTGTTAGCGTTGAAAAATCTCGCCACCGTATATACCATTGGTAATCGGGTTGAGCATTGCGAAAAATTCGTTCCATTTTTTCCTTTTCGGTTAGATTTGTATGACGCATTAATTCTTGTAATGCAAGCATATAATCCTTGAAGGGCTTCCGTGCACGTTGGGTTCTTTTGCGTACTTCATCATTTAATTTTTCAAAATAACATGGGGGCAAGAAAAAATCGGAAAAGTCTGATTTAAAAATTTCCCATTGTTCCCAATGTCTATTGTTGTTTCTGAACCAGCTTAACGTCTTGTCTCGAAAAAATTCCGCCATGACTCGAAGCACATCGCGCAGATTGACTTCATACATGCCTGCGAGTTCCTTCATTCGTTCAATGAATTCCAGCGGGCATTTACCACCGTCGTATTTCAGGCCCCATTTATAACCAAACTCAATCGTGCTTACACGGTTCTATGGTGCTGACTGTGCTGATTCCACATTGACAAATGGCTTCTGCGTGGGATTGATATCCTCAGCTTTCAGGTATAATGCTGGTGAGCTCTCTGCTCCTCTCACTGGCGGCGATTCCAGTCTGGTGATGGGTGATACTGTGGGCGTAGCTTCATGTTTAGCCTGGTATTCTAATAGTGTCCTCTTGACCTCTTCATCATGGTCGGCTGAAATGAATTTTGTTAAGCGTTTCCTCCATTTCTCAACATTTCCTGTAGAGGGCTGCTCGAATTGGTTTAGATAAGTTACTAACTTTTCTCTCTTTAGAGATTACACCCACGTTGTTTTTAACATGTTGTTGTGTTTGTTCTTGTTGCTTTTACTGTTGTTGTTGTTCTTGTTGTTTTGATGTTGTTGTTGTTTTACTGTTGTTGTTTTAATGTTGTTGTTTCGTTGTTGTTGGACCAATTAAATAGTCCCTGCTCGGGCGCCAATGTTACGACACGTTTTCGCTGGTTGCTGGGGTAGCTTCAGCGGAGTGAAGGGTCGTTGCTCACTCAAGTTGAAATGCAATGGTGAATAAAAGACCTCTCTTTCTCTTCACGTTATAACTCGTATCTCTTTATTTACTTTCACGAGTGTTGATGGTAACGCCAACAGTTTGGTCCGAAGGAGAGCGGCTCTTGGTAGTACCGCGCTCAAAAAAACAGCAAGACACTGTCTTACACGTTCAGCTAATGCTGAGCACTGTTACTCGCAATAGTTGTCTACAAACAGCTCTTGACAGAGAGCACGAGCAATCGGTTGGAGGTATAACCTCGGGTTGAGTGTGCTCGTCTCACATGAAGTAGCCTCACGAAAACTAACTCTTGTCAGAGTGAACGGCACCAGTTGGAGGTATAACCTCGTGTCGGATGGCCGTGCCGCTCTTACAGTAGTCAGTTTAGCCCGAGAGCAAGAGAAAACCAGTTGGAGGTATAACCTCGTGTCGGAAATATGCGGTAGCCAACTATTGCCTGAGAGTAAGGAAAACCAGTTGGAGGTATAACCTCGTGTCGGAATTGCCCGTCTCTCCCACAATAGCCAGTACAGAGACTGCAACAGTTACCGATTTTTACAATTAACAATTGGGGATATAAAAACTTCCTCATCAATTGCTAATTGTTCACAAGATAAGATATTTCAATTGGGGACGTAAAAACATTCGCATCAATTGTTAGATCTTACCTCTGCAAAACCAGCAAGACAACTGTCTGCCGACTAACGAACAACTTGCCTTTTATATCATTCAGTGGCACATACACACGCAAACTGCATTGTGTGTGCACAGCTGTATAAGGTAGAGTTATTTTTCTTTTATGTAAAATTCATATTCTAGCAAACAGGTGGCGTTACTTCCTAACAGGCCGTTAATTTTGAAAACAAATTTAAAAAATTTTAAATTAACAAAAATGTAATTCCAAAAAAGTGGCTAAAAACTAATAAATAAAAAATATTGAATTCACAATTATATGAAAATGAAAGTATTCAAAATAAACAAAATATTAAGTTCACAAATAAAAACAAATAAATAATAAAAATATTGAATTTTCAAATATATGAGAATATACTGTAATGAAAATATATTGTAAGATATTAAATTAAATTCACAAATAAAAATAAAGGTAAACTTGATACTAATAGTATTTAGGATAAATAAAATATTAAATTCACAAATCAAAATAAAAAAAGTATTTGGTGGGGCCCAAAACGAGGGCACCGACTTTTGGCATTACAACTGTTTAGAAAGTTCACCCTACTGATTTATGGCTTTACTCAAATTAATTCTATTAATTGAGAGAGGCAACCAAACTAATTCAGCACATTACGACTGAAAACAGAATTTTGGTAGTCAGAATTATATGAATCGTTTGCTTTACTTCTTAAAAAAAAATTTTGACATAATAAAAAATGTAAGTGATATTTAGGTTTAAAAAATAGAATGATTTAAAGAAAATAGCGCAAAGTTCCGCAAGATCCTTGAAAGGTAAATTTTAAGTTGTCTTAAAAAGACTAATGCAAAAAATTTGTTTTATTTACTACCTTGTGACAAAAATTTCGGTATTTGCAAATAGAATGTAAAATGAAAGAAAGTAGGTGGAAAGAAAGAAATCGGGAGAACATAGAGTAGTGTTCTTGATGTGTATGGTTCGAATCATGAAATTTTACGTTATCTTATTTCTGTAACTTATTTTTTTAATTAAAAGTACATATGCAAGTTGTTAAAATTGTTTTATTCACCACACAATAATATTTAATATCGACTGTCGAATGAATTTCTGAGAAAGTTGTGAGTACCATATATATTCAGTCATCATAACCGAATTCCAAGTAATACTCAAACCGCTCAAATTCGATTAGAAACAAATTCGGTTGTTGTAACGAATCTCTTTTCTCTGTGTACACAAATGTATGTTAAGTTTTTATTTGTTTTTATTATTCATGTACAACATAAAATGTATGTTTTAACAATCAGTAACTTTCTTTTATTTTAATAAAAGAATGTTTTTAATCAATAAATATTGCGAAAATAAGTGATAAAGATGAAAAACTTTAGCTAACACCTATATACATAAGTATGTTCGTATGTTTGCTAACGTATCCCCTTTCACTTGAATTGTTCTATTATTTCCAGAAGTAGCAAAAATATAAAAAATCCGATAGTATCGATAGTTTTTTTTAAACAATCGAAACTATCGATGGGGACGACTATCGATAATTTTGCAGCTCTAGAAAGGGGTACAAACAAGGCAAATTAAATACTAGGTAAAACTTGTAGCGCAGGTGATCGAATTCGCTTTACACATTTCTCCGAGCTAACGTCAAAATTTATTTACATTTTTGTGACGCGCCATTAAAAAAAAAACAAAAAAATGTTGAACTTGAAAATAAAAATGAATAATTAATTTGAAAAAAAGTGAATGTGCAAAAAAACGTTGTTTAAAAAGTGAAAAGTGTGTGTGCCAAAGAGTGCTGTAAGAATATTAAAAAAAAAAAACGAACAAAAAACTTACTAAAAAAGAAAACGTTTCTTTATAAAACATTTGTAAATTAAAAGCATTTTAAACAAAATATACATTTTGAAAAATGCGTTATTGTGCGGTTTGCAAGAAAAAGTACGAACGCGGGAGAGAAACTTGGTTCGATATGTCAAAGGACACTAAAAGAAAAGTGAAATGGAGTAACATTTCTGGAATCAATTTTTCTGCAGTGGCCCGTATATGTAGCGACCACTTTCTTCCATCAAGCATAGCATCGTACGAAAAAAAAACGCTTACTTCTGCCAAATGCTGAGCCTTTTCCTTCACAAATGCAAGAGGTTCAAACTAGGCCCAACACAGACGAAAATATAAAAACTGGCTAAGTCTACTTCATTTTATTTAAATATAACACAGAAAAACGATTTGATCTAACTTTTTGGAGAAAAATAATAATACTGCCTTTGGTGCAAATGAGGCTTTGCTTGGGGCGCAACCTTCCTTTAACGGCCCTTCTTCCTTTAATACGAAAACTTATGTCTACGGAAGGAATTTATTAGAATTGGGTGGACATTTCTAACGCAATATGCCTGCATGCATCTAGACCAAGGGCATATAATCACCTATATAAGAAAGGTTTTCCGCTGCCGCATGGATCTACTCTTCAATGTTGGTGTGTAAAAGTCCCAATAAACGAAGGCATATTAACTTCTTCCTTAGAGTATATGAGACAAACATCTCATTTGTCAACAGAAGAAAAAGTTTGCGCATTAGTTTTTGATGAGATGAACGTAGCGGAAACCTTTGAGTACAATCCTGTTGGTGACTGCGTTAGAAGGCCGGCGAAGTACGTGCAAGTAGTTATGGCTCGAGGACTGAAAAAGTCATGGAAGCAACCAGTATTTTATGAATACGATTGCAAAATGACTAAAGACCTTTTGAAGAAAATAATATGCATAATTGATAGCGCAGGTTTTCCGGTACGATATGGGACCAACAAACCGTAAGCTATGGAAAGAATTGGAAATTACCCCAGGTAAGTCAATACGATCTATATGCAAATACACTTCTAACACAAACATTTTTAATACCAACTGTAAACACTTCACAACATCGAGAGCGCATTGCATCGGAAATTAGCTAACTCTGCCAGAAATAATAGCTAACTCTCCTGGAAGGAAATTATTTCAGTTATGATACAACACAAAATGGTAATTAATTAAAAATAATTTTAACTATTTAGGTTGGTGTGAGTGGGTTTTTTGAAATTAATTTTTTTTAATTACTTCTAGTTTAAAAACAAAAAACTATTCATATTAAAATTAATATGTTCTATAAATATTAACTACATATTTAACATAAACAATTTATTCATAATTAATATTCTAATAAAAATTTTTTAGATAAACCTTGGTTTCCTAGCCCTGTTTGTACAGATGACAAGATATTTTCTTTTGCAGATGCCCTACATTTGTTAAAGCTATTACTTTTTTTTTTTTTTTTTTTGTTAAAGCTACACTTTTTGAACGCTGGTTTACTTTATAATAACCAACTTTTGACGAGTCGTACTATAGACGAATTGCTGAAATTGACTTTGAAATCTGGGGCCTAATTCTCTCATTCGTGATCGAAATCGCATTCGAATCGAGTTAAATTTCGACAGTGCGAAATTTTCTGATGATATTATTCGATTCGCAACGAATCGACATTTTCTTTCAGTGTTGAAAAGAATTGTAAAAATTCACTTTACAACACTGAATAAATTGTAAACAAAGCCATATGTGAATACATAGAAAAGGTTAAACAGTATTTCTTTTGTGCCAAAACATATTTAAAAGCAGTGTAAAATATAAAAATAACATGGATCCGGTTTTATTTTTTTATTCATCTTCTTCCGATTCTGAAGAGGAGGAAAACATTAACATCACAAGCAAAAAATCAGAAATAGTGCTGATCCCTTAAGTTTGCCAAACAATGAGTAAGTATATATGTATGTAGTACATATACATTTTTATTTAAAAAAGCTAAACAATTTTTATTTACATAGATTTAAAAAGCGTTTTAGACTGTCAAAAGAAGCCTTTAGTTATATTCTTGGAAAGTTAGAATTTAAGGCAGAGCTTTCCACGGCAGTGCATCCAAAAATTCAGTTGGCAGCAACTTTATCCCTTTTAGCTTCTGGAGGTTTTCAACATTGTGTTCGAAATGATTTCCTAATTGGCGTCAGTCAAAGTGCCTTGTCAATAATTATAAAGCGGGAGTTGGACGAAATGGAGAGTAAGATTTGTGGACATTTCATTCACTTCAATCCCAGAAGAAGTGATGAATGCAAAGAATTTTTCATGAGAAAATATAAAATTCCTGGAGGTAGTTAAAAAATGCATATTAATTTTATTAATTAATAATTTAGATACATATCTACTTTTTTCAGTTATAGGGTGCGTAGATGGGACCCACTTTGGCTTGCAGAAGCCTTCAAATGAGCATATGTTTTTTAATAGGAAGGGATTGCACAGTCTCAATTCAATGATTGTAAGTAATCACTAGTTGAACCGCAGAAGTTAACTTACATACTATGTATGTATGTATTTACAATAGTTTAATATATGTATGTATATTTATTCTTACAGGTATGTGACCACAAACACAAAATGTTGTCCATTAACTCCAGATATGGAGGAGCAGCCCACGATTCATTTGTATGGAAAGAGTCAGATGTAAGACTTATACTGGAGGAAGCATACAACAACAATTTAAGAAACTTTTGGCTTTTGGGTGAGAAAAAAAACTTTGTAAAATTTATTGAAACTTGCAACTAAAAAGTGTTTGTTGTACGTGATGCAGGTTATCCATGTGAACCTTGTCTGCTAACACCCTACGAAATCCGCAAGAAAACTCAATGGAGTCGCGGTTTAATGAAATCCACTCTAAGGCAAGGTGCGTGGTGGAAAGGTTGAAAGCTCGTTGGAAAATTTTGTGCCACGATAAAAGAAGTCGGTATAGTGCAGAAAAAGTTGCACAATTTTCCAACGTTTGCGCAGCGTTGCATAATGTGTGCATCCATTTCAATGTGAGGTTGTGCATCATGACACTGATGATAACCAGATAGTTGTATTTGGTAATGGCAATGAAACGAATCTAAATAAAATAGGAAATAAGATTCGCGATAACATTAAATTAAGTTTGTGTAACAGTTAAAAATGTATATGCATGTTTAAATTTATAAGTATTAGTTACAGTTTAAATTAAATTAACATTTATTTCAATATATATATTGTAGAAAACTAGAAATAAACGTACTTCACTTGTAATAATAGAAAAGAATTTCAACATAAACTAATTCAAGATTGAGTACAAAATGAGATCACTATATATACTATATATTATCACATATGTATGTATGAATTTTAAATACTGAAACAAATTGTTGTTATTTTTATGAACTGTCTTTATTAAGATCAGGAAGACAAAAGCTTAACAATTAAATTTACAATTTGGTTTTATACATTTATCAATGGGCGTTGTAAGTAAGTATAATTCTCTTATTCTACAAATATAAACATAAAATATAACTCAAAAAGAGAGACAATTTAATTATTTTCTTATATTACAATAATTCTCTTACATTATAAAGTAAATACATTTTATAATAAATATTGGTTCAATTGCTAATTGAATATGAAACTGTTATTAGAGTTTTGTATAAGAAATATGAATAAGTTTGGGTGTGGTGTCAAAAGATTCAAATAACAATTGGGAATTTCTGTGGCTTGTAACATTCTACAGTGTTGGGTAAAACTCCCCCGGACAAAGATTGGTTCCCAACTTCTGAAGGAAATTTGGGAAACGAAATAATTGTTTTATCAATTGTCTTTTTAGATTTAAATTTAACTATAAAATATCCAAGGATCAAAATTACCGCAATAATGGTTATAATGTAAATAGATATATTATTTATTTTTTGATTGCTTCTTAACTCTTCTATATATTTTATATTTCTTATATGTTGGTAGGTTAAATTTTCTAAGGATAATTCCTCTTCCAAATTAATTTGTATTTCTCTAGAGAAAGTGGGTATTATTACATTATTTCCATAAAACTTCTTATCATACCATTTATCAAAAAACATGATTTCGCATGATTCAATTCTAATCAGGTAATGACCTGTCAATGTTATAGGTATATCATTACAAGTATGATTAACGGTTACATTATTGACATTGATTGCAAACATTAAATCAGAACTTAATTCTATAATTGTGGTAAGTTGATTTTTTCGATAATTACAATGCATCTTTTTATTGCTTAATATGTTTTCAATACAATTGTCTTTTACTTTAGTTAAATTTTTCTTATAATTAGTATCATAATATATCTCTTTATCTTTCATAATATATGAATAAAATTTTTCGTTTATTTCTAAATTTTTGTTGTTAGGAATAGGCTGGATATATAAAGTGTCATAGAGTTCTTGGGTTAGTTGGGGAATTTGGATTATAAACAAAATATTACTATTATTACTTGCCACGGCCATTCTAATATTCTTTAGTTTATTTTTAATAGTTTTAGACCTTTTTATTATTAAATTGTTTATAAGTTAATTTTTCAGCTTAAGGTCTTTTTAATAAATTAAAAAATTGTTTTAGTGTTTTAAAATATCTTTTTTTAATTTATTTATCCGATATTTCGACCAACTTTGTTGGTCATCTTCAGGGATTATTCTAAAAACAAACAAAAATGTTTTACAACAATATACATATTAACAATAAAAACACAAATTTAATTAATATTTACATTTAAAAAATTATATTTTAAAAACTTTTCGATTATTTACGTCACTTAACTCTTTCACATACTGTTTCTTTATGATTTAATTAGTTTTCTTTTTTCAGGTCTGTGTTTGTTTATTGTATGTCGATATATATGTGCACAATTGTCCGTATCTGCCTTGTAGTTAATTCGTTTCTCTGTTGGGATATTTATTATGTGGAGCATCTCTTGCATATATCTCTTTGCATAGTTATTTTCTCTTTCCAGAACTCTCACTTGTTTTAAGTCTGGTTGGTGTCCAGTTACTGCACAGTGGGCCGCAAGTGCAGTTTTTTGGTTTGTAGGATTATCATTTATTTTTAAATCGGACTTATGTGATGCCAATCTTGTCTTTAATTTTGTTTTCGTCGTACCAATATATACTTTTTGGCATATATCGGTGTCGTCTCCATTACATATTATTTCGTAAATTACATTTGATTGGTCCATTCTGTCTAATTTTGACTTCATATTGCTAAAAAATGTCTTTGTTGTGTTATTTGTTTTCATTGCAAGTATATATTTGTCCCTATCATAAATATCCGAATATTTAACTCTTTCTGACAGTCCAGGAATGTAGTCTATTGATCTTTATATTTTCGTCTGTTTTCCAGCTGTTCTGTTTTCTTTGGCTTCAATTCTTTTCCGTTCTACATGTTCCACCAATTTTATTATTGTCCTTACAGGAAAGTCATTTTTAATGAGAATATTTTTGATTTTCTCTTTATTCTGTTGGTGAAAATCTATATTGCTGATATCCAACACTCTGGTAATGAAGTTAGTAGCCGTATTAATGATAATGTTGCGGGGATGTTTTGAATGATAATTTATCAGCCTTCCAGATGCCATAGGTTTTTGATACCAGTCCAATTTTAGTGTTTTTCCATCTCTTATAATTATTGCGTCTAAATATGGAAGTCTTTTGTCAATTTCTTTTTCTATCGTAAATTGTATTTGTCTATTAAATGTATTTAGGGCTTTTAATGTTTCTTCAACTTAACTAGTTTTAACTATGGCAAAAAGGTCGTCTACATATTTCGTCATTAGCCTTGGTTTTTTGTTCATTTTGTCCATGGTTGTGTTAAGCAATTCTTCCATTATGATGTCCGCTATTACTGGAGATGCTGGAGATCCCATTGGCATTCCTTTATTTTGTTGATAAAAAATGTCATTATACCTAAAGTATCGGCAATCTTTAATGCAAAACGTCAACAATTCCATAAATAACCTCTTTGGTATCTTTGTATGTTTTTCCAGCTTTTCCCATCTGCTTTCTATTGTTTTTATGGCCAAATTAACAGGAATGCTCGGAAATAATGAAATTACGTCAAATGAGACTAAAACCTCGTCATCTTCTATTTCTGTGTTGTCAATTCTGGATTTTAATTCTTTTGCGTCTTTAATATTATATATAGAGTCCATTGTCAAATTCTTTAAAATATTAATTAAATATTTGGAAAGTTTGTAAGAGGGCGAATTTATCGATGAGCATATCGGTCTTAGTGGTATATTATTTTTATGAATTTTTGGTAGTCCATATATTCTTGGTGCCACTGCTATTCTTGTTGTCAATTTATTCTTTACGGTCAGATCTATGATATTTAATTTAAATAATTTCTCTACTAAAATATTGTTTTTACTCTGTAGTGTACTTGTAGGATTTCTATTTATACGTTTATACGTGCACATATCTTTTAAAATATTTTTCATTTTTATATCATAGTTATTTTTGATCATTGCGACGGTTTTATTGCCCTTGTCTGAATTAAGTATTATGATGTCCTTATTCTCCCCCAAATATTTCTTTGTTTGTTTCACTGTGTCTAATATATGTATGTCCCGTATATCTCTTTTCATTTTTCTTTTATGATCATCTAAGAGTGTTACAAATTTTGCTCTTGATATTTCCTGTTGTTCTCTTTCTTCAATCGTTTGTATACATTGTTCTCCATCGGTGATACATCTAAACAGTGGAAAATTATTCTCCGTATAAGGCAATGCAAATTTGGCGCCAAGTGATAATATCCATTGTATATTTTCAGGTATACTTTTTTCTGTAATATTGACAAACCAATCTCTGTTAAAATGCATTTTAAGTTTCTTTGTTTGGTCCTCTTTTAATCTATTAAGTTTTTTATTTAGTCGTGTGTTGTTGTTGTTTTTAATATTGTCAAAGAAGTTTTTCTCACTTAACATAAATAATTTATAGTCATGTTCTCTTAAATTCTTAACAATATTGGTTTTAAGCTTATTTAGTATGTTTTGTTTTTTAAACATCTGTTTGTGTTTGTGTTGTATCAACAATCTTAAAATAATGTTGTGGAAATTATAAATATTTCTTTGCAAGGTTTTATCCAAATTTGTTGTTATATTACCATTCTGCATAAAAATGTTAAAGATGTTCAGGGTAGTATTAGATATAAAACTAGGTACTATTCCCGATTGTCTGCATCCTATTAAAAACGAGGTTGATGATTTTAAATTAGCCATTTGTCTATTTAATTTGGAGAATTCCTTTAGAATATTATTTGTGTTTTTATTATATTGTTGTTTAATATTTTTGTATAGTGTCATGGTGTTTTACTTCTTCGGTGTGCCTTCCGTGTTTTGTACTAACTACAAGGCAGATACGGACAATTGTGCACATATATATCGACATACAATAAACAAACACAGACCTGAAAAAAGAAAACTAATTAAATCATAAAGAAACAGTATGTGAAAGAGTTAAGTGACGTAAATAATCGAAAAGTTTTTAAAATATAATTTTTTAAATGTAAATATTAATTAAATTTGTGTTTTTATTGTTAATATGTTTATTGTTGTAAAACATTTTTGTTTGTTTTTAGAATAATCCCTGAAGATGACCAACAAAGTTGGTCGAAATATCGGATAAATAAATTAAAAAAAGATATTTTAAAACACTAAAACCGGTTTTTAATTTATTAAAAAGACCTTATTCTAGTTTTTCAAAAGTTATATTAAATTTAGTCAATTCCTGGTCCGTTAATATATTTTGGCTTAAAAGTCCTAGTCTTGAAGTCAAAAGTATTCCTTCAACCTTGTCTATTATTTTTCCTAATGTCATTATCTGAAAAGTTAAATGCGTTTTCTCGATTTCCAGTTTTTCCTTCTTTGTTTCATTATTGAGTGTAACATACACCAAGTAAATTTTCTTCCCTTCCATTTCGTATATTTTTGAAAGTTTTGCCAATTGTTCATCAAAGTGATGATTGATTTCAATTTGGTTATTAGATTGTTCAATTTCGTTATGCGTGTTGGTTTCAATTGTATTCAATCTGGTTTCTATCTCTTTTCTATCCTCTTCATCCATCGTCCCGTATAAGTACTTCAGTCCAGTACCCATAATGTTGATCAGTCCTCGTTTTTGCCTATTTGGAAGAAGTATTTTTAAAGATGTCCTTAAATGTTGTATCTCATGACCTAAGTAGTAGTCGTTTAGCTTAATTATCTCATCCTCCAAGTTATCGATATAATCCTCGTATTTTGTTATGTTAAAAATGTGTATGATATTAAAGTACTCTTCAATTAAATTTTTTTGTCCTAGGTTTACCACAGTGAATCCATTTCCTGTCGTTAGATCTGCAAAATCAATTTTCTGAGCGTGTATTACTGCTACTGCAAATGTTATCAGTAGGGTCAACCAGAACGTCCAATGAGCTGAAAGTATTTTTAGCACGGATTAATTGATCCTTATAAACTTTTTGATTATAATTTTTATAATGTTTGTCATCAAGCTTTTCTAGACTAACTTTTTCATATCTTGCGTCTGTTTTTTGAGCCCTAAAATCCTTTTTAAATTTTTCATTTACTGGTACATCTTTCCGGTTTTCATTAAGATATTCTAAAGTTCTTTCCTTTCGCTGCTCTAATATTTCCGCTACTTTTCTATTTTCCTCTGGGTCAGATTGAAAATGTATTTCTGAAGGCTTTCTTTTAGTCGATAAATGAATAGTATTATTATAGATAAAATTAGCTTGTATAGGTAAATCTATGGTATAAGCAATATCGCATTGTTCTTCTCTTATTTTTAAAATTCTAATATGTTCATTTAAGTTACTATGAAATCTTTCTATGTCCGAATTTCCGGTGTGTCTGTATGGTGTGGTAAAGTGTACGTCAACTTTTTGTTTTTCTAGAAAGTCTTTAAAAAGAGCTGAAACAAATCCTGGTTCATTATCCAAGATTATTTTCTTTGGTGTTCTCATCAAGTTGAACATAATTGTAAAATGCTTAACAAGATTCAAAGGAGTCCTGTCTTCGATTTTTTGAATTAAAGCATATTTCGAAAACTTATCAATTATCGTGATGTAGGGTGTTTTTGGGTCCATATACCAGATGTCCGCGTGATAAATTTCATGTGGTGCATTTGGGGTTTCCGTTTTTTCAAACGGAAGTTTAGGGGGGTTTCTCTCGATTTTGTAATTACAAATATCGCAATTATTTATAATTTTGGATATTTCCTTTTTCATGTTCGGAAAGTAATACTTTCTTTTTAATTCCAGATATGTTTTATCAATACCCGGGTGGTTGTTTTCATATTTGTGGTGCTTCATTATTATTTCTAATAATTCGTGCTTTTCCACATTTTCTAACATGGTATAGGTTCTGTATATTTTTAATCTTTTTATATTTTTAATTTTTATTACTTCAGTTTGTATCATCAAATATAATTCTTCAATTTCACAATATATAACTATATTTTCTACCTCCTCTATTAGTTTTAATATTTTTTCCAAGACAATAGCATAATTATTTGTACTAACCCCGAATTTGTATAACTTTTTTTTAAATTGCACTTTTTCTTCATATGAGTCTTCTTGCTGTCTTTCAATTAGCAGTTGTTTATTTGCAAATTGTAAAGGACTTTCTATTACTGGAATATGATCTATCCCGTCGTCCTGTGCGCTGTGTACAGTTGGTATAGGAGAGCTTACTCTTACTTTATTTTTTCTTCTAGTGCTTTTTGGCTGGTTTGCTGCTCTTTCGACAACCCTAAAATTTAATTTGTCACTCTTATGTTTACGCAAAAAATGTCCCTTTAAGCCTCTTTTACTTTCAAAATGGCCGTTGCATATGTTGCAATGAAAAACTTGTGTACCATGTTTCTGGTTTATATGTTGGTTTAAAACTTCCTTTCTTTTATAATTCTTTTTACAGATGCTACATTCGAAAAGGTTTATTTCACTACGTATTCTAGATAGAGCATCAGCAACCTTGTTTTCCTTTCCCTCCACATAGTTGATATCAAACTCATATTCATTTAATTTTATTTTCCATCTTACTAGCTTCGAGTTTGGCTCTTTTAAAGAGTCCAACCAAATCAACGGTCTATGATCAGTGTTCAGTCTGAATTTTCTTCCATACAAGTAATGCCTGAATTGTCCGCAAGCCCATACTATAGCTAATAATTCTTTTTCGATGGTGCTATAGTTAATCTCATGCTTATTAAGAGTTCTTAAGGCGAAAGCCAAAGGTCCGTCTTCTTGCGACAGAACGGCACCAAGGGCAAAGTTGCTCGCATCTGTAGTAAGTACAAATTGTTTTTTAAAATCCGGGTATCTCAACACCATGTCAGAAGTTAGTACAGCTTTTAGCTGCTCAAATGAATTTTTATAGTCCTGTTCATTAATATCTATAATACTATCCTTTTTTAATCTTAATGTTAGTGGTTTTGCAATTTTGGCATAATCAGGAATAAATTTCCTATAGTAACCACTAAGGCCCAGAAAACTTTGGATTTCTTTAATAGTCCTTGGAATAGGAAATTTCTTTATACATTCTATCTGCTTAGGATCTGGTTTTACCCCTTGTGCTGTTACGACATGTCCCAAGAAGTTAGTTTCCGTTTTCAAAAAATCGCTCTTATTCAATGAAACCTTTAGATTAGCTTCCCTAAGCGTTCTGAAAATTGTTTTTAAATTGTCCATGTGCTCCTGAAATGAAGTGCTAAATATTAATATGTCATCCATATAAATGACACAAATTTTGTTAATATATTTCCTAAGCACATTGTTCATCATTCTTTGAAATGTTGCGGGCGCATTTTTGAGCCCGAAAGGCATACGTTTGAATTCGTAGTGACCATCGCTTGTCGAAAAGGCAGTTTTTTCCTGGTCGTTTTCATCAACCTCTATTTGGTAAAACCCCTTTGTCAAATCAAGCGTGGAAAAATAATTAGCTCTGCCTAATTTATCGAGAGCCTCATCAATAAGGGGAATTGGATATTTATCCTCCTTAGTGACAGTATTTAGCTTTCTGTAATCAATTACAATTCGCCATTCTTTACTACCCACTTTATCCTCCTTTTTTGGGACAATCCAAATAGGAGAGTTGTAGGGAGAATTGCTAGGTGCTATTATTTCTTGTTCCAACATTTCATGAATTTGCCTTTTAACTTCTTCTTTATGAACTTCAGGGTACCTGTATGATTTAGTATAGACAGGTCCATCAATGGTTGTTTGGATCCTATGTTTTATTTCATTTGTAAAAGTAAGATCGTCACCTTTTTTATAAAATATATCTGAAAATTCCCTAATAAGGTTTCTTACAGCATTTTCTTCCTTTTCATTCAGGTGTCCTATCCGCAACTGTTCCATGACTCCCAGTTCGTCTAAATGATGAAATTCGGGTAGTTTTTCTATTTCTTCTAAATTTATTAATGGTTCATTTTCACTTTGACCTTCAAAATATAATGGTAATTCTTGGTTATTGATTCTAATAGATTATTTTTTATAATCTATAACTGCATTATTATTACGTAATAATTTAGATCCAAATATTCCGTTAAATACTGGATGAAAGTTAGAAATCTTGAATGTTTCATCTTTTTTGAGGCATATTTGTAGGCTATTTTTTGGGACTGCAGCCTCTTTTATTTCTAAAAATCCTGAAGCAGTTTTTATTTTTAAAGGTTCTTTTAGTTCACGAATTAAATGTTTTGGGCAGTGACTTTTTTGAATTAGATTTTCCGTGGAGCCTGTATCTATTAAAATTCTTGTTGCTCGGTTTCCCTCCTTGAAAAGAACATAGGGCAACCTGAGCTCGGTGGACTCTCTGCTGGGGAGGCCATAAATTGAAAATTTTGTTCATTACCTAAATAATTATTTTGTCTACGGGTCTGTTCACTAATGTCCATTGGTTCTACATTGTTTTCTCCACTAGTGTATCTGTTAAAAGAATTTGTATTCCAATTGTGGCGTGGAAATATTTTATTTTGTTTACTTCTATCATAGGTGTTTCTGTTTGGGTTAGTTTGACTGTTTCTATTAGTATTATAGCTAGTTTTGTAAGAAATATCGGGATTAGGATGTTTGTTAGTGGAACTTTGCATTCTACTTTGGTTACTGTAATTTTTAAAATTATTATTTCTAATTTTTTCACCTGATAGCAAATTTGCCTGACCTAATTCATGAAGTGCAGTTTCAAGGGAATTTGGCTTTAAAGAGCAAAGAACTGTTCTTAAATGTAAAGGCAACTTATTAATAAATACTTTTAAGGCTACGTTGTTATTATGAATTATCTCGGAGGGATTGCCATCTTTGATTTAATAAAGATAATTTTGTTTGTATAAAATTATAAAATTGCAAAACGTCACCTCTATATTGCGCACCTCTCAACTCTTCGTACAGAACCTCAGCCGAAGCTAATCCTCCGAAATTCAACTCCAACAGATTTTTTATTTCGGACCATCTTGTTAAATGTGGATGAATCTCTAGAACTAATCTTGCCTTACCTTGAATTTTACCTTTAATAATGGACAGAAACATTCTTTGGGAAGTGGGGTTGTACTGGTCCATTGCTGTGATGACATTATCGATACTCTCTAAGAAGGGGTACAATTCTTCCTTTCTGCCATCGAAATTTGGCACCAAACTTAAAAATTTTAAAGGATCGATATCTCGTTCCTGCTGAGGAAGTAATACCTGTTGTTGTATTTGTTGTTGAAGTTGTTGTTATTGTTGCAGCAACTGTTGCTCCATTTTTTCTAGTTTTCCTCGATTATTTTCAAATATTTTCCTCCTTCGTTCCGATCTGTAGTTTTTAATATCCACCTTGATGTTTTTATTTTCAATTAAAGCACTTTTCAATTTGATTTATTTGTTTATTAATTAATGTTCTATTCAGTTAATTAGTATTCATTTAGTATTTTCACTTAAAGTTTTTTTTTTTATTAAATAAACTTGTTTTTATTTTATTTTCTTTTTTTTTTTTTTATTTTTGTTTTTTATTTTTTATTTTTTAGTTTATTAGGTAAAACTTATTTTTTACTTTCAGAAAATGTTTTTGCACTTCAGATTTTTAGACCACTTTTATTTAAATTAATATATTTATATATATATATTTCTTATGTAATAATTCTGGAGGGACCCTTGGGTATCGCAGAATTTAATTTATTTTTATCCTTTTCGTAGGATTCTTTTTTACTCGGGATAAGCTATTTATTTTTGCTTATCCTACCGACTGCGCCAATTTTAAATACTGAAACAAATTGTTGTTATTTTTATGAACTGTCTTTATTAAGATCAGGAAGACAAAAGCTTAACAATTAAATTTATAATTTGGTTTTATACATTTATCAATGGGCGTTGTAAGTAAGTATAATTCTCTTATTCTACAAATATAAACATAAAATATAACTCAAAAAGAGAGACAATTGAATTATTTTCTTATATTACAATAATTCTCTTACATTATAAAGTAAATACATTTTATAATAAATATTGGTTCAATTGCTAATTGAATATGAAACTGTTATTAGAGTTTTGTATAAGAAATATGAATAAGTTTGGGTGTGGTGTCAAAAGATTCAAATAACAATTGGGAATTTCTGTGGCTTGTAATATTCTACAGTGTTGGGTAAAACTTATGCATGTAAATATATTTAAAACTTTTAATAATCCTTAAGCTTCAGCAACTCTTTTCTGCGTATTTCTAATTCCATTGCCTTAATCTGCATGGTCATTTCATGTTCCATTTGTTTCATTCTTAAGTTTTCTTTCTTAATTTCTAGTCTTATCAAGTCTGTTGAGCATTTCCTGCTGGTAGCGTTCCACGGAAGTTATATTTTTTTGCAACAAACTTGTTTTATTTTCCTTTTTTTTCACTTTAGGCAAAGGTTTATATTTTATGTTTGTTTTAGTTGACTCTGATTTTTCTTCCTCGCCATTCATCTCAGTTTCTATAAACGAGGAGAAGTTGCGCTGTACTAGATCTTCACTTTCGGAAATTAAGCAGGAAGATACACATAAAACGTCATTATTTTGTGAAACATCAAATTCATTAGTGGGTGTGCAATACTTGTCCGGTCCAAAGCATTGAACTGTTCTTAGACCCCCAACAGCGACATTAATACCTGCTGCAACCATTATTTATTCTTCTACTTGGGTTAGCACTTTCTCCTCATAGGGCCCCCACCTGTTTGTTTCTTTGAAGAATTATTAAAAGAGATCTTCTTCCTCACGTTTTGCTTTTGATCAGCATACACCTTTATTAAAAAATTATTAAAAAAACTATTATAATTTTTTTTATTCGGTTGGTTACCTTGCGCCACGATTTGGGATCTTTTATAGGTGGCCCAGAAGCATTTAGTTTGGTTGTTAGTTGCTCCCAAAGTTGGTTGGCTTTTGATTTTCCTTGGGAACTGTTTGACAAAATATTTTTTGCCAAATCACTGTGCTGCAACATAAAGTCAGCTAGAATTTCTTTTTGTGAATAATTTATTTTAAACCTGAATTAATTAAAATACAAAAATTTATTTAATTTAATTTTTGATTAAAATTTATTTTAACTTACATTTTATTTGCTCTTTAACGATTAACGTTAACTCGATTGCTTTTTTGATTGCGAGTAAAAACACACACGGTTGCATTCGAATGATCGCTCGCTGTCGAATGGCGTCATTAGAAATTTCGATACATTTTGTTAGATATCGAATGAGAGAATCCCAAACCTGAATAAGCTCACACGTTCGAGTAAGAAATCGCACGCAAGCGAATGTGGGAATCAGGCCCCCATCACTTATAAGTTAACACATGAACATTTATAAGTAAAAGGTCCAGGTAAATTTCACTTGTTCATTGGTAAAAGATAACACTTAATTCATAACTTTTAGCAAGAAAAAAAGTTAAACTTGCGGCACAGTTGTTTTCTCACACAACTGCTAATGCAATTAGAAGATGTTACTCTCTCGGAATGGAACTCTATCAACCAACTCATCCAGCTAGTAAATGACTGGTTTGATATGCTCAACTCTTATAAATTAACTTAGTTATCAACAATATTATATTACTTTAAAATTATTAATACCAGGAACTATACGGCTTAGCTTTGGAGTATCAAAATGATATATTGGCCAAAATGAATATGCTAAAGTCGGCACCAATTGTGTCTGGTAAAAAAAATTTGGAGGTTTTTCAAAAAGGTTTCTTAATTACTAATAATGCCTTAATGATGCTCCAAACTTATGTTGCAAAGTATAATATGACGTACTTGGTCACAAACCGCCTAAATCAAGATGTCTTGGAACGCTTTTTTGGTGTTATACGTAGTAAAGGTGGATTGAACGACCATCCATCGCCAAGAGATTTTTAGTATAGGCTTCGTAAATACATCTTGGGTACAATTAAGTCATTAAACATTTTTTAAATTAAAATGTTGATAATTTCCTATTTATTTTTAGCTAGAAATACTGAGCAACTTAATGGAAAAGGAAATATTGAAGATGATGATACTGACTGGCTAAATTCAACAATAACAAGTGAAATGCCACAGTCTCCATGTACAGAAGTGAATGACGATATTTTGGATGAACCACCTGAAGATGACAAAGAAAACGAACTTGGTGATTTGGATGAAATTGGTATTCTTCAAGAGGATGCTTTGGAGTATATATGTGGCTACATGATGAAAAAGCTAAATCTTGACAAATATCATAGTAATGAAAATTCGTTTACATGGGTCGACCAAGTGTCAATAGCTTCTTTAAAAAACCTAAAGAGATCTTCTTAGAACAGGTGAAAAAATTAGAACTGATTTTTAATAATTTAAATGGCAGAGACATAATACATTGCCCAAATCTGAAACTAAAGTTTTTGGAACTCGGAAAATCCGTTGATCTCCCAAAAAATCTACAAGAAGTTTTTTTCAAACGCCGGATTTATTTTCGGATTAGACATTTGAACAACAGATTAAAAGTTCAAAAGTCAAAGCAAAGGTTAATGGGATTTAGCAAAGTGCTTAAAATTAATTATTAAAAATCCCTTATCTCCAAAGTAAGTATTAAAAATTTCTTATAATTATGTGTAAGTAAATTTTAAACACTAATTCTTCTTCTACAGGTCACAACTGAAAAAAGAAGTGCATCCTTAAAGATACATTGAAAATTAACAATGACTACTACGAAGTAATATAGTTATTTATAAATCCGTTGTTGCCCAGGTAAATATTAAGAATTTATGTATATATATATATATATATATATATATATATATATATATATATATATATATATATGTGTGTGTGTGTGTGTGTGTGACAGATGCATACCGTAATTCACGAATTTCATTAATTGTAATATGAATATGACATGAACATTTATTTTATTTTCTTTGTTATTGCATTCCTATTTTTCTTAAGTCGAAAAATTAAAAGAAATTTGTAATATCAGCATATTTCATGAGAACATTTATGAAATAAATTATTCTTAAAAGAGAAAACATTATTTTTGTGTGACGTAATGTAAAATCAGCATATTTTGTGAGAACCTTTATGATGTTAATTATATATAAAATGTTTTTAAAAAATAAAAGCTTCAGTTTATGAATAAAACTCAAAGTACAAACACTGTATTTTACTGGCGAAACGAACCTTTACGCTTAATAATTTAATAAGTTAAATAAAAACTACAAGATTTAAGATGTATTAATAATCAAAAGAAAATTAATACTTTTAACTTTGTTATAAAATTGTCGCTGAACAAATAGAATAAAACTCTGTGACAGTGACTGTTTAAAATAAAAAAAAAACTCTGTGGCACTGTTAATTAATCTTGCAATATTACAACGCAAAAACAAAAATATATAATAAAATAAACCAAAGAAAATACCACAAAGTGTTCCAAATACTTCTAAATAACTTTTCATCAGCCTATGGATAAAGTAATCCTTAATTTAGGGCAACTATCAATTAACAGCAGAAGAGTAAGTGGTGCTAATAGTGATCAGGGCTGCCGTTTTTGGTTATTTCTAACCAAAAGTGGTTATTTTTTTCTTTAATGTGGAGATGTGAATATTTTTCTCATTTTGGTTATTTTTTCTGCAAAATAATAATACACATGTACATATTTTTTATGTTATACTTTTTAATTTTATATTCTTCAATTTTTCGAATTGCTACCAAGACAACTGAAAATAAAACAGCTGTGACTAAAATCGCTAGTGCAGCCACCTGTTATGAATTCGCCTTTATTGCTACTCATTTGCTTATAATACTTTTCTTTTGCAACACTGTCAACAGCTTTTAATTTTGCTAAATGTGAAATTTCACTTCAAAATGCAATAAACTTTTAATAAGTAAATCTGTTGTCTTAAACTATTATACTGTGACCCTAGAGTTAATGTCGACGTCGTTGACGGCGTCAAATGTCAAAAAAAAAGTTGAATCGTATGAAATTGTATGAGAGCAGTTAATCTCAACGCGTTGAAACGCCGTAAAAGTTCAATCTGTTTCAACTTTTTCGGCATTGAAACGCCGTCAACGACGTCGACATTAACTCCAGGGTGAACTGCAAGTTTTGTTTAATTTGTTTTAAACAAACTTTTATTTTTTTAAACATACGTGTACAATCGTTACTTATTACATACATACATATGTATGAATTTAAATCACATAAGTTACATTATAAATATGTATCCATTTTTAATGTTATTTAATAAAAATACTACATATGAGCAACAACCAATTCCGACACTGATTTTAAAATTAAGTAATATTATATTTAAGAAAATTGTGCGATGAAATTAACATAAGCTTGTGTAGAATACACGATACAATTAGATTAAGTGATGAAAGTAATAAAAAAAAACATTTTATAAGAATGAAGCTAACTCCCAAGCCCTAAGAATACTAAAAAAAGAACTACGCAATCATTTAACCGCACTTGTTAATGCGAATTTAGCAGCAGATTTTAAGTCAGCAGTAGATATTCTCAGACGAAATAATGAACTAGATAACGGACACTTTGAACGAAGAATGACAAAAGTACTCAGAACCGATCACTTCCGTCATTATCCTCAAGTAGTGAACAATGAATATAGAAACATATACACCCCAAATCGAAGTACTAACACTTTTAATCACCCAAGTTTTAGGAATAACCGTAATGAGAACTTCCAGAATAATTACAATAATAGTTATAGAAATAATGGACAAAATATTAACACACACAATAATAGCCCAAACAATAATGACTTTTACATTAATAATAGATTTCCCAATAGTTCACGTCCTTACAAACGCCAAAGGATAAATGACTCAATCCAATCTCGCATTAGCCGTTTTAACCCTGCCGAGCCCATGGAAGTCGAAAATTTTCACTTAGCGGTCTCAAACCCCTCCCATCATCTCAATAACAATACAGGGTAGAGCTTATAAATTCTTGATTGATACGGGATCCTCAATTAGTCTTCTTCGTCGACGCTTTGTCAGTTTCCCCAAATAAAGTACATCCCGTTTGTGTTAGAACAGCTACTGGGAACATAGTTCTCAATGAGACCTTAGAAACCTTTAGCCCAATAACAAGAGTTAGATTAGTGTTTTATGCGTATAGGTTTAGTAACAATTATTCGGGCCTGCTGGGCTTTGATAATTTAAGCAAATTAAGGGCACAACTAAGTATTCCAGGGTGATTTGTTGTCCTAAATGATATTAAATATTTTGTTTTGACCGAAAATCAAGAAGGAAAGGAGGAAGAAAAAACTTTCCAGTTAATAAAAATACTTATTTTGATTCGGGGATCAGCCAACCCGAGTATAAGCAAATTCGAGGTAATAAAATTAATACCCCGCATAATAGTCACCCAAATATTAAATATTTATTTGAACGAAAATCAATAAGAAAAAGAAGGAATAAAAAGCCTTCCACCTAATAAAAACATTACCTCTGATTCACATATCAATCAGCTTGAGTATAAACAAATTCAAGGTAGTAAAACTGACACCCCGCATAAACCCATCCAAAATCTTTGAATTGTATTGATTACGAATGTAAAAAAATTGGTCACCTCAGTAGAGAGGAATTCACAAGCTTAAAAGTGTTGTTACAGAAATATGGTAGCATTTTTTTTTATAGGTAGGGAGATAATTTAACCTTTATTAATGTTGTTAAACATAAAATCAACACTATCCACGAAGATCCAATATATTGCAAAACGTATCGTTACCCTCAAGTTCATAGGGACGAGGTTAATAGGCAAACTCAAGAAATGCTGGACCAGAATATTATATGCCACAGCCAGTCACCTTATAATGCACCAATCTGGGTTGTACCTAAGAAACTCAATTCGACTGGTAAACAAAAATGGCGCATCGTTGTCGATTACCGCAAATTGAACGATATAACGATTAGTGATAAATACCCAATTCCGGTTATGAATGACATTTTGGATAAATTGGGTAGGTGTTTATATTTCGCTACCCTCGATCTTACAAAAGGGTTTCATCAGATCGAAATGGAACCTTCTGATCGAAAAAAGACAGCATTCTCCACACAGTTTGGTCTCAAAAATGCGCCCTCAACCTTTTAACGTTTGATGAACACAATTCTTGGAGACCTTATAGGAAAAGAATGCTTGGTCTACCTGGACGATATAATAATCTTTAGTACTTCTCTCCAAGAGCATATCAACTCAATAGAGATGGTGTTTAGTTAGCTTCCGGATGCCAATTTGAAGGTGGAGCCTGATAAAAGCGAATTTTTAAAAATGGAAACCACCTTTTTGGGACACATTATCACACCTGATGGTTTAAAACAAAACCCTGACAAAGTTAAAGCCATCTTGAAATATCCAATTCCTAAAACTGAAAAAGAAATTAAGCGATTTTTGGGATTGGCCGGATTTTATAGGAAATTTATACAGAATTTTTTCAAAATAACTAAACTATTGACACATTGCCTTAAAAAAGAAAATAAAATTAATTCATCGGATAAGGATTATATTAATGCAGTCGATACTATTAAATTGTTAATCGTTAATGAACCAATATTGATTTTCCCAGACTATGAGAAGCAATTCATGCTGACAACGGATGCTTTTAATTCTGCCCTTGGTGACGTCCTTAGTCAGAGCGGACACCCAATTTGTTTTGCCAGCCGCGCTCTAAATGAGCACGAATTAAATTATTCTGCTACTGAGAAAGAGTTACTAGCCATTGTGTGGACAACAAAGTACTTCCGCCCCTATTTGTACGGCAAAAGATAAATGATCAATAGCGATCATAAACCATTACAGTGGTTGCAAAATCTTAAGGACCCAAACCAAAAGCTTCAAAGAAATCAAACATATCCCCGGAAAGGAAAATTACGTTGCGGATGCACTATCCCGTGCAAGAAAAGAGAATTGTAATTTCAATGAAGAAATTGAAGAGAACGGTGAGCCAGCCGATGAGGCTGATAAAGTGGAAGATATTTCATCTATAGCCGCAACAATTCACTCCGCTGATGAAGATAATTCCTCGTATATACCAATAACTGAAAAACCCCTAAATATATTTAAGAATCAGATCAAATTTGTTAGAGGAAATCAAAAGAGAATCTTTACAAAGAAGATATTTTCCAATCACGTCACAACGGTTGTTTATAAAGATCTGGACACCGAATCAATTAAAGGAATAATTAAAACATATTTATTTAATAAAAAAATAACCCTTTATATGCCGGACGACGGCGATTTCATCAAATTTCAGAGAGTTTATGTTCAAATCATTTCGAATGACAAAAACAGGACTCTGAAATCGACCAAACTTCTGAAGAATTACACAAATTACCCTGATTTTAAGACAAAAATTTTAGAAATTCAATTCATTTGAACGGATTACATCATAATATAAAAAAATAGTCAGGGCATTTAAAATAAAATATTACTTTCCGAACTATGCTAAGGAAATATCTTGTATTATAAACGAGTGTAACCTTTGTAATCGTTGTAAGGAGGACCACATAGACTATAAATTGCCATTTAAAATCACACCTCCTGTTTACGAAATAAGAGAAAAATACGTGACAGACTTTTGGCAATGGAATTAAGAATACTATCTAACTTGTATAGATTTGTTTTCAAAATTCGCCATAGCTGAACCAGTAAAGTCATTAAACTAGATCAAAACCAAAAGAGCTCTTTTGAGGATATTTAACAAAATGGGTCCTCCAAGTGTTTTGAAGATAGACCAGGATCAGGGAATGAATAATAATAACATAAAAAAATTGTGTGAAGAATTGAATATAAAATTGGAGGTGACTACAGGAAAAACAGGTATTTCTGATATTGAACGATTATATAAAACACTTAATGAAAAGCTTAGAAATTTTAATACTTCAAATGACAAAGAATTGATTTGCATGCAAACAGAGCAAACAATCTTTACATATAATCATACCATAGTTCATTCTACTACAGGAGAGACGCCGTATAATATATTTTTTAACAAACTCCAACCTCAAACAAATTTACAAGAGGTTAAAAAAAACAGAATAAAGAGTATAAATATGACTAGGGTAGAGAAAGCAATAGATGTTAGGTACTTAAACGCTGACAATTCAAGAAAACGATTGAAAAAGATTGAAAACCCTTTCAAGAGAGTCGAGGTCGTAGAGGCCCCAGACGATAATGAGCATTATGTTGTTAAGTGCAAGGATAGGCACGTTAGAAAATATAAATCACAGTTTAAAAGGAAGAAGGATCATGGTCGAAACTAACAAGAATAAATTTTTTCAGGTACATTAAAATCTAACAAACCTAAACTTTGGAAGCTCTCTACCATTCTCTTGTTGCTGCTTTTCTCAGAGAATACAGGAGTCGGTGCCCAGACGATCGAAATAAACAGCGTAGAAAATAATTATGGCTTCGCAGTTGTTGAGCAGGCTACCTTAGATTACCCAATAAATTACAAATATCATATCTTGACTGTTAACAAAACTTATCTTGACCTGACCTATAATAACCTTATCGAACAGTATTACCCAAAAAAATATTACCAAACGGACACAGTTGGAAAATACCTTACACTAGCGTTTAAAGAGAAACAATTATTTTCGGTTAGACATAGACGCGGATTGGCAAATGTGGTGGGCGACGGTTTAAAATTTGTTTTTGGGACTCTAAACGAGGACGATAAAGGAGAGTTGGAGAGCAAGTTTGATTACTTAAAAGCGAACATAATAACAACAAACCAATTCAACGAACTGATAGATCAAGTGAACAATGAAAGTAGACTGTTGCGAAAGCTGGAGTCAGACGTGTCAAGATTACAGAACAAGAACACGGAAAGAATCTGCAAAAACATATTTTTCGACGATGTAAAAAGATATCTTGAACATATCGAGGATATCCAGTTAGCAATGCAGTTGGCTAGACTGGGCATTATAAACCCAAAACTAATCGATTTGCAAACCATGACAAATTTAACTGTGTTGCAGCTCGAGAACATAAAAACTTCAATTTGGTTAGAGGGAAGTTTAATTTATTTCTTACTTTCTATTCCTATTGAATTCGATAAATATAAAAGAATAAAAGTAATCCCAATGCCAGACGAAAATAATGATGAGTTAGTACTTGACGAAAAAGTAGATTATGTAGCCAATCATAACGTAGTCTACCAATTGCTGGATAATAAGGTAATAACAATAGGAGATAAATGTATCAAAAATTTAATAAATAATAATAAAACTAATTGTCAATATAAAGAAAATAAAGGATCATATTTTTTGTATTTCATTGAACCAAATATAATAGGTACAAAGAAACTAAACGAAACGAAAATAAACCAAAATTGTAATGATTTGAATATAAAAATAAAAGGAAATAATATCATAAGATTAAATAATTGTAAAGTAAAAATTGGTATTTTTGAAGTCAGTGTGAAACAAAAAATAGAAGATCAAAACATACTACTTACTGTAAAAGACCTTAAAAATTTGGTAAAAGAAAATATATCGTTCCCAAAACTAAAGAAACATATAGACATAATAAATAGTAAAACGAACAACTATTCTATAAGTTTATTAACTTTTATTTTAATAATATTACTATTAATTGTAAACTTATGCATAAGATTTTAGAAGAATATTTTTATAAAAAACCGAACTAACGAAGAAAAAGTCAATGAGGACATCGACTTATCTAAGGTGGGGAGGAGTGACATATGCATACCGTAATTCATGAATTTCATGAATTGTAATATGAATATGACATGAACATTTATTTTATTTTCTTTGTTATTGCATTCCTATTTTTCTTAAGTCGAAAAATTAAAAGAAATTAAACACTTTGTAATATCAGCATATTTCATTAGAACATTTATAACATAAATTATTCTCAAAGTACAAACACTGTATTTTACTTATATATATATGAATGAATAAAACAAAAATTTATAGAATAATAAGTTACGATGTATAGTAATTTAATTTATATTTAAGTACCTTAGGAAATTAATTCGTCTTATCGAATAAGAAAGTTAGCGATTATATACACCTATACAGAAATATAAACGATTCATTTTTATCTCTCCTTTATATCAATAAAACATAACCTTTATAACATTAAAATACAGAATCTAGTTGTAAATTCTCTTTAATGAAGCAGTAAGACAATAAAACGAGCAGGTAAGTAACCGCAGTTTGGTGGTTGATGGTGGTAAAAGTTAGGGACAGTTCGCATAATTTGACACGCGACTGTCAAGGTGAAGTCCGTAGTGACTTCAGCTGGGAGGGACGTCCAAGTTGGCATAACACCAGCCAACATTAGGTGAAGATGTGGAATGGTAACGGCAGCAAATGGTTCAGCGTAAGAGTTAGTTTCAGTTTAAATTCTACAAGATACCAAATGTTCGGTTAGTCGCCACTTTTTCTGTTTAATAGTGGATTTTACAGTCTGGTATTAGTAAATTTTTTTTTGTATGTGTTAAAGGAGCCAGAGAGTTGAAAAGAACCTCCCCATCCGGCGAGCTTAGCCGCGCTAAAAGCCAGCATACCAGCACAAACGACAATCTGGACACGGAACTAAACGTGAAACAATTTAATTAATTTTTTCCATTTTATGCCTATATCAACACAACATTAACACACATATGTACACATTACAAACATGGCGCCCAACGTGTGGCCCAAATAACCGTCCGATAACGGAGTAAAGTTTTTCTTAAATTCTATTTGGTATTTTCTTTTTCGATTTTAGAATTTCATTTCTTATAGGTTTTGTTATACATGAAAGTTTATGTGTAGCGTAAGTCCCGATTTAATAGGCTTAGTAGTCCTCATCGCGTTGCGACGTTACAGATAAACGGTGAAGTATTGCAATTCGTGTACTAGTGGTGTCAGAAGCGAGGCGGAGTTGGAGTCGTAGAAGTAAGCACTTAAAAGTGGATTTCTACTTGAACAACTTTTGCTACCAGATGAAGCTACCGGTTAATTCTACAACCTATGATTTCGTTTTCTTTTCCTGGATGGGTATGCCCAAGGGAATTTATCCTGCACAGATATCGCTTGTTGCGACCCTTCTCGGGAAGGAAGTGTAGTTATCTTTGTTTTTACTTGTGTTTTTTTTTTTTGCAAACTTCCCTTTTGGATGATTAAGGCTCAGTCCGAGATGTTAGCATCAGTGTTTCATCTATTGTAGCGAGTTTTCTTTCCTTTCTTATAGGGAGTTTTCATTCCTTTTTTTCATATTTTCGGGTTAAACTGGCAATTTGCTAGTCATTTACCATTCAAAAACTTTCAACCACCCAACTGGGTTACTAAACACCTTCGTTCGTTTGTTTTTTTAATTTAATTTAAAACATTAAAATTCTTTTTTTACTATTAATATAGTTGGATTCCGGCTATATTCATAGACTTCAATTCAACCTTTATAAGGTGATTCTAAAATTTTTTTTTAGTTTTGTACGCTATTGTATTGATTGTTCAGCCTGTATATACATATATACTATATATATTATATAGGTATGTCAGTATAGACATATAGGCATATAAAGATCTATATCTTCCTACAATTGCCTAGCTAACTACCAACCGGGTAGAGAGGTAATTTGAAGCAAAAACTTTTTGATTTCAACATTACTATTATATTATTACCTTGAAATTTTTATAACTCTTAAATTTTAGATTTTCGGGTCCTGATTCCTTTTTGTATATAAATTCTCTTCTCTCTCTAATATAGCGGTACATGTGCACGCTGAATAGTTTTCGAGATATAAGCAAAAAACTAAACTTATTAACTTCAGCGATTTTTTTAATTTTTAAAAGTTTTCGCTGTAGCAACAAAAATAAAAAACAACTGGATTGGTTGGCGTTCACAAACAGACTGCTCTTTATTTAAAAATAACTAAAGAGGATATAACAGAAAGAGATAAATAAAAGAGAGTTTATGTAGCTACATAATACAAGTAAGTGTAGAAACAACTTAAAGCTAGCTAAAATTAAATAAGACAATTCAAATAATAATGAAACGGATAACATATAAATATCATTAAATAAGTTTCAAACATAGAATTAGACTTTTATATAGTTAGCGTTCGGGAAGTATGCCTGCAATGGCTACACCACTTAAAAACTTCTTTCGTATAGTCTTTCAAGAAACGATCCACGCTCAATTTGTATTTTTATTCTCTTTCGATCATATGTAGCGGTATATATACACGCGGAATAGTTTTTGAGATATAAGCGAAAACTAAACTTATTGAGCGATTTTTTACATTTTTAAAATATGCCTGCAAGGGCTACACCGCTTAATAACTTTTTTCGTACAGCCTTTCAGAAAACAAGCTATACCACGATCGATTTGTGTTTTTATCCTCTTTCGATCATAGGTAGTGATATATATGCACGCAAAATAGTTTTCGAGATATAAGCAAAAAACTAAACTTATTAGTTTCAGCGATTTTTTTAAATTTTAAAAGTTTGCCGCTTAATAACTATTTTCGTACGGTCTTTAGAGAAACGAACTATACCACAATCGAACCGTCAATTTACGAAACGCCAATTAGTCTCGTTAATCGCTACATGAAATTTAAAGCATTTACTTATCACATCTACATTCGGTGGAAGGATGAAAATTTGTCAAGTTTGCATAAACGGTATAAGTGGAATTTTCCTAAAAGGGAACTATCTGTAAATGACTTAGTCGCTATTCGTCGTGTTGTTAAGACATATCCAGGGAGTGATGATCACAATCGCGTGGCGGACATACGGACGGAAAATGTGATTGTAAGACGATCTATCACCAAACTGGTCATTTTGACCAACAAAAATTTATTATTTATCATATTTTAACCTTCATTACAACCTAGTACTATAGGCACCTTACCTACATTTTTTGAAGACGCTTTACTTGAAGATAATGAGGAAGCGATGGAGGTTTACGACGCAAGTGCGGTGGCAGCGACGACTTCGTCTTTGGATGCGGCTCCCGAGCCAGTTTCTTTAAAACCAGCAGAGGCGGCTTCAAAGGTGGATTTGCCAGTTGTGCGTACTTTGGATGATGATAAGGTTGACGCATCGGGTCCAGTAGACAGCGCTGGCTGTAAAGCTACTTCTAAAGCCACTTCCGGAACTAAGCCCAGTGCATCATATTGCGTCCTGTGCAAGAAAAATCACCCGTTGAGAGTTTGTTAAAAGACTGCCACAGTACCGGAAAATGCTTCAAATGTCAGGGAAACCACAACACCCTTTTGCACTTCCCGACTCGCAAAGTGTCTAAGTCCGCCGACGGAAAACAAAAGAAAAAAACCTGCTTCGTCACGTGCTTGTGCAACCCTTACAACTCCACTGCCACTTCGTCATGTGGCAACCCTTTCGCCGACGCTTCTGGCTAAGCTGATAATAAGCAGTCAAAAATATCAGATTCGTGCAATAATAGATCTGTGTTGTAGCATTAGCTACATAAGTGATTACTTGGTTAGGAAGTTAGGGATACCTATTTCCAATTCATATTATCGCATCCTGTTCACGTCTATTTATGACTCGTCTAAACACATTTCTATTACAGCAAAATAAAGACAATGCACGGAATTAAAACCCCTATTGCGGACGTGGCGGAGATAGTGCGGGACCAGTTTCCAGGTTTTCATTTTATCATTCTGGACAGGTGGCTTTAATTCTTGTTCCTGAGGTTTGCTCCCAAGTGCTCACAGGAAGTAGTTTTTCGAGGCCGGGTTGTCTACTGGCGCAATACACCATATTCGGCTGTGTAATATCCGGCCAATCGCCTTTATAAGCGAAAAATTTTATAATTCTCAGCTTATAGATCTGTCAAAACCACCGAGTATACAGAGGTGTAAAGAGACTATAGTCGTCTCGTTTTGTCTATGCATCTCTTTCTTGAAATCCTATCGACTTCAATTTTGTTTTGATTTGTGTTTCTGGCGCAAGAAAAAATTAAATGTTTTATTATATGCAAAAGTAAGGGTGGGTTTAATAAAAATTTATAAAATTAAAAACAATGATATATATATTGTTACGAATAATAAAATCTGACAACCCCTGTTGTTGTTTCCGTATGAGTATGGTGAATAAAGTTAATTCAACAACCAATGGTGTGTTTACGGAATAACAAAACCACAAGTTAGCCAACAAAAGTTGAGCAGCCTCAATGGCTGCGTTGGTAGAGGTGCGTACTACAAACCAGAGGGTCCGAGTTCGATACCGCATGCGGGCATACGTGCAACGATAAAAATAAGAATTGTTATACGCAATTAAAATTAATAAACAGCAGTACAAACCTCCCGAGAAGCAAAAGGCAATTATTGTGTGAAGCGATGGCATATAATTTAGTGGAGACGTCCAACTTAATATAAGAGCAACAGATAATTGTCAAGAAGCTCTGTATAAGAAAAAGTAAGAGCACTGGCGGTTAGCGCGGGGAAGTGTAACAGCATAACAACAGTGTATGGCAGACGTGTGTTGTGGCTACGGGAATAAAAGGAGATGACTGGCTTGGATAAAAGAAGTAGTAGAGATGTCTGTGGATGGTTAAGGTTACTAAACAAGGCATCGAGTAGTTCATGTCTCGCCGGAGTAACACAGTAGTGTAACGTGGATGGCTGCGTTTGTGGTGATAACGCATGTTTAGTAAATACGAGACCAAGGGTTCACTAGACCGGTAGGATCGAGAAGTAGAGCCAGAGAAAGCCATAAAGTTTGAAGACAGAATTTAGCCACGGTGGTAATTGCAATCAAAAGAATCCGTACGTTTGCCTGCTAAAAAGGGTAAAACGTAACAATATGTTTGTATTTGATCAAGTTAAATTTATATTAAACAATTTGACGAAAAAGTTACAGTTTTAAATTTTAACACGGGGTCTGGGTCTGTCGCAAAAACCATAAAAGTTTAACTTTATTTTGAAAATATTATTTTATATATTTATAACAAAATATTTTTATATACTTAAATCTTGCTTTTAAATGCAAGGTGGCCGGCAATGTTTAATGTAAAATATCTTAAATTTCTTGACTTTCTTAATTCGTCTTTTTATTACTCTGTTAGGATCTAAATTGTACTCCAGTTTTATTAACTTTGTATTTTCAGAGTATTAATTTGGATTCAAACGAGTAAAACCGCTAACGGTTTAATTAAGCTTGTGTCGCCATCTTACAATTTCTAAAAAATATTCATTCGTTTACAGCACTTTGATCGAGAGCAAACCCATGTTGAAAAAAGGTAAAATAAAACAATTTTAAACCTTGTTTTTTTATTTATCTCTTAACTCTTTACACGAAAACAGCGGTATATGTGCTCGCGGAATATTTTCCGAGATATAAGCGAAAAACTAAACTTATATTTTTGAGCTATTTTTATACAATTAAAAAGTTGGCTGGCTTATAACTTTTTTCGTAAAGTCTTTCAGGAAACACACTATACCACGATCGATTCGAATTCTAAATCTCTTTCGATTGTATATAGCGGTATATGTGCGCGAGTTAATTTCCAATTATAGGAAATGAGTAAAAAAAATATATTTTCGTTTTTCTGCACCAAAAAATGTGCGTTTCTTTATTAAATATATTCTTAAGACTATCTAACCTATTTTTCTTAGCATTTATTTATATTAATAATTATGTTTAATGTTTCTTTGTCCTAACTCAAAATATGTTTTTCTTTGTTTAGGTTACTAGTACCTTTTTTATCAGTAAAACATGTTTTGAGTTATTTGTATTAAGTAAGAAAAGAAAGAATTGCCCTATTCACAAGCCCCCTAGTACGTGCTAAGTGCTAACAAAATACAACGGTGCTAGCTGTGTTGTTGGTAATTTTCATGCAAACATGCGATACAACACTTAGTACTTTTTTTCATATGTTTTTCAAACGTTGTATTCGTTTAAATGTTTTATGTTTAAATGAATTATTATTTTTGTGTTCACGTGTGAATTATATTAAATTAAATTGAATTAAAAGATATTTTTATTAGTTTTATTTATTTAATTTATTGATTTGACTGATTTATTAGAAAGTTGAAGTTGAAAGTTACTAATATCAAAAATGTTCTTGAAGATTTAATATTGCTTCAATGACTCGATTTCTAATATTTTGTATGGTACCGCCATCACCTATACCAAAAAGAGATGCTACCTTACGAACACAAGCACCATTTCCTGAAGATCCCAAGCAGTAATGTACAATTTTAAGCTGCAAGTCAATGCGTAGTTGGAGCCTTTCGCCAATTGTGTGAAAAACATCGTCATTTTTTATAAGGTTGAATATATAGGCAAATTCCTCTGGCCGTAGTCGTATCATATGAAGAAATCTGTTTTCATCAAAATATCTTAAAACTCGATTATGCCATAATGATGATTTTGGTAGCCCTAAATGTATAATTCTGCGACTGGAGAGCAAGTACATTAGGTTCATCCTAAAAATGTCTTGAATTTCATGCTCACACAAAAAATATATTAATTTACTTTTTTCTGTTTTCTCTCCCATTTGGCTTATAAATAACAAATGATGAATAGCACTTTCTTCTTCTTATTTACTTTTTGACGTATGAAGTACAATGTACAATGGCACACTGATACAATAGTTGTTCACAAAGAAGTAAACAAAAGGTAGTATGCAATACTACCTACACCTTAGCAGAGCTTGTGAATACGGCAAATGTGTTTCTTATCGTTACAATAGTTGTATTTATGATGTTTGTCTTATCGTTACAATAGTTGTATTTATGATGTTTGTCTTATCGTTACAATAGTTGTATTTATGATGTTTGTCTTATCTCTAGCTTAGAATAGTTATATTTGAGTTTATGGATTTATCATCTTTTATTACTATCTTAGTTATATTTGAATTTATGGATTTGTTATTACTATCTTAAAATAAGAGATGTTAACTCTCCTCCTTCTTAAAAAAAACGTCGTCGTTTTAAACTGTATATTGTCTCTTTCGGAGCTTGAGAAGTTCTATTTCATATAATTCGTCGATTTTTTTCCTTTGTGTTTCTATTTTCTTCATCCTGTAGCATTCGCAGAATTTAATTATATCATAAGTTAGTAATGCTAATGTACATAGTCCCAATACGAAATAAAATGTGTATTTGACTGGATGTTCTTAGATGGGTATCAGGAAAGTTGAATTTCTTGGATATTGTTAAATTTGTAATTACCATTAGATTCTAAGATGCGCATTATTTGTAATTGTTCGTCGTGTAGGTTATGTATGGCATCTTTGAGTGCTTGTTGGTGGTTGTAGTATTGTTTTCCATCTAGATTTTTTGAGTAATTGAATTGTATTAGTTTAGGTCCATTTATTTTTACGTTATTCCAGGTGTGTTCGTAATCTGTAATGATGTTTCCACTTTCGAGTACTTGTAGCGGTGCGTCATTTTCATGTATTACTTCGCATTTGGCTGGCCTGTTTTCTAATACATTAATAGTACAGTTGTCCGGTTTCTTAATTTTGCATATAAAGTTTCCTAGATAATTTTTACATTTTTCGATACTTGTAAATTTATTATTGCATTTTGCTATTCTAGAGTCTAGTAATAGTTTTCCGTGCTTAAATGCTAGTGGATACAAATTAAATAGCTTACATTTCGTTTTTAATAATGGGTATTTATAGGTGTTTACAATTGTGTGATGAAAATAAAAAACATTAATCTAATATATTTATTATAGGTAGATCTAACGCTTCATTAGACACTATTTGTTGAATATCTTTTAAATTTAAAGTTCTGGAATAAAAGTTTCCGTCTTTTGCGAAATTAATCATTGCAGCGATAGAATGTAGTTCGTTGTATACTTCGGTAAGTATTAAATGTTCTGAAATAGATTCGGGCTTGTTAAAATCTGGTTGAAATAATTCGACTTGTGCTTGTAAGATATTTTTAATTTTCTCTATCGCTTCGAGTGCTGGTTTATCTAGATTAATTAATACTTTTGTGCTTTGCTTTTTGTTTACACCGCCATTGTCTCCGCGTAAGAATGTAGTAAGGGGTTTTACTATGGAAGCGAAGTTTTGTACGAATTTCCTATAATAACTAGCTAGTCCTAAAAATGACCTTAATTCTTTTAAATTTTTAGGTATTGGGTGATCCTTTATTGTTTGGATCTTACTAGGATCTACAGTTATTTTATTGTGTTTGATTACGTGACCAAGATATTCTACTGAGTCTTGGAAAAAATGTGATTTCTCGTCAGAAATTTTCACATTTGCATTATGTAATGCGTTTATTATTATTCGAATGTGCTCCGTGTGTTCTTCAGGCGAAGAAGAATATATAAGCACGTCGTCGATATAAACGTAAGCGAACTTACCAATATATGGGCGCAGAATATCATCTATACATCGCTGAAATATAGAAGGTGCGTTCTTTAAGCCGAATGGCATTCTAAGAAATTCGTATCTTGCTCCATTCACAGTGAATGCAGTCTTTTCTCTGTCCGATTTTTTTATCAAGATTTGGTGAAATCCTGACTCTAAGTCTAGTGTTGTAAAGACTTTTGCTTTTCCAAAATTTTGAATAGTCATTGCTACATCTGGGATAGGGTACCTGTTGGTTATAGTCTGAGCATTAAGCTTTTGAAAATCTATTACCATACGTTTTTTTGGTTTCCCTTCCTCATCTGTGCCTTTTTTCGCAACGGTCCATACTGGAGAGTTGTATGGGCTTTTGCTAGGTTGTATTATTTGGTTGTCTAATAATGTTTGAATTTCTTTATTTATAAATTCATTGTCTGCTATTGGATGCGGGTACTGTTTCACCCAAATAGGATCTTCTGATTTTGTCCTAATTGTAGCTTGGACAGTGGTTGTAAAGGGCAGAATTTCGTTGGTTTCGTCATTTATTCTCATTTTATTTTGAATATCCTTTTTATATTTGTCATTATTGACTGTGTAATTCACTTTTTGTTCGCTAATTTTTTTTTTTCTTTTAAATTTATACGTGATTTTATACTCAAATAAGTTAATTTCTGCTTTTATGGCTCTGAGACCATGTTCCCCGAGAAGCATATCGAACTCTTCTAAGGCTTCAGTTTCGAAAAATACTAAATTGTAGCATAATAGTGTAATAATTTTTTTTGCTTTCGTTAAAGAGTATCAGTGAAGCGTTTTTACCTTAACTGGTTTTATTGGAATAGATTTTCCTATGTTGCACTTAGAACTAATATACTTGTTTGTCGCACCTGTGTCGATTAATATATTAACGGATTACCTGTTGTTTGGCAGTGCCTCTGTAGACATGGCAATCCGTTTATTCGCCTAAAAAGCGCTGCCGGTTTCGTAAGTATCTTCGGTGTGTGGTACAAGTGATTGTATATCTTCATCTCTCGTCTGGTTTACTCGTTGAACTTTATTCGGATTATAATTTTTTGATGAAGGCATTCTATCCCTTTTTGTTGGTTGTTGCTCCCTTCTGAGTGGGTTGTATTGCTGCTGTGGATAATATTGTGTTGAACGTCTAAATTGTTGCGAAATATCCACTTCCATGGGTTCCTGCCGTGGTTGATGATTAAATTGAGCTTGTACATTGGGATTGTACCTCCTTCTATCTTCGTAACGTTGTGGTCCGATGTTTGGTTTTTGGTTGTATAATTGTGTTGTAGCCAGTGTATCGAACTGCATATTTGCATTGTCATGGTATATGGTGCTTGCGATTGCAAATGCAGTTTCGAGGTCCTTTGGATGATGGCAATATAATGTACCGCTTGTGTATTTACTGTTGAGTCCTGTGATGAATGTACGGACTGCTTCCTGATTTGCATATTCCGCCATGGATGCAGATCCCTTATCACCTGACATCTCTATTTTCGAAAGAGCGAGGTTCAGTGCTTTGCTGATTTTGATGTGGAATTCTGAGAGTGTTTGTCTTCCCTGTTTATGTTTCTTCATTTCCTCGAGAAGTACGTATAATGGTCGTTGATCTGCGTAAGTGTAGTCAAGCCTGTTAATTATAGAATAAAAGTTCATCTTGGTGTTGTGGTTGATGAGGGTGTCTGCTGCTTCTCCAACAATTTTTGAATGCAGTATCGTGAATGCTGTGTAGTAATTTGGGTGGTTGGAAAGTTGTTTGATATTTTCCATGAATGTCCATGCCCTTTTCCGCCAGGATCTATATTGGTTTTTATCCCCACTGAAGCACGGTATAGCTTCGAATGTTTTTAAATTTATCTGAGTTGCATCCTTTATGTTTGGTGTGAAGTCACTATGTTGTGCCTGCGTAGTGATTGTATGGGGAGATCGTTCCGCCTCCAGTGTATTTACCTTCAATTGAGTATTATGTAGAGTTTGTGTGAGTACCTCTATTTGTGCTCGTAAAGCTGCGATATCTTGATTCATTGTGTCGTTGTCTTTTCTTATAGATCGTAGGGAATTGAATATTTTCTGCCGTTTCTGACGTTGGTCCAGCGTGGTAATTTCTCACTTTTTCAGAGATTGCTTTCCTGCCGTGGAAATTTTATTTAAATATCTTGAATGTCAAGAATATTTGGCTGTGGTCAAGAGTTTAGACCGGCTTGAGCCCCCAGTTAATTTCCAATTATAGGAAATGAGTAAAAAAAATATATTTTCTTTTTTCTGCACCAAAAAATGTGCGTTTCTTTATTAAATATATTCTTAAGACTATCTATCCTCTTTTTCTTAGCATCTATTAATATTAATAATTATGTTTAATGTTTCTTTGTCCTAGCTCAAAATATGTTTTTCTTTGTTTAGGTTACTAGTACCTTTTTTATCAGTAAAACATGTTTTGAGTTATTTGTATTAAGTTAGAAAAGAAAGAATGTGTTTCTTATCGTTACAATAGTTGTATTTATGATGTTTGTCTTATCGTTAGAATAGTTGTAATTATGATGTTTGTCTTATCGTTACAATGGTTGTATTTATGATGTTTGTCTTATCTCTAGCTTAGAATAGTTATATTTGAATTTATGGATTTATCATCTTTTATTACTATCTTAGTTATATTTGAATTTATGGATTTGTTATTATTATCTTAAAATAAGCGATGTTAACTCGCGCGGAATAGTTTCCGCGACATAAGCGAAAAACTAAACATATATGTTTGACCTTTTTTTTTGAAATTTTGCTGTTTAATAACTGTTTTCGTGTAGTCTTTCAATAAACGAAGTATACCACGATCGATTCGAAATTTTATCCCTTGTCTACCATTGCAGTTTTTTTTTTATTATTGGTAAGTAGTGGAGTTCCTTTTAATTTCAAGCGATGGTCATACGAATGGCTCATTAAGAAAAATATACATTAAGTAGTTTTATAAAAAGTAAGTATTAAGGGTAATAATTTACTTATCTTTAACATTATTGCAATTATTCCTAGGAAAGGAATTTTTGATGTGTACGCAAATAAATATTTTAATAAAACATATTCGTGGATGTGAACGGAAAATTTTTAAAATTTAGTAACATACATAATTGTTATGAAAAGAAAAATATGTACGGGTTGGTTGTAAACAGAATATCGTGTGTATGATGAATTCTGATCTCTGGTTAATATCTAATTTATGCTCCTGTTTTTACCATCTTTGACTTTTCGGAGTTATCAAGGTGAATCAATTACCAAGTGGCACCGTAGGCGAATTCATTCATTTTCGCCGAAATCACTACTGTCAATCTCTATGTAAAAATAAATGTATACTGTATTTTTTTATATATTTGACAGTAATGGTTACTAGCAAGGCGAATTAATACAGGTGACCGCACGGCTACAACAATCCAACAACACAAAAAACAACTGGCAATTTGTTGCTACAAAATTATGTATGTTGTCAAAAAAATATTGTAAAAAAACAAAAAAAATAAAAAAAAAATATATTTGATGAGAATAGTGGTTGTAATTATCAGAATAAGAAAATTATAAAAATTAAGTTACATATAAATAAAAATACAGGAAAAGTGACCAAAATTCGTTTGTACCACTAGTTTGCCCAAATCACATGCATCGTTCCATTCTTGCACGTTTACCATTTGAAGACTAACATAATCTTCCACAAAAAAAACCAAGAAATTATAAATGTGTTAACAAGAATTTCACTATCTTTTTGCGCATATTTTGATTATACACATCAGGAACTGCAAATACGGTTCCATGTTGTGGTAGTTTTCTCTAGGAGTTTCAATTGTTTGTTTTCTATTAGCAATCAAAAAAAATTAAATTAAAAAAAATTTAACAAATTATTTATTTTTGACAAATTTTTTTGACAACTGTAATGTATACAACTGATGGGCTTTTTCGCCCGTGCGTTCACCTGTATTATTTCGCCATGGTTACTAGCAAAAAAATAATGAATTCGCCTACGCTGCCACCTAATAATTTATTCGCCTTGGCAGTAATCAATTACGTTCTAATGGGTTAAACGGTTTAAATAAACTTGTCTCGCCATCTTCAATTCTTTTTATTTTGTGTAAAACAACATTCATTCAAACGATTACCAAAATTTAGGTGAAATAAGGAGATAATATATGAGCAATAAAGCTTTTTTTTACTATACCACCTGTCTTATCTCTTCTTCAGTGTTATTAGCCACTCGTGCCGAGAAATTTCCTTCTTGGCGATACAAATTTTCAATATTGCGAGAGGCAAGATTCTTGGCAGTATTTAAAATAGCTGGCGAGTTTTTTGATGTTTTTGATGATTTTCGCTTTGATAAGATCCCATTTATGGAGTTTGACATTTCCTACAACGATGGCAATGAATGAATTCGCCACTGCCACCACCTGGTACATGATTTCACCATGGGTTGACTAAAAATGCATGTATACCGGCGAAGTAACAAAATTTGCTTTTAGTCCTATATTTTTACGTACCTTTTTATATGCCTTGTATATACCAGTATATATATATATATATATATATATATATATATATATATATATATATATATATATATATTTAATTAAAGTTTTATGTCTTTTTTTTTTGTTAGACCGAAATTTTTAATAGCTTCATGAAAATTTCGGATCCAAAGACATCTTTACTAACTAACCGTTACTAAAAAGGCAAAACGGGAACAAGTGAATTTTGTAAATGCAATTTTTTTAAGCTGATACAGTCACCTAATATGAATTTGCATATAAAAAAAATTAAAATTAGACAAAAACTATGCTAAAATATTCCAAAAATGTTAAATCACTTTTTTTTTTAAATTTCAATCTGGCAACTAAATAAACTGTATAATATGTATTTTCAATTCATCTATTCTAATTAGGAATGCATGAAAAAAACATTAATTACAACTTTTTTAACTACTTTTTTCAATAATACGCAGTTCCTAATTTATGCAACTGTGAAAATGTATATTAACAAAAACAAAATTACAAAAATCAGGAGTTTTTGAAAGCGGTGACATTTCGCCAATTTTTAATGGATTGTAAAATAAAAATTTGTAATTAAACGCCCTAAGCTTGCAGAATAAGATTTAACTTTCGCCACTTTTAAAATGATAGAGCTATACCTAAAACATCTAGTCATTAATTGTGATGGTTTTTTAGTTATAAAACCAAACTAAATGTAGTGCATCATAGCCACCAACGCCTATCGATAGAGTGTAGTGTAGCCTTACTTCATAGTCAATCGGCTCTGTTCTGTAAAACGAATCCGAGTACATTTCTCATTTTAAAACGAATTCACATTTTCTTGGAGTTCTCTAAATCGAATTCGCACAATTTTACTCGTTTTAAAATCGAGTATTCACCAGGTAGGAAAATTTTCTATTAATTTCATATGGATAACAGATAAAACCCTAAGAGGCTAAAAATACGAGTCGACCATGGTATAGCTTGTTTCTTGAAAGACTGTACGAAAAAAGTTATTAAACGGTACGATTTTTCTATGTATTTTAAAACAAATTCTGTAAAATTGATTTTCAAATAAATTTAAATTAAAATTAATTAATATTTTTGAGTAGTTTAGTCGACCTTTTTAAATATTCTTCAGTAACTTTATTTTGACTGTAGGTCAGTTGTTAATTAAAGACAAATAAAAATATGTTTAAATATTTTTATTTTATTTTTCCGATATTTCGATCAACTTCGTTGATCATCCTCAGGGATCTAAAAATATTTATATAATTTAAAACACAATTAACACTCAAAGAAAGTGACAAGAACAATAAAGGATTTTAACAAAGTAATAATAAATATAGTTTCCTTACAAATATAACAAAAGTAATTTTTTACAGCACACTTATTCTTTCTCACTGTTGATTATTAACTGAAAAGCTAATGTTAATAAAAGCTTTATATTTTATTTTTACTTTTGCTCTATGCTTATTTATTATATGTCTGTATATTTGTGCACATCTCTCTGAGTGTTCTGGAGGGTCATTAAAGACAACCCAGGTCCCTTCCCTCAATGTGACGATGCAGGTTGGTTTCGTGGACGTGTCAAACTCATGGCATGTTCAAACGAGCGTTCGGCTATGCTATTAAAGCAAGCCGTCGCTCTTTTGGAAGGCCTATGGGCAGGAGCGAAGCTTGACGTTGTACCTCTCGAAGAGTTACCCCGCAGGCCTAGAGCCATGGCACGAATACCGGACGAACCTAAGGATATAATGGAGCTCATTCGGGGAGGAAATCCTGAACTATCAACCAATGATTGAAAAGTAGCAAAAGTTTCCGAACCTGAAAGGGCATCCAGACGGATCGTTGTTCTGCTGAGTAAGGAATCGCTGGCACCGCTTCAGGAGAGACGAGGAAGGATCTATTACGGTTTCGAAACGATCCTTCTTCGTGTCTACCGAGGAGACGACAAGGGTAACCTCACTCCGGCGGTTGATGAGCCTATTCCAGGAGATGTGGTAAATGAGAGAGACTGCCAGTCTGATATCTGAGGAAGGCACCCTATCAAACTCTGAGTTTGTGGGTGAATTCTTCGAGAGAATGGACGAGACAGTTGACGAGGACGCCCTCTTGGAGTCCGACCAAGATGACGTCAACGTCACAATCATATCCGCAAACAGGGATGGTGAAGGTGACTCAAATAAACCTTCACCACTCTAAGGCAGCTTCCACTGCACTACTCCTCCGCATCTCGGAGAGAGGGCAGGAGATCGTTTTAGCCCAAGAACCATGGCTTCATCGGGGCAAGGTTTGCGGGCTTAGTGTTAGAGGCTTCAAGCATATGAATGGTCCGGGTAAGATCAAATCATGCATAGTGGCGAAGAGCAATCTGAATATCTTCATTCTCTCTGATTACAGTGATGAAGATACGGTAGCGGCTGCATGGGAGACAGACGGCGGTACGGTTATAATAGTCTCCAGTTACATGGCGCATGAATGCGAAGCACCGCCGCCAATGCTTTGCAGAATAATTAATATGGCAGCCACTCGAAACCTGCCGGTTATTGTTGGAGCAGACGCCAACGCACACCATGTTGTGTGGGGAAGCTCGGACTCTTATCCAAGGGGTGAGTCTCTATTTGATTTCATTCTTTGTAATAATGTAGACGTTGTAAACGTTGGGTCAGAACCCACTTTTGTTGTAGTAAATAGAAGGGAAGTTCTTGACGTGACGCTAGTTAGTACTAAGCACTCAGATTTGATTAGGGCATGGAGGGTCTCTAGTGACTGCTCGTTCTCTGATCATAGGTATATTGAATTCGACGTAGTGATTCGGGTACATGGGGTCACTCCCCGACGGAATAGAAGGAAAACGGATTGGGAGCGGCAACGGTCTCTCTTTTCCGATTTTCTTTCGAGTCCACCGAGAATAGAAAATCGGCGGGACATTGAGGTCGCGGTGGATGCCTAGTTCCCTAGTCCCTAGTTTCATTAAGAAACCATGTGGCAATTGGACTCTGAGTGCACAAGAGACCCTTGAGGTTCTCATGGAGACTCACTTTCCGGGCTGTGCTCCCTTCAGGGGAGAAGACTCAGCCCCTTTTGACTGCCGGGCATCAGTTCCCTTTCCTATAAATAGGGAGGGACTTATGTGGGCCTTGGGTAGTTTTGACCCATTTAAATCAGCCGGTCCTGACGGCATTATACCGGCTGATTTGCAGCATAATGCGGATATTGTTATACCATGGTTAGTTCCGATATACACAGCATGTATTACATGGTCGTATATCCCTGAACCGTGGACTTTTTGCTCTGTTGTCTTCATTCCCAAGGGAGGGAAGACTTCGCACACTGAACCGAAGGACTTTAGACCTATAAGTCTATCCTCTTTCCTTTTGAAAACTCTGGAACGGATAATTGACCTTCACTTGATAAGGACGATTAATACGGACCGACTCTCCGCCTCTCAACACGCGTATGTCAAGGGCAGATCTGTTGAGACGGCACTACACACGCTTGTGGGACGCATAGAGAAATCCCTAGAGCATAAGGAATATACATTGGTTACCTTTCTAGACATAGAAGGGGCATTTAACAATGTGAAACCAGAGGCCATCACGGTGGCCCTGGAGGGACTGAACGTAAGTCGGTCGATTATAGGCTTTGTATGGAATCTATTGACAAATAGGGTCATTACTTCCAGCATGGGGATAGCTACCATACACAGGGTAGCTAAGCGAGGTACACCACAAGGGGGGTATTATCTCCCCTTCTCTGGAACCTCGCCATGAACGCATTACTGACGGAAATGGACTGCAAGGGGTTCAGGACTGTGGCATATGCGGATGACGTTGCGGTTGCTGTATCGGGAAAATATCTCGACACGCTATCGCAACGTCTACAAACGGCGCTAGGCTGCGTCAGTAGGTGGTGTACTGAGAGTGGGCTTAGCGCGAACGCTCGGAAAACGGAGCTTGTGCTCTTCACGAGAAGAAACAAGATTCCGGCCTTTCCACTACCACTCCTTAATGGAGTGGAGCTTGGGTTGTCTGACAGAGCGAAGTATCTAGGTATCATCCTGGACTCCAAACTGTCGTGGACCCCAAATGTCCGCTTTAGGCCGGACAGGGCCTCAGTGGCTTTGTATGTGTGTAGGAGGGCCGTAGGCAAACACTGGGGTATTAACCCGAGGACGTCGTACTGGCTCTTTGACACGGTCATAAAACCCATACTCATGTACGGGGTTCTTGTATGGTGGCCCGCACTGGGCAAACTTGTGAACTGCAGTATGCTGAATAGAATTTTGCGAACTTCGGCCTTGATGGTCACCGGGGCAATGCGCACCACTCCATCGAAGGCCCTTTTTACGATGCTGCACTGGCTAGCGGTCGAACTCATGGCCAAGCGGCTGGCTATGAACTCGGCTGTTAGACTAAATGCAGCGGCGACGTGGAAGTCAGGGGACTTTGGATATGCGACCATTTTAGGCTGCTCCTCGGCCATCCCTGACAACATCGATTATTGCACGCCCACCCCCATGTCTGATATTAGTTTCGGGGTATCAACGTCGGGCACATCGAATATGCGTGGGGATGTGCTTGATGTTTATACTGACGGGTCAAAGTCGGACACAGGGGTCGGGGGGGGCGTCTTCATTCCTAGATTTCAAATCAGAATGAAGTTTAGGCTACGGGATCAGTGTAGCGTGGTACAGGCTGAGATTTCAGCCATCAGAAGGGCGGCTTGCTGGATGAGGTACCACAGGATATACGGAGAGGATATCCGGATCTGTACTGACAGCAAGGCCGCGATTAACTCCTTATCGGGTGTCTATACGACATCCAGATTGGTACGTGAATGCCGGACATCTCTTAACGAGATGGCGAGACATTCCAACCTGGAACTGTTTTGGGTATCGGCTCACTCGGGCGTACCCGGGAATATAATTGCGGACGAACTAGCCAGATTGGGAACCCGGTTGGGAGACCGGGAGACAGATCCACTGGTAGGAGTCCCATTAAGCTGCTGTAGAGCTTTACTTCAGCAGGAACTCCTCAGAACTGCACAGTCTAGATGGTCTGAGGAGGTTACCTGCAGGGTCTCAAGGACATTGTGGCCTCAGTACGATAATAGGAGAACCGCAAATCTACTGAAGTTTCCTCGGGGGCAGCTGGGCACACTGGTGGCCGTGCTGACAGGGCACTGCGTCATTGGTGCTCACGCTAGGAGACTGAATCTTCCTCACCATGACTACTGTAGAAGTTGTCAAGATGAGGAAGAAACGGTAGAGCATCTGCTCTGCCACTGCCCAGCTCTTTCTGAGAATAGAGCGGCCATCTTCGGCAGTCCGAGACTGCATGGTCTTGCAGACTTATCTGTCTGCGACGTTGCTAGGATAAACTTGTTTATCCGGTTCTCGGGGTGGTTTGGATTGGGATCTTTGATGGTGCCGTAGCGGCCTGGATCTGATCCCCCGCAAATCCTGTTTCCAGGTAACACAACGGGACCTTTGGGACCCAAGTGGGTCGGTCTTTTATGCCGACGGCCTGTGCAACCTAACCTCTGTGTCACTCTTATAATTTAGTCTTTTTTCTATCGGTACATCAATTAAATGTAACATCTCCAATGTGTATCTCTTTTTGTAATTGTCTTCTCTTGTCAATACTTTAATGTTTTTAAAGTCCGGCTTGTGTCCCGTTGAAGTCCAGTGGGCTGCAAGTGCAGTTTTTTGAGATAAGGGTTTTTTTAATTAATATCGGACTTATGTGAAGCCATCCTTGTCTTAAGTTTGGTTTTTGTGGTGCCAATATATACCTTCTGGCATATATTAGACCCGTCTCCATTGCAGTTAATCTCCTAAACTATATTTGATTTTTCTTCTTTTTTAAATTTTGCCTTAGTCTTAGTAAATAATTATTTTGTAGTATTAATAGTTTTAAAGGCTAATTGGTTTTTTTCTTTATTGTAAATGTCCGAATATTTTAATCTTTCTGAGAAGCCAGGAACGTATACCATGGATTTGTATACCGCTAGAGGCTTATCAATTTCCTTATTTCCAGTATGTCCTTTTCTCTTTAGGTGCTTCAACAAATGAATGGTTTCAATTGGGAAATCGTTTTTCCTTAAGATATTTTTAATTTCGTCAATGTTTTTAGAGTGAAAAGACCGTTCACTGATGCTTAAGATTCTGCTTATAATGTTAAGAGCGGTGTTGGTAATAATATTTCTGGAATGTTTGGAATAAAAATTAATTAATCGTCCTGATGCCATAGGTTTTTGGTACCAATCTACCTTCAGTTTATTTCTTTGTCTGATTAGTATAGCGTCTAGATATGGCAGCTTGTTGTGACTTTATTCTTTTTTAAATTTTGCCTTAGTCTTAGTAAATAATTTTTTTGTAGTATTAATAGTTTTAAAGGCTAATTGGTTTTTTTCTTTATTGTAAATGTCCGAATATTTTAATCTTTCTGAGAAGCCAGGAACGTATACCATGGATTTGTATACCGCTAGAGGCTTATCAATTTCCTTATTTCCAGTATGTCCTTTTCTCTTTAGGTGCTTCAACAAATGAATGGTTTCAATTGGGAAATCGTTTTTCCTTAAGATATTTTTAATTTCGTCAATGTTTTTAGAGTGAAAAGACCGTTCACTGATGCTTAAGATTCTGCTTATAATGTTAAGAGCGGTGTTGGTAATAATATTTCTGGAATGTTTGGAATAAAAACTAATTAATCGTCCTGATGCCATAGGTTTTTGGTACCAATCTACCTTCAGTTTATTTCTTTGTCTGATTAGTATAGCGTCTAGATATGGCAGCTTGTTGTGACTTTCCATCTCCATTGTAAATTGTATTTGACTATGAAACGAATTTAATATCTTTAAAGTTGTTTCAATATTATGCATTTCTACGATTGCAAAAAGATCGTCTACGTATTTAGTTACTATTCGTGGTTTTATTTCCATTTTGTTTAGGGATTCATCTAATAATTCCTCCATTACAATGTCTGCGATTATTGGTGAGGCAGGTGAACCCATTGGCATTCCTTTTTTCTGTTCATAAAATGTGTCCCCGTATCTAAAATATCTGTTATCTTTTATACAGAAAGACAGTAGGTTAGGTTAGGTTGTACAGGCCGTCGGCGGAAAAAGAAAGACCGACTCACTTGGGTCCCAAAGGTCCCATTGTGTTGCCTGGAAACAGGAAATGCAGAGATCAGATTGAGGTCCCTACGGCACCATCAAAAGATCCACATCCAAACCACCCCGAAGACCGGATAAACAAGTTTATCCTAGAAACATCGCAGACGGATAAGTCTGCAAGACCATGCAGTCTCGGACTGCCAAAAATAGCCGCTCCATTCCCAGAGAGAGCCGGGCAGTGGCAGAGCAGATGCTCCACCATTTCCTCCTCCTCGTCATCTTGACAACTTCTACAGTAGTCATGATGAGGAAGATTCAGTCTCCTAGCGTGAGCACCAATGACGCAGTACCCTGTCAGCACGGCCACCAGTGTGCCTAGCTGCCCACGAGGAAACCTCAGTAGATTTGCGGATCTTCCACTTAACCTCTTCAGACCACCTAGACTGTGCAGCCCTGAAGAGTTCCTGCCGTAATATAGCTTTACAGCAGCTTAAAGGGACCCCCACGAGTGGATCTATTTCTCGGTCTTCCAACTGGGCTCCAAGTCTGGCGAGTTCGTCCGCGACCATATGTCCAGGTACGCTCGAGTGAGCTGGCACCCAAAACAGTTCCAGGTTGGAATGTCTCGCCATCTCGTTGAGAGATGTCCGGCATTCACGAACCAATCTGGATGTCGTATAGACACCTGATAGGGAGTTAATCGCGGCCTTGCTGTCAGTACAAATCCGGATATCCTCTCCGTATATCCTGTGGTACCTCATCCAGCAAGCCGCCCTTCTAATGGCTGAGATCTCAGCCTGTACCACGCTACATTGATCATTAAGCCTGAACTTCATCCTGATCCTAAATCTAGGGATGAAGACGCCCCCTGCGACCCCCGTGTCCGATTTTGACCCGTCAGTATAGACATCAAGCACATCTCCACGAGGCATACTCGACGTGCCTGACGTTGATGCCACGAAATCAATGTCAGATATGGGGGTGGGAGTGCAGTAATCGATGTTGTCAGGAATAACCGAAGAATGGCCCAAGATGGCCGCATGTCCAAAGTCCCCTGACCTCCATGCCACCGCTGCATCCAGTCTGACCGCCGAGTTCATGCCCAATTGTTTGGCCATAAGATCAACCGGCAGCCAGTGCAGCATTGTAAAAAGGGGAGAAAGAAAGACAGTAACTCCATAAAAATATTCTTGGGTATCTTTGTAAATTGTTCCAATATATTCCATTTCTTTTCAATCGTTTTTAATGCGAGATTCACTGGAGTACTTGGAAAAAGGGAAACAACATCAAAGGAAATGAGCACTTCATTTTCATGTATGATAATGTCATTTATTCTATCTTTAAAATTTTAGCATTTTTAATATTATATGCAGAATCCTTTGTTAAGTTTTGTAAAATGTGGACTAAGAATTTACTTAATCTATATGATGGGGAATTTACAGATGAGCAAATAGGGCGTAAAGGAGTGTCAGCTTTATGTATTTTTGGTAATCCATAAATTCTGGGTGATGTGGCTGTTTTGATGATCAGTTTATTTTTGTCATTTAAATTAATTAGATTCGTATTAAAAAGTTTTTCAATTAAGGAATTGTTTTTGTTTTGAAGTATAGCTGTATGGTCTCGCCTCAGTCGTCTGTATGTGCACAAATCTCCAATTATGTTCTTCATTTTTGTTTCATATTCATTTTTCATCATTACTACTGTCTTATGTCCCTTGTCAGAGTTTAATATAAGTAAATCTTTATTCTTGTTTAAAAACCGTTCTGCTCGTCCCACTGTGTCTATTATAAATTTCTCTCTCTTATTATGTTTGTTTCTGTGTGAGAGGTCGTCAATGAGTGATACTAGTTTTGTTCTCGATATTTCTTGTTGTTCACTGTTCCCAATTGTTTTATACAATCTTCTCCATCTACAATACATTTAAATTAAGGGGAATGTTTTCTTTGTAATTGGTAATGCACACTTTGGTCCAAGAGAAAGTAGCCACTGTATATCTGTTGGTATTTCCTTCCTCGATTTATTAACTACCCAATCTTTGTTAAATCTTATATTTAACTCTTTATTTTTATCGTCTCTTAAGTTCTCGAATTTTCTTTTATGGGCGCTTTTTCTTTTTTCTACGAAGCTTTTTAAAATGTTTTTTTCACTTTCCATTAGTATTTGTTTCTCATTTTCATCCATCAATTCATCCAATTTCATCTTTGTAACATAAAGTGCTCTGTTATTGTCAGTAATTTGTTTATGTTTCTGATGTACCATAAGCTTTAATATTTTAGTGTGGAAATTGTAAATATGCTTACTCAAAGTTCTACGTATATCATTCCGTATTTTGTTTTGAACTTTAAATAGACTAAATACATGTTTCGTTGTGTTTGAAATGCAGTTAGGAATGATGCCTGCTTGTCTACACTTTATTAGGAACGTAGTTGTAGATTTTATACTTCCTAAACACTTGTTATATTTTGAATATCTCCTTATGATGTTAACTGTGTTTTTGTCATACTTTTGATTAATACTTTTATATAAAGCCATTATGACTTTAACGTTGCAGTGTGCCTCCCGTGTAATATAATATTTTTGAGTAGTTTATTCGACCTTTTTGAATGTTCTTCAGTAACTTTATTTTGGCTGTAAGTCAGTTGTTAATTAAAGACAAATAAAAATATGTTTAAATAGTTTTATTTTATTTTTCCGATATTTCGATCAACTTCGTTGATCATCCTCAGGGATCTAAAAATATTTATATAATTTAAAACACAATTAACACTCAAAGAAATTGACAAGAACAATAAAGGATTTTAACAAAGTAATAATAAATATAGTTTCCTTACAAATATAACAAAAGTAATTTTTTACAGCACACTTATTCTTTCTCACTGTTGATTATTAACTGAAAAGCTAATGTTAATAAAAGCTTTATATTTTATTTTTACTTTTGCTCTATGCTTATTTATTATATGTCTGTATATTTGTGCACATCTCTCTGAGTGTTCTGGAGGGTCATTAAAGACAACCCAGGTCCCTTCCCTCAATGTGACGATGCAGGTTGGTTTCGTGGACGTGTCAAACTCATGGCATGTTCAAACGAGCGTTCGGCTATGCTATTAAAGCAAGCCGTCGCTCTTTTGGAAGGCCTATGGGCAGGAGCGAAGCTTGACGTTGTACCTCTCGAAGAGTTACCCCGCAGGCCTAGAGCCATGGCACGAATACCGGACGAACCTAAGGATATAATGGAGCTCATTCGGGGAGGAAATCCTGAACTATCAACCAATGATTGAAAAGTAGCAAAAGTTTCCGAACCTGAAAGGGCATCCAGACGGATCGTTGTTCTGCTGAGTAAGGAATCGCTGGCACCGCTTCAGGAGAGACGAGGAAGGATCTATTACGGTTTCGAAACGATCCTTCTTCGTGTCTACCGAGGAGACGACAAGGGTAACCTCACTCCGGCGGTTGATGAGCATATTCCAGGAGATGTGGTAAATGAGAGAGACTGCCAGTCTGATATCTGAGGAAGGCACCCTATCAAACTCTGAGTTTGTGGGTGAATTCTTCGAGAGAATGGACGAGACAGTTGACGAGGACGCCCTCTTGGAGTCCGACCAAGATGACGTCAACGTCACAATCATATCCGCAAACAGGGATGGTGAAGGTGACTCAAATAAACCTTCACCACTCTAAGGCAGCTTCCACTGCACTACTCCTCCGCATCTCGGAGAGAGGGGAGGAGATCGTTTTAGCCCAAGAACCATGGCTTCATCGGGGCAAGGTTTGCGGGCTTAGTGTTAGAGGCTTCAAGCATATGAATGGTCCGGGTAAGATCAGATCATGCATAGTGGCGAAGAGCAATCTGAATATCTTCATTCTCTCTGATTACAGTGATGAAGATACGGTAGCGGCTGCATGGGAGACAGACGGCGGTACGGTTATAATAGTCTCCAGTTACATGGCGCATGAATGCGAAGCACCGCCGCCAATGCTTTGCAGAATAATTAATATGGCAGCCACTCGAAACCTGCCGGTTATTGTTGGAGCAGACGCCAACGCACACCATGTTGTGTGGGGAAGCTCGGACTCTTATCCAAGGGGTGAGTCTCTATTTGATTTCATTCTTTGTAATAATGTAGACGTTGTAAACGTTGGGTCAGAACCCACTTTTGTTGTAGTAAATAGAAGGGAAGTTCTTGACGTGACGCTAGTTAGTACTAAGCACTCAGATTTGATTAGGGCATGGAGGGTCTCTAGTGACTGCTCGTTCTCTGATCATAGGTATATTGAATTCGACGTAGTGATTCGGGTACATGGGGTCACTCCCCGACGGAATAGAAGGAAAACGGATTGGGAGCGGCAACGGTCTCTCCTTTCCGATTTTCTTTCGAGTCCACCGAGAATAGAAAATCGGCGGGACATTGAGGTCGCGGTGGATGCATTAACCAAGTCGTTTGAACGCGCGACTTCAGAATCCTGCAGAATGAATATCTGCCAAGGTAAGAGCAAACCACTCTGGTAGAGCTCGGATATCGCGGAGGCACGAAAAGCCTCCCGTAGACTTTTTAATGAGGCTAAGAGATCAGGAAACTGGTCAGCTTATAAGTTCTCAGTGAACAGATTTAAGAACATGGTAAGAAATGCGAAGCAAAGGTCTTGGAGATCCTTCTGCAGTGGAGTGGAGGGTTCCTCCGAGACGAGCAGACTTCGTAAGATTCTATCGGCATCGCCCATTGTCCCTAGTTTCATTAAGAAACCATGTGGCAATTGGACTCTGAGTGCACAAGAGACCCTTGAGGTTCTCATGGAGACTCACTTTCCGGGCTGTGCTCCCTTCAGGGGAGAAGACTCAGCCCCTTTTGACTGCCGGGCATCAGTTCCCTTTCCTATAAATAGGGAGGGACTTATGTGGGCCTTGGGTAGTTTTGACCCGTTTAAATCAGCCGGTCCTGACGGCATTATACCGGCTGATTTGCAGCATAATGCGGATATTGTTATACCATGGTTAGTTCCGATATACACAGCATGTATTACATGGTCGTATATCCCTGAACCGTGGACTTTTTGCTCTGTTGTCTTCATTCCCAAGGGAGGGAAGACTTCGCACACTGAACCGAAGGACTTTAGACCTATAAGTCTATCCTCTTTCCTTTTGAAAACTCTGGAACGGATAATTGACCTTCACTTGATAAGGACGATTAATACGGACCGACTCTCCGCCTCTCAACACGCGTATGTCAAGGGCAGATCTGTTGAGACGGCACTACACACGCTTGTGGGACGCATAGAGAAATCCCTAGAGCATAAGGAATATACATTGGTTACCTTTCTAGACATAGAAGGGGCATTTAACAATGTGAAACCAGAGGCCATCACGGTGGCCCTGGAGGGACTGAACGTAAGTCGGTCGATTATAGGCTTTGTATGGAATCTATTGACAAATAGTGTCATTACTTCCAGCATGGGGATAGCTACCATACACAGGGTAGCTAAGCGAGGTACACCACAAGGGGGGTATTATCTCCCCTTCTCTGGAACCTCGCCATGAACGCATTACTGACGGAAATGGACTGCAAGGGGTTCAGGACTGTGGCATATGCGGATGACGTTGCGGTTGCTGTATCGGGAAAATATCTCGACACGCTATCGCAACGTCTACAAACGGCGCTAGGCTGCGTCAGTAGGTGGTGTACTGAGAGTGGGCTTAGCGCGAACGCTCGGAAAACGGAGATTGTGCTCTTCACGAGAAGAAACAAGATTCCGGCCTTTCCACTACCACTCCTTAATGGAGTGGAGCTTGGGTTGTCTGACAGAGCGAAGTATCTAGGTATCATCCTGGACTCCAAACTGTCGTGGACCCCAAATGTCCGCTTTAGGCCGGACAGGGCCTCAGTGGCTTTGTATGTGTGTAGGAGGGCCGTAGGCAAACACTGGGGTATTAACCCGAGGACGTCGTACTGGCTCTTTGACACGGTCATAAAACCCATACTCATGTACGGGGTTCTTGTATGGTGGCCCGCACTGGGCAAACTTGTGAACTGCAGTATGCTGAATAGAATTTTGCGAACTTCGGCCTTGATGGTCACCGGGGCAATGCGCACCACTCCATCGAAGGCCCTTTTTACGATGCTGCACTGGCTAGCGGTCGAACTCATGGCCAAGCGGCTGGCTATGAACTCGGCTGTTAGACTAAATGCAGCGGCGACGTGGAAGTCAGGGGACTTTGGATATGCGACCATTTTAGGCTGCTCCTCGGCCATCCCTGACAACATCGATTATTGCACGCCCACCCCCATGTCTGATATTAGTTTCGGGGTATCAACGTCGGGCACATCGAATATGCGTGGGGATGTGCTTGATGTTTATACTGACGGGTCAAAGTCGGACACGGGGGTCGGGGGGGGCGTCTTCATTCCTAGATTTCAAATCAGAATGAAGTTTAGGCTACGGGATCAGTGTAGCGTGGTACAGGCTGAGATTTCAGCCATCAGAAGGGCGGCTTGCTGGATGAGGTACCACAGGATATACGGAGAGGATATCCGGATCTGTACTGACAGCAAGGCCGCGATTAACTCCTTATCGGGTGTCTATACGACATCCAGATTGGTACGTGAATGCCGGACATCTCTTAACGAGATGGCGAGACATTCCAACCTGGAACTGTTTTGGGTATCGGCTCACTCGGGCGTACCCGGGAATATAATTGCGGACGAACTCGCCAGATTGGGAACCCGGTTGGCAGACCGGGAGACAGATCCACTGGTAGGAGTCCCATTAAGCTGCTGTAGAGCTTTACTTCAGCAGGAACTCCTCAGAACTGCACAGTCTAGATGGTCTGAGGAGGTTACCTGCAGGGTCTCAAGGACATTGTGGCCTCAGTACGATAATAGGAGAACCGCAAATCTACTGAAGTTTCCTCGGGGGCAGCTGGGCACACTGGTGGCCGTGCTGACAGGGCACTGCGTCATTGGTGCTCACGCTAGGAGACTGAATCTTCCTCACCATGACTACTGTAGAAGTTGTCAAGATGAGGAAGAAACGGTAGAGCATCTGCTCTGCCACTGCCCAGCTCTTTCTGAGAATAGAGCGGCCATCTTCGGCAGTCCGAGACTGCATGGTCTTGCAGACTTATCTGTCTGCGACGTTGCTAGGATAAACTTGTTTATCCGGTTCTCGGGGTGGTTTGGATTGGGATCTTTGATGGTGCCGTAGCGGCCTGGATCTGATCCCCCGCAAATCCTGTTTCCAGGTAACACAACGGGACCTTTGGGACCCAAGTGGGTCGGTCTTTTATGCCGACGGCCTGTGCAACCTAACCTCTGTGTCACTCTTATAATTTAGTCTTTTTTCTATCGGTACATCAATTATGTGTAACATCTCCAATGTGTATCTCTTTTTGTAATTGTCTTCTCTTGTCAATACTTTAATGTTTTTAAAGTCCGGCTTGTGTCCCGTTGAAGTCCAGTGGGCTGCAAGTGCAGTTTTTTGAGATAAGGGTTTTTTTAATTAATATCGGACTTATGTGAAGCCATCCTTGTCTTAAGTTTGGTTTTTGTGGTGCCAATATATACCTTCTGGCATATATTAGACCCGTCTCCATTGCAGTTAATCTCCTAAACTATATTTGATTTTTCTTCTTTTTTAAATTTTGCCTTAGTCTTAGTAAATAATTTTTTTGTAGTATTAATAGTTTTAAAGGCTAATTGGTTTTTTTCTTTATTGTAAATGTCCGAATATTTTAATCTTTCTGAGAAGCCAGGAACGTATACCATGGATTTGTATACCGCTAGAGGCTTATCAATTTCCTTATTTCCAGTATGTCCTTTTCTCTTTAGGTGCTTCAACAAATGAATGGTTTCAATTGGGAAATCGTTTTTCCTTAAGATATTTTTAATTTCGTCAATGTTTTTAGAGTGAAAAGACCGTTCACTGATGCTTAAGATTCTGCTTATAATGTTAAGAGCGGTGTTGGTAATAATATTTCTGGAATGTTTGGAATAAAAATTAATTAATCGTCCTGATGCCATAGGTTTTTGGTACCAATCTACCTTCAGTTTATTTCTTTGTCTGATTAGTATAGCGTCTAGATATGGCAGCTTGTTGTGACTTTCCATCTCCATTGTAAATTGTATTTGACTATGAAACGAATTTAATATCTTTAAAGTTGTTTCAATATTATGCATTTCTACGATTGCAAAAAGATCGTCTACGTATTTAGTTACTATTCGTGGTTTTATTTCCATTTTGTTTAGGGATTCATCTAATAATTCCTCCATTACAATGTCTGCGATTATTGGTGAGGCAGGTGAACCCATTGGCATTCCTTTTTTCTGTTCATAAAATGTGTCCCCGTATCTAAAATATCTGTTATCTTTTATACAGAAAGACAGTAGGTTAGGTTAGGTTGTACAGGCCGTCGGCGGAAAAAGAAAGACCGACTCACTTGGGTCCCAAAGGTCCCATTGTGTTGCCTGGAAACAGGAAATGCAGAGATCAGATTGAGGTCCCTACGGCACCATCAAAAGATCCACATCCAAACCACCCCGAAGACCGGATAAACAAGTTTATCCTAGAAACATCGCAGACGGATAAGTCTGCAAGACCATGCAGTCTCGGACTGCCAAAAATAGCCGCTCCATTCCCAGAGAGAGCCGGGCAGTGGCAGAGCAGATGCTCCACCATTTCCTCCTCCTCGTCATCTTGACAACTTCTACAGTAGTCATGATGAGGAAGATTCAGTCTCCTAGCGTGAGCACCAATGACGCAGTGCCCTGTCAGCACGGCCACCAGTGTGCCTAGCTGCCCACGAGGAAACCTCAGTAGATTTGCGGATCTTCCACTTAACCTCTTCAGACCACCTAGACTGTGCAGCCCTGAAGAGTTCCTGCCGTAATATAGCTTTACAGCAGCTTAAAGGGACCCCCACGAGTGGATCTATTTCTCGGTCTTCCAACTGGGCTCCAAGTCTGGCGAGTTCGTCCGCGACCATATGTCCAGGTACGCTCGAGTGAGCTGGCACCCAAAACAGTTCCAGGTTGGAATGTCTCGCCATCTCGTTGAGAGATGTCCGGCATTCACGAACCAATCTGGATGTCGTATAGACACCTGATAGGGAGTTAATCGCGGCCTTGCTGTCAGTACAAATCCGGATATCCTCTCCGTATATCCTGTGGTACCTCATCCAGCAAGCCGCCCTTCTAATGGCTGAGATCTCAGCCTGTACCACGCTACATTGATCATTAAGCCTGAACTTCATCCTGATCCTAAATCTAGGGATGAAGACGCCCCCTGCGACCCCCGTGTCCGATTTTGACCCGTCAGTATAGACATCAAGCACATCTCCACGAGGCATACTCGACGTGCCTGACGTTGATGCCACGAAATCAATGTCAGATATGGGGGTGGGAGTGCAGTAATCGATGTTGTCAGGAATAACCGAAGAATGGCCCAAGATGGCCGCATGTCCAAAGTCCCCTGACCTCCATGCCACCGCTGCATCCAGTCTGACCGCCGAGTTCATGCCCAATTGTTTGGCCATAAGATCAACCGGCAGCCAGTGCAGCATTGTAAAAAGGGGAGAAAGAAAGACAGTAACTCCATAAAAATATTCTTGGGTATCTTTGTAAATTGTTCCAATATATTCCATTTCTTTTCAATCGTTTTTAATGCGAGATTCACTGGAGTACTTGGAAAAAGGGAAACAACATCAAAGGAAATGAGCACTTCATTTTCATGTATGATAATGTCATTTATTCTATCTTTAAAATTTTAGCATTTTTAATATTATATGCAGAATCCTTTGTTAAGTTTTGTAAAATGTGGACTAAGAATTTACTTAATCTATATGATGGGGAATTTACAGATGAGCAAATAGGGCGTAAAGGAGTGTCAGCTTTATGTATTTTTGGTAATCCATAAATTCTGGGTGATGTGGCTGTTTTGATGATCAGTTTATTTTTGTCATTTAAATTAATTAGATTCATATTAAAAAGTTTTTCAATTAAGGAATTGTTTTTGTTTTGAAGTATAGCTGTATGGTCTCGCCTCAGTCGTCTGTATGTGCACAAATCTCCAATTATGTTCTTCATTTTTGTTTCATATTCATTTTTCATCATTACTACTGTCTTATGTCCCTTGTCAGAGTTTAATATAAGTAAATCTTTATTCTTGTTTAAAAACCGTTCTGCTCGTCCCACTGTGTCTATTATAAATTTCTCTCTCTTATTATGTTTGTTTCTGTGTGAGAGGTCGTCAATGAGTGATACTAGTTTTGTTCTCGATATTGTTTGTTGTTCACTGTTCCCAATTGTTTTATACAATCTTCTCCATCTACAATACATTTAAATTAAGGGGAATGTTTTCTTTGTAATTGGTAATGCACACTTTGGTCCAAGAGAAAGTAGCCACTGTATATCTGTTGGTATTTCCTTCCTCGATTTATTAACTACCCAATCTTTGTTAAATCTTATATTTAACTCTTTATTTTTATCGTCTCTTAAGTTCTCGAATTTTCTTTTATGGGCGCTTTTTCTTTTTTCTACGAAGCTTTTTAAAATGTTTTTTTCACTTTCCATTAGTATTTGTTTCTCATTTTCATCCATCAATTCATCCAATTTCATCTTTGTAACATAAAGTGCTCTGTTATTGTCAGTAATTTGTTTATGTTTCTGATGTACCATAAGCTTTAATATTTTAGTGTGGAAATTGTAAATATGCTTACTCAAAGTTCTACGTATATCATTCCGTATTTTGTTTTGAACTTTAAATAGACTAAATACATGTTTCGTTGTGTTTGAAATGCAGTTAGGAATGATGCCTGCTTGTCTACACTTTATTAGGAACGTAGTTGTAGATTTTATACTTCCTAAACACTTGTTATATTTTGAATATCTCCTTATGATGTTAACTGTGTTTTTGTCATACTTTTGATTAATACTTTTATATAAAGCCATTATGACTTTAACGTTGCAGTGTGCCTCCCGTGTAATATAATATTTTTGAGTAGTTTATTCGACCTTTTTGAATGTTCTTCAGTAACTTTATTTTGGCTGTAAGTCAGTTGTTAATTAAAGACAAATAAAAATATGTTTAAATAGTTTTATTTTATTTTTCCGATATTTCGATCAACTTCGTTCATCATCTTCAGGGATCTAAAAATATTTATATAATTTAAAACACAATTAACACTCAAAGAAATTGACAATAACAATTAAGGATTTTAACAAAATAATAATAAATATAGTTTCCTTACAAATATAACAAAAGTAATTTTTCACAGCACACTTATTCTTTCTCACTGTTGATTATTAACTGAAAAGCTTATATTAATAAAAGCTTTTTATTTTATTTTTACTTTTGCTCTATGCTTATTTATTATATGTCTATATATTTGTGCAAATCTCTCTGTATCACTCTTATAATTTAGTCTTTTTTCTATCGGTAGATCAATTATGTGTAACATCTCGAGTGTGTAACTCTTTTTTTAATTGTCTTCGCTTGTCAATACTTTAATGTTTTCAAAGTCTGGCTTGTGTCCCGTTGAAGCACAGTGGGCTGCAAGTGCAGTTTTTTGAGATAAGGGTTTTTTTGAATTAATATCGGACTTATGTGAAGCCATCCACGTCTTTAGTTTGGTTTTTGTGGTGCCAATATATACCTTCTGGCATATATTACACCCGTCTCCATTATTTTATATTTGGATGTACATACACCCAGCAAAAAATTTTTGAAAAGGTAATCGGGTGTGGAATTAACCAATGCTAGATTGCCAACTTTTTTAATCAATTACTGAGAATCGATTACATAAATTATTATAGAAAATAATGAGTACCATTAGTACGGCAGCTTCTTTTAACATAAAGAATTAGTTCCATTAATACTTCCTTTTTTGGGAACTAATGTAATGTGTTTTGTTTTATTTAATTACAAAAAAATATTGAGCAGTATTTGACAAACTAATCAACATTCATACACTTTTGCTCGCCACTGTATATAAACAAATTATTTAGTTCGGGTTCATTTGTAAAGAATGATGAAAGTATCCGGTAGCATAAAATAATCAGGAGATTTTATGTATGTATGAATTTGTGTATGTACCCAGTAAAAAATATATGGATTAATCCATAATCGAGCAATAAAGGAGTAATGACTTGTTCATTCGTTTGGAGTAATAAGCGAGCTATCGAAACTATTTTTTGGTTTTTGTTTATGCCTCGCTTAATAAACCAAATGGATCAATGGGGGATGTATCAGTTCGTTTTTGTTTGTGACATAACTTTTAATTGTTGATGTTTTTGTTTTGTTTTTATATTTAGTCAGTTTAGTTTTAAAAGTGAAAGACGTGTTTGTAAAAAAAGCGAAAAGGTAAGGGTATAGTAACAAATTTGTTAAAAATGTGTGAAAATTTAGTTTCTAAGCGTCATTTAAGACGACTTAAAAATGAAAAATTCTCAAATTGTAATCGGGAGACTTAAAGTGAACAAGAGGCTTCAAATGGAAAACTTTGTTGTTCATTATGATATCAGTGAAAATTTTAAAAGAAGCTCGCTTCTTGGGTAATTGAAAGTCGTGTTTCGAACGAATGCTGCAATTCACTACTCAACATTTTAAAAAGTGAAGGTTGGACGCTCTACTATGTAGGGAAACATTGTTAAAAGCAATGCATGCAGAAAACCCACGCTGCTTCACAGGGAGCCCAGAAATAATAGATATGGCACCAGGTGAATACTTTCATTGTGGTTTAGAAAAAGCACTGATGATGCAGTTCATACATACATACATATCACCTGATGCAAATGCCGAACTATTGATCGATATAATTGTGGATGGAATGCCGCTTTATAAAAGCTTATCAAAGTCATTACGGTTTGTGGAAGAAGACATCAAATTAAAGAATAAAAATTTTCCCAATTGATTCTTTGAAGGAATTACATTCGGCAGAATAGCTGATTAAAACAGAGCCTGATTCAGAAATGGTAAGACTGAGTTTGTTTTTAATGCAATCAGTTTAACAAGTATTCAAAATTCTTTGTTTTTTATGTTAATTTATTTCAGATTTCGTACATGAAATCAAAATTGAAAAAGCAATACGCAAAATGATGGGCGAAATATGCTGGTCAAATTAAATTGGGATGGATAAAAACAAACAAATACAAATTGTTTAACTTTTTTTATTTCGGTAATAGCTGAATTTTTAATATTATGTCTTAAATATATTATTACGTGTTATTTTTTCTTCAATTTTCTTGCAGAAGCACTTAAAGACACGTATCCAACATACCCGGAATATGAAAAATCTTTCAAGATGGCATTTCGTAAATGTAAAGCAACTGTTTACCAACAGACCTACTTGACAAAAACTACGACCTCGTCGAATGCAAAAAAAAAAATAGCAACATTAAAAAAAAATTTTTAAATAAATGAATATTTTCTTGTTTTTGAAAAATAAAAAAATTTGTATTTTATATGGATGTTTACTCCCTTTATGCTCTTTTAGGAGACAAAAACGATTACTCCCTCTGTCGTCATTTTCAAGATCAAAGAGAGTACTCCATAAGGAGCTTAAAAGGAGTACTCGTGTCTGCGGACATGCTATGTTAAAAATCCAATGTGTTTCGGAGTTTTATAGAGTAATCCATTACTCGCAAAGGAGCGCTCCAAGATTACTCTTTGGATGATCCTATTTTTCACTGGGTATTAATGTATGTATGTATGAATTTAAGTATGTATGAATTTATGTATGTAACCATGTATGAATGTATTTATGAATTTATGTATGTGTGAATGAATGAATTCATGTATTAAAGTATGTTTTATGTACATATAAATTAATGAAATTATGTATGTATGAATTTATTTAATTATATATATATGAATTTGTGTATGTATGAATTTATGTATGTAAGAATTGATATATGTATGAATGTATGTATATATAAATGAATGAAATCATGTATGTATGTATAAATGTGAGAATTTATGTATGTTAAATGTATGAATTTATGAATGTATGATTTTAGTATGTATGAATGTATGAATATATTTATGAATTTATGTAAGTAATTTTGAATGAATTCATATATTAATGTATGTTTTATGTATGTAGGTATTAATGAATATATGTATGTATTAATTAATGAAATTATGTATGTATGAATTTGTGTATATCTAAGTTTATGTATGTAAAATTTTATATATGTATGAATGTATGTATTTATGAGTGAATGAAAACATGTATGTATGAATTTATGTATGTATGAATGTATGTATGTATAAATTTATGTTTATATTAATGTACGTATTTATGTATGTATGAATTTATGTATGGATGAATTTATGTACATATGTATGAATGTATGTATTTATGTATGTATGTATGAATGAATGTATGTATGTATTTATGTACATATATATACACAAATAAAAATTAAAACTTACATTTTTTAATGCAAAATATTGTCACTATTCTAATATTGTCCTGTAAAAACGATGTGGTTAACGTAGTAACCCACATATCTTTTCGTGTCTTATCTAGTTTCATCTATGGCAGCACTATGGGTGCCAAACATTAAAGTACACGTATTTTTTTTTTCACTAAAAAAAATGTTTACTAACGCTTTTACGCAATTGCATTATTCGAAGTAATTGCAAAGAACACGTTTAAAATGTTATTAAATGCTTATTACAAGTGGTGAAAAAAATTGCTTCTGTTAAATCTTTAATTGTAGTACAATATACTACATAAGTTCAAAACAAACAAACGATAACCATTTTTAGTCGGAACAAAAATATACAAATGTAGGAAATTTTTTTCCATCTAGGCAGACTCTGGGCGCATCCTTTTAAAAGTCGCTAATCAAGTTTTTACTCTGTTCGTATAATACACTCTTCCTACACTTTGTACGAGAAGTAAAATCCTAGTTTTTTATTAAAAAAAAAATCAACCGCTGATCAATAAAATAAATAAAAGTTGGTCAAGTAATGATTACTAATATTACGTATACAGATTATACCCTGTTCAGACATACGTTTTAATTGCGCAATAAAGGAATTTACGCAACGTTTACGTAATGGTTTTATGCAAAATGAAAATGGCGTCCCTATATTTTACCACATTTATAGAAGATCCAATATTAAATCCATGCATAGTAATCAACTTACCACTGAAAACCTCAGATTTGAGGCTAGCATTTTTTCTAAAGATAAAAATATTATTCCTAACTTAAATGTTAATAAATATTAGTGGCTCACCGAATAATTTTCTCTTTTTTTTTATTACTTGACTTTTTTTTAACCTTTTGCGATATAAAAGTAAAGTTACATTAATACCTTATATAATTTATACGTATTATAATATAAATAAAAATATTATATCAAAATAATAGTTACAACATAATTAGTATACTTGAGATCCCGTTTTTGGGACAGTGCTATATCTAAGTTATACTCGTATGTAATACTTTTTGTTTTTTATAGTAAAAATATGTTATATGAAAATGTTTAAATAAACGTTATACAAAAAAAAAACAATACAAATTTACCCAAAACGCAATAGTATATGAGGCAAAAAAAGCAATATTGCATTGTTCTTTTTAAGCTCATAGAATTAAAAATGATTCGTTGTTTTTTAGCGTAAACCTGATTATACACATTTGATTTATGTTATGTTTTGATTCGATTCGTAACGCATTATTGTAATGCGTGATTTGTTTCATTCGTTTTAAAAACTTCGAAACAAAACAAATCGTGACATGAAAAAAACGAATAATTCAAAAGGCGCTTTGAATGCATTAATGCAGATCTTTAGTTTTTATTGATATTAGAAGAAGAGTTATGAATTTCTTGTCAAATAGAATTTTAATTCATTCGGAAAAATAAAATTCTATAAAAATAAAAAAGTTATAAAATTTAACAAAATGCAATATTTTTAACTTTTAAAAATGGACGATAAACTGCCTCCAGATAAACTAGGAGCAACTGCTAAAGGCAATTGTAATGTCCGGAATAGCCATACGCAGAAAGAATAAGATAATTCGATGGAATTAGCTGAATCCATTTTTTCTGGTTCGTCTGCTGGTGATGATTTTCGGGCTGTCGACAATAAGAGAAAGAGACACCACGATGTGAAAATTGATTTATTTAGATAAAGACTCTCGTAAGATAAATTCTCTTAATAATAAATCATTCTGCCCACCGATATTTCTGTTTAATGTAAATATTAAAAAATTAGTTGAACAGTTGAATTAAAAAAAATATATATATTTTAAAATAGTAAATAAAAACAAACTCAAGAGGAAATTATATTTAAAAGATGCTGTTGCTCTTTCCGAAATGATGCAACTATTAAAAGAAAAGAAAATTGAGTGTAGTTTTACGTGACCTATATTATAAAACAGATTTGAATGAAATAAAAACTGCGACCAAAACCATTCGCCTCGAGATTGTTTGTTTAAACAAGGCAGCGAGGATTTGCCGTTTTGCATTAATTGTGGAAAGAAGGGCCACCCTTAAAATTTTAAGGGGTGTCCTTCTTTTAAAAAATACCTGAATTTGAAAGAAAAAATTAAAAATACAGCTAGGGAAAGAAAGGCAAAGGCTACTAACAATGTTTTGAATGCTAGTAATCAATCAAGTTTTATTTTACCAAGTTCTTCTTTTGCAAGTCAGATTAAGAATTCTACTCCTAGTAATTCTAGAATACCTGATAATAAACCTGCATTTGTGCAAGATTTTTTTAAAATTAGCTATTTCTTTATTTGAACCTGAACCCATTTCATTGAAACAAAGAATAGCACAATTTATGAGAGATTATCAATAACTTTGTAGAGATGAAGCTAGAAGACAATGTTCTGTTATAATGGATGCAATACAAAAAGTTTGTGGTCCATAATGGAGTTCATTTATTAACATTTAACGTAAGATCAAGTCGTAGAATTGATTTATTACATTTATTAAAGCGTAATTTCATTGATGTTGCATTTATTCAAGAAACTCACTTGAGAAATCAACATAGACTAAATTTAGAAGGCTACTACTTGGTAGTGCTCAGGGAATTGCTATTGCCGTCAAAGAAAATTATAAAGTTTGTTATTCCGGGTATAGAGTTTCCTCATATATTTTTAAATAAAGAAATTTTAGTCGATAATTTAGTAAAGCACATCTTATTTGGTTCAATTTATTTGCCATGTAATTTTAACCCAATGAAAATTTATAACGGCCTTTCGCAAATTGCAAGAATTTCACAAAATTTTTTTGCTACATTTATTGGTGGAGATTTTAATTCCAGAAATATTTCATGGGGTGATAACATGGATAACTCAAACGGTAATATTTTTTTTAATTGGCTACAACATCATTCTACAAATTTCAAAAGAATTTGTAACACATTTCCCTCATTAATAAATAGGTGTTCTTTTCTAGTCCATTTTTATTAAGTTCAAATCTAATTGATGATATCAACCCACATTACAAAATTTCCACACCTCCAACGTTTTCTGATCATTTTCCTATAAAATTAGAATTTCGGTTTCATGATTTTGAATTTATTTTAGATTCACCTTCGACATTTACATCTTTTAAAAATACTAATTGGAATGTTTTTAGAAATGGAGTAATGAATAACCTTCTAAATCATTTTCCTGATGCAATTAGAAACTTGTCATATTCTGAAATTAATTATTATATTGATCAGTTTTCAACAGCAGTTAATTATGCAACTATTGTAAACTCTGAAGAAGTTACTCTCAAAACCAAAAGATTTGTTATCTCTGAAAAAATTAGAAAATTATATAAAATTAAATACAGTTTTGCTATCGAAACAAATTCAGTTAATTGGCATTATTAAAAAGAGACAATGGAATTAGAACAAGCGGAAATATTTAGCCAGAAGCTTAAATGTATAAAACCTGGACCAACTGCACACAAAATGGTTTATAATATCATAGGTGGCAAAAAAAATAAAATAAAATAAAATTAGAGGATGAAACCCAGAAATTAAATCTTTGTAAGGAACATTTTTCCAAAATTTATAACGGCTCATTACCTAATCGAGATATTTCTGGTATAGAGAATACTGTAACTAGAACAATTTCTAGTGTACCCGATAATCTGTACATTTTCGATAGTAGTTTTATGTCTAATAATAATCAAAAATGTTCGAGACTTGTGAGTTTAGATGAGCTTATAGAGCTTGTAAAAAATATAAATAATAAAAAGTCTTTTGGTTTTGATAAAATTTCAAATTTTATTATTAAAAAGCTTACAGTGAAAGGACTCGAATGCCTTACCATAGTATTAAACAATTGAATAATAACTCGTATTTTCCTGATTCTTGGAAAGTATCGAAAATAATTCCTATTCAAAAGAAAAAAAATAACTACAAAATTAATAGTTTAAGACCAATTTCAATACTTTCTAATAAAGGAAAGTTGTTTAGGAAAGTTTTGCGTATAAAAATGGATATAGGGCTTAATGAACAATACATTTCAGATTTACAGTTTGGATTAAAAAAAGAATATTCGACAATTGATGCAATGCTAAAATTTCAAGACGATGTTATAAGAAACCTACGAAATAAGCAGTGTACTGTAGTTTCATTAGATGTTGAAAAGGCATTCGATCATGCATATTATAATGGCATACTTTATAAAATGATTCAATTAGGATTTGACCCTTATACTGTCAAAATTTTTAAGAGTATTTTCTCAAATAGATTATTTTGTGTACAATTTAATCGAAATTTTACCAGTATTGGAAACGTTAGCTGTGGAGTTCCTCAGAGTTCAATATTGGCTCCGCATCTTTTCAATATTTTTATTTACGATTTTCCTAATTTTAAGTCCAATTCTGTAAGTTTGTTATATGCTGATGACTCAGTGCTTTACTCTCACATTTAACAATAGTTAAAAATTATTTCGATTATTGGGGAATTAAGATTAATGCCTCAAAGTGTGAAGCCATATGCATACGAAACGCTTCTGGGAAATGTCGAGGGTTCGTAGTGCCAGAAAGCAAAAATTTGAAACTTTTCCTAGGAGGTGTTGAAATACCTTTCAAGGATCAAATAGGTATAACTTTCAACAAACTTTTTAAATTTAATAAACATGCAAGATTGGTAATAGCAAAATCATATAAAATTATGGGTTCGTAAGACCTGTCTTTCTGTATGGTTTTCCTATTTGGTTTAATATATCACCTACAGTAATAAATGAAATTGAAATCTTGGAACAAAAAATTTTAACCCATTAACGCCCAAATGAAAAGCGTGAACAATTTAACTAATTCAACTTTTTATTTCTGTGTTAAAACACTATTATTTTCATACTATAAAAGAAAAACAAACAAAAAAGAATTAAAAAATGTGTTTTTAGAGATGTACTATATTAAGTACAATGGGCGCTTACGAATGGTATTTAGCAAAACATCCTCTTTCTATACATAGCGTTTTCAAGCACCTTTCACAGGATGTTTTAACTCGATTGGAGCATATAAAACATCAAAGTTGTTTTGATATTTTTTGTGGTTTATGACCATTATTTTTTCTTACTTCTCCGTCAATTCTAGATGACGATTGTTTTGTTTTATTGTCTTTTTTCTCACTCAGATACGAGCGTGCTATATGCCTACGAAACGATAGGTGATCGATGCGATCCTCTGGGTTTGTAATGCAGTATAATCTCCATGCGTTTGAAATACTTATGTCCACTACGTATGTAAATAACACCCACCACCCCTTCTTTCCTTTTATTGCAATGCGGTACAGACTTATAGACTGATCCATTTGATCTACTCCTCCGATCCCTCTATTATAACTTTGGAAAATGTGAGGTAAATCTACATCAACTTTTTGTTTTCTCGTGGAACACCATCTTTTAACTTTACCTAAAGGCTCTACAGTATCAAAATTAGTTCCAATCGTGCAAACATTATTATCTTTCCACCTAACTATTAGAATTTCATTTATCTTATCAAACCTATGGTCATATTCAGCTCTGGACTTTTTACGCATATCCTTTGATGAAATCAATAGTTCTGTATCCATGATTCTTGAGGTCTACAAGCAGGTTGTAGTTGGTAAAAAAGTTATCAAAATACACAACATGTTGTTTTGGATTCATTGGAGCTCTTGATAGTAAGCCCTTCACAACGCAAGATCCCAGAGGTTCGTTGGTAACCTCAGATGTTTTTCCGCAATATATATCAAATGTATAACAATAACCATCAAAGCTGGTCAATGCCCAATTACGATACCCGTATCGCACAGCTTTACCCATTATAAATTGTTTTGCAGAATGGTGACCAAAGTACTTAACCATGGATTCATCAATCGATAAATTTTCATGTAACATTCCGAATTGACAAAACTTGTTTTGCAAAATATTACAAAGTGGACGTATTTTGAACATTTTATCAGTAGAGCTCATTGCCATTGAGTTATCTGCAAAATGCAGGTTTCTTTTAATTTCTAAGAATCTGTTTCGTGACATGCAATCTGAAACCAATGCCACACCTAGATCTTCATCTACGCTCCAATATGACCTTTCTCTGAGTAGTTTATGATATCCGGTAAATATAAGTATACTCAAAAATTTACGAAGTTCCTCTTTGGTAAAAATATTATCGTGCCTATTGCTTTGTCCGGCATATATTGTGCTTTCTGATGCAATAAGCTCAAGCACTTCATCGTCAAAAAGAAGCTCAAATATTTTCACTGGGGTTATCCGAAACATTAGCACGTCGTTCTTCAACAAAAGTTTGGTCTGGAGTGGACTGAAAAACTGAATAAAGAGGGTTACATTTTCTCCAAGTTGGCAATTCTTCACCAGTTACAACTCTTATTCTCTTTGAAACATTTCGTGAAGTAGATGATGCGAACATTGTGAGGGGCTCGTCATCATCGGTCGAGGCATTTTTTTGGTAACAACTTCTATAATACCGGGAACATCTCGAGGTATTTTGTTTACATACAAATCGTCGTCTCCACCCTCTTCTTCGTCGGTGATAACAGCTGGATTAGGTGGAAGCATGAACACGTCGAAAGCAGAATGATCATCACTACAATGGTTGATAATGTCATGTATTGCTTCTTCTAAGCCAAAATAGTTTTTATTGCGCGTAAAAACTCGTCGGTTTGCCATTTTCAATGTTTTCAAAGTCTTTATTTGTAAAGAATTTTAATAAAAAGTATCTAATTGAATAAAAAAATGCGAAAAAAAAACTTCAAATGGAAAGAAAAAAATTTTCACTGTGTTAATTTTTCTTAACTCAAGCGACCAGTGTACTAAAGTTAGTACAGCAATACTTTTTATATCACAGTACGAACAACTTTAAATGATTTACACTATTATCTGATTTTTTAATAAATTATGATGTTATACGTTAAAAAAATAGTTTCTGCGACTTTGCAAACCCAAATTTTGTCAAGTCATCTAAATAAGCACTGACACGCCAACACGAAAAAATAACGCTTGTACAAAACGGGGATTACCCGCATTATTACTTCATTGTTTTGATCATTTTTACTTCATGTATAGTGCATATGCTCTTACTGACAGACAAATAACGTTGCCAGAGTGAAAAATCGCATGAGGAGATTTTTACATCATTTTGAAGTGGTGTACTATTTTTAGTACAGAGGGCGTTATTGGGTTAAGGTGCTGTATTGGATAACATTTTGAATCTTATTCGAAACGTTATTCAAATCTGTTTCTCTATAAAAAATCTAATATTTATATGTTTGCGATATACTGAATAGGTTTGTAATTACATCCCGAAACTCATAGAGGCTGATTACATAATTACATACATAGATATAGATATCTATGCACTTATGTTTATATTAATTTTTTTTACTCTTTTGTTTGATTTTTCTTTTCTCTTTATCATTTTTGCTTTTTAACTACTATTATCTTGTCTGGGAGATCCTCTCTCAAACTACTGAAAGCCCCGGGAGCAAGGGCGATGTAACAAAAAAAAAAAATTGTAAGCAAGTTTCTATATTTCATTTCATGGTTTTTAAGATATTACTTTATAGTCTTGTTTTCATTCTAAGTTTTAAATTGTATAATTATAATGTTTTTTAAAAAATGGCTCAAAAAAATTTACAAATTACCAATTGATGTTAGAACAAGAATCAGGAAAACAAGATTGCGCATTCAGCCGTTCAAACAATTTTTCTACTGCGCAAATACGTCACAATAGAATCATTATAACTGTTTGTTGTAAAAAGTGTAGGAGATTTTTGGCACAAAACAGGAAATAATTGCATAACTTCTAAACGGGTGCATCGATTTGAACAAAATTTTAAATGGAAATAAAAGATATAGTCAAGTAAAAATTTCTTGTTTGGGTTTGAAGCCCGAGAAGAAGAAGAGATATTTCAGGCTACCAAAATTTTAACTATTGGCTTATATGAAAAGTCTTATAAAACATTATTAATTTCAGAAGTTATTTCATTAGTTAATCTAAATTAATCTTTTTATAAAGAAAATAAATATATAATTGAGACCATTATACTTACATTTTTTTAGCTTTGTTTTCGTCTGCTTCCTTTGATTTTCTGCTTCTGTTGCTCGAACTATGTCTATTTCATTTCTATGAACGTAAAATTGGCGGAAAAAATAGAAAATTGCGCCAGAAAATGCAAATTCTCCAATTTTTTGTGCCAATTTGTGATCACTTGTGGTAAATTGTTTAAATAAAAATGTAAATAAAGAAAATGTCAATTACCCCCAAAAAAGAAACGAGACAGAATCAAATAAAATAAAAATGTTCTGTCCTGTAAAAACGATGGGGTTAACGTAGTAATCCACATATCTTTTCGTGTCTTATCTAGTTTCATCTATGGCAGCACTATGGGTGCCAAACATTAAAGTACACGTATTTTTTTTTTCACTAAAAAAATGTTTACTAACGCTTTTACGCAATTGCATTATTCGAAGTAATTGCAAAGAACACGTTTAAAATATTATTAAATGCTTATTACAAGTGGTGAAAAAAATTGCTTCTGTTAAATCTTTAATTGTAGTACAATATACTACATAAGTTCAAAACAAACAAACGATAACCATTTTTAGTCGGAACAAAAATATACAAATGTAGGAAATTTTTTTCCATCTAGGCAGACTCTGGGCGCATCCTTTTAAAAGTCGCTAATCAAGTTTTTACTCTGTTCGTATAATACACTCTTCCTACACTTTGTACGAGAAGTAAAATCCTAGTTTTTTTATTAAAAAATAAAAAATCAACCGCTGATCAATAAAATAAATAAAAGTTGGTCAAGTAATGATTACTAATATTACGTATACAGATTATACCCTGTTCAGACATACGTTTTAATTGCGCAATAAAGGAATTTACGCAATTAAGTCTCTAATTGAATTTAATTTACCATATAAGAAATTAATTAAAAAAATTTTCAATTAGTACTTAATTAAGTCGATAATTGAATAAGTTTCCTCATACAACCCTTGTGAAGTGTGTTCAGTTAGAGAAAATTTTATACAATGACAAAACTAAATGCCATAAAAATGAAAAATAAAATATTTTCAAATTATATGAAATGCAAAATTTCTGAAAATTTAATGGAAATTCAAAGCTAGCGTGCAGTCAAAACTTGATCGTACAAACTGAAAGAGTTCCATATTTCAAATAAAAATAAGCAAACTTTCTTTTAAAGCCGAACTTCTCTTCATTCTTCCAAATTTACCAACACAAATTTTTAATGTAAAAATTAGGTCTGTTCAATAAATTTCCGTCAGAAACTAGCAACGATAGAGTAAAATAAAAATTTACAACATTACTATTCCAAATACAAAAAAAAACGGAATAAACGCATTTTTGGAAAAAAAAATAACAAAGTAAAGCCGAACTTACCATAATAACAAAAAACCATAAAAAAATTTGTATTAAATCATTTTGTATTGCAACAGTTAGCATTTGCAAGAGCTTTGTCATCGATTGTGTGAAAATTGCCAAAAATTTTCTGTCTTTTTTGTAAAACTTTTAGTTTATTTTATTCTATTTCTTTTGTTTCCTCAGCTTTCTTCTAACTATTATACAAACATTAGCTTCAATTCAAATATTTTGTATTCAAAACCAAAAACTATAAATGTTATGTATATTTTTTGCTGTGTGGTTGTAAAAATTTCGTGGAGAGTATTAATAAACACTTTCAGTTCAAAGGATTTAATATGTATTAACTTATTTTGTAAAACAGAACAAGAATCAGCTGTTCTGTTCTTGACAGTAACAAAAGTAGTAACAAATTTATTAACATTCCTTTTACGGTACTGAAGTAAACACTTTCCAATAACAATTAGTAACAACATCTTGTTATTGAACAGAACTATATTTTACTGTCAAATTTTAATTAAGTAAATTAAATTGGATATGTGTGAACACCAAAATTAATTACTCAATTAAAATTTTAATTGTATAAATTAAAACGTATGTCTGAACAGGATATTACAATTAAAATAACTATTACACATAATGGCAATGTGAGAAGAAAATTTATAATAAATAACTCCCATGTATGAAAGTTTCAAATAAACAAAGCCAAGCAACAATATAAAATTTTTCATATTCTATTCTATAAAGAAACCGCATAAGGTGTTCTAAAGAAGAAGCACAGTATGGGGATGAAGCTAAATAGGAATTAGATTCCACTTCTTAATAATAAATTTTAATATTCATTCATTACATTTTTTATTTGGTTAAAATTTCTAAAAACTCTTAATTTATTTAATATATTTTTCAAACTACAGCTGTTCATTTGTTTACTTGATATAAGTGTAGAGAAATAATATGTTGAAATTAAAAGTCGCTTAATTTGAAAAGCCAATTTCACAAAGACACAATCTGCAAATATGAAAATTTTAATTTGGATACAAGGTTCTACAATTTTTAATAAATTTTTAATTTCCGAAAATAGAGGAAAAACTTTTGTACATATATAGTTCTTAAAAATTGTTACATTATAACATACCGTCAAACGAATATATTTATAATAAAAAAAAATCAGTTTACATTAATTACAGCTTAGTACTTATAGAACATATCTCTTTTGATTGCAAATCGAAAGTTATGCAAGAACAATTTAGGTGCTTAAAATGGATATTCACTAATGACTTTTAGCTCTATTCCCACGCTTCGGGGGAATATAAGAGCCTATTTATTGAAGCAGGAAAAAATTAAAAAATAAATAAATCTGGTAAGGAAAAACATTTTTTTTTACAAAATAAATTAAGTTATTCGGAAACCTTTAGAAAGCGAAGCCGATGCTGGTTATACCATAGATGAGAAAATCCTTTCGTCCGGCCGAAGGCCGGCTACGCAGAAAACCTTTAGAAAGCAAACCGCTGTTGGTTATACAATAGCGGAGTAAATTCTTTCGTTTTTGAGTAAAGTTGTGTTTATATGGAAAAAATAGTTTTGTTGGAGCCTTGCCTGATTTTTTTATTTTATTTTTCCTTTTTTTCTATTTAATTGAACGGCCCTTAAATTCCCTTTCCAATGATACCCATACTGTCCCATTCTACCATCGAATACTCGATATATGCCTTATTAGATACAAAAACTTCGGAGGTCCGTAACTCCGAAACTAAAGGTTGGCGCCAATTTTTTCACTTTACATTTTTTGCTTAAAATTGCATTTTGCACCCCGTAGGCAACTTTTTGTTTATTTTGGAGCGGAGCCGGTAAACTAGATTTGTTCCTACAAACATTTTAAAAATACAAACTATAAAAAAATATATAAATTGTAAGTAATTATAAAGAATAAGTGAGCATAAGTGTGTGTAAAAACATTAATTTGAATATAAACATACATACGTATATGCAATACTAAAGCCCCATGTGCAATAAAAAACAAAATTTAATTAAAAGTGACCCGGTGTGTTCTTCCTCATTGTAAATTTTTTCTTTTTAATAGAGCACACATGTCTTTAATTTTGGTATCTGCTGAAAAAATAAAAAACAAAATACACAATCTTACTACAAGATATAGGTAAATAATATTTTAATAACAAAAGAAATGAAAACAATTAATTTTTTTATATCAAATTTCAGAAAGGAAAAGGACAACGTCGTTGTTTCTGGTGGCACTCCATCCTAATGGGAAATGCACCCTAAAGTACATAAAATTTTAGGGTCATTTAAAATGCACAATCTAAAAGATGTTGTGCAGGAGAGTGTCTGCGGTAAGCCAATTTTACAGTGTTTTAACTTTGTAATGTTTTAAAATAAAACATTTTATCCATGATAGTGCCTCTTTTATTGTAAATATATTTGAGAAAAGTAATAAAGAAGAAATTGTAATTATTTTTAATTTTTATTACATTTTATATAGATATGTTAACAAATGTACATATGTCCATTGTTATTTTTGAAATTTCAGACAACTCAAACATTGGAAACGAATCGCTAGAATATGGTGATCTAGAGGTGTTATTAGATGACTCTTATTCAATGAATTTTGATGAAGTTCCTTCAAGTTCGCAAATTTATTCGGATTTCCCATCTCCGCCAGAAAAGTCATCACTGCATCACTGAAAAAAAAATAAATTTAAAGTCGTGATGATTTAATACAGAAGATTTTAAACAAAATTGAAAGTATAGAACAAAATGATGTTAAAGAAAGATTAAATCAAACTAAATGGGAAGAAAAAATTTATAATTTAGAAGTAGAAAAGAAAAAGATTTTAGAAGAATTGTCAAAAGACAGTGAAGAAGTTAAAAATGAGCTAATAAATTTTTTAAGAAGAAAAAATAATTTGCCTTATATTATTATTGTTAACATTCATTGAAAAAATGTATTAAAATTGTTGTTTTTTAAAATAAAATAATATTTAAAGAACAAAAATTCGTTTTAATTGCATTATACTGACGTATTCTTTCTGCATCATTTCGCATGTCATCCAAAATCACTTCACTTTGAGGATATTGGCGACCCTTGTCATAATTTTGAAAATGAATAATCCACCTGCTGTTAATTTTATCATTATTTTCATTAAGGAAGTTATGGAGTACGCAACATGATTGTATGATAATGTTAAAATTTTTTATGTCATTATCAATTCCTTTTACTATCCGACGGAACCTAGCTTTAAGATGGCAAAACGAGTCATTGCATCTTCCTGGACTTCCCACATTTATATAAAGAAATCTATATCTGCAAAAATAAATAAATTGCGTACCTCTTTGTGTTTCATCTCAAAACTAAAATTGCAAATTATTTGGAAATTTAATTACCTATAGTCTACGAGTGCTAATAAAACAGATGAATACCAGCCCTTATAGTTATAGTAGTCAACAGCAGAGAACTTCACTTGTTGATTAAAAAACCTTTCAACAATAACAAAGGCACAAAAAACTTGTTTTTTATTTGCAAACGATCAAACCTGTCCACACACTCTCTTTTGTTGTTCATTTTAAAGCAACCAATCAAATACCTGTCTGTTTGTTCAGATGGTTTGCACATCGGTTGACTCATAATAATAATCTTTTTAAAACTGGAAATAAATTAATTAACCAAACTTGTTCAAACTTTTATATACGTTGTTCATTTTAAGGCAGTCGAACCACTTGCAGGTTGAACACTGCCTTATTTTTATCATAGGTCGAATCAAACTTGTCAACTCGTGTTCTTGCCTTTTCCGCTCAACATACAAAATTGTTGAAGTATTTATGTAGTACACTACATTTAAAACGCACATTAAAATTGCTATGTTGACAACACATTTTTTCTTCAACTGTTTTACAATGTAATTTGACATTCTCTTTATTTTTTCTTCCTTCTTCCGTTTTTGCTTATATAAACCATAAGATCTTAAATAAATATTCTGAACTATTTTCTTAAATTAAACAAAACATCCTAGTGTTTTTCTATAGGTAATGGGCCCAGGCACAACAGTTAAAGTTTATTGAAGTTGTCATCAAATAATATTCAAGGAAAATGTCGACTGAAATGAAAACATCAATGGCCAAATTAAATGGCGAAATTTTTTTCACGTGGAAATTCAAGATGGAGATGCTGTTGATTAAAGAGGGCGTATGGGATGTTTTAAGTAAGCCAAAAACAGAGAAAGATGCAGACGCTTGGGTAAGAAGTGACAATATAGCAAGAGCAACAATATCATTATCGGTTGAGGATGACCAGTTACACCTTATAAGGCAATGTGATACGGTGGCGAAAATGTGGCAAAATTTGCAAAACTACCATGAAAGAAAGACACTGAGCAACAAAGTAAACGTGATGAGGCAGATTTTCAGTATGAAATTAACGAAAATGATGATGTTAAGGCTCACATCGGTTTAATGCGAGATTTATTTTTAATACTGCAAAACTTAGGTGAAAACGCATTTAATGAAAAATGGAATATAGCAAAGCTTTTAAGCAACCTGCCAACAAGTTATAATAATTTAATTACCGCGTTTGAATCACGCACTGAGGAACAATTAACTATCCGTATGTAGAGTCGAAACTGATCAAAGAGTACACTAGACGTAAATGTGATAAAGTTGATACGCAAAAGGCGATGATGATCACAAATAAGAGACACAAGTCAAACGTTGAATGTTTTTTCTGCCACAAAAAGGGGCATATAAAGAAAAATTGCACCCGCTATATTGAGTGGAAAAAGGAACAACCACAACAAAATTTCAATGCAGTCTCAAATGGTAATTTTTGTTTTATCGCTACAAAAGGTGATCACTGTTTCGTAACAACAGACGGCATTAAGAAGTGGATCGTTGACTCTGGTGCCTCATGCCATATTTGCAACGATGAAAAAGTTTTTGTAAATTTAGACACAACGGTAAAAAAGACAATAATTCTTGCAAACAATGAAATGGTGGTGTCGAGTGGAGAAGGCACAATAAAAGTTAGACTGATGAGAGATGATAAAAAATATAACGACATAACACTTAAAAATGTTTTATTTGCCCCTACAGTTAACACCAATATAATATCTGTGAAACAACTAACGGATAAGGGTTGCCGGGTTGATTTTTATAAAGAAAAATGTTTGGTGTACAAAGATGGCAACACAGTATTTATTGCCCAAAGTGAATCAGGTTTTTATGTTTGCAAAATTAATGAGCGCTTAAATGTTTTAAATCTGTGCGGAAATAACTGTATTCATTATTGGCATAAAGTGTTAGGCCATCGCCAGCCAGAAGCTATTAAAGTTATGGAATCAAAACAACTGGCAGCTGATCTGAACATAAAGTCATGTGGCAATAGTGATAATTGTGAAATTTGTCCTATCGGAAAGTCATCCCGATTGCCTTTCCCTAACAAAACTGGTGTAAGTGCAGAAAAATGGTTCGATCTAATTCACACGGATTTATGTGGACCTATGGAAACTCCAACACCCAGTGGGAACCGATATATACTCACCTTCATTGACGACTACAGTCGATATTTCCATATTCATTTAATAATAAACAAATCTGAAGTTGCACAAAAATTAAAAAGTTATGTTTCATTGATAATTAATGATTTTGAAAAGAAGCCCAAAATAATCTGGTCAGATCGAGGCAAAGAATACGTATTTAGAGCATGAAGGTATTCAGATTCAATATACGGCTGGATACAGTCCGGCGTTGCCGAAAGAAAAAATCGTTCACTTATCGAAATGGTTAGGTGTATGCTCGCGGAGTCTAAATTACCAAAAGAACTTTGGGGCGAAGCTGTCTGTACCGCAAACTATCTTCAGAACCGAATTGTAACTAGAACTACAGGTGTCACACCATATAAAAGAGTTTTTAATAAAATTCCCAGTTTAAAACATTTGCGTATATTTGGTGAAGCAGGTTTCGTCCACATCCCTAAAACAAAACGTCAAAAATTTTGCGAAAAGTCTATTAAGATGATATTTGTTGGTTACAACCAAAACTCCAAGGCATACCGTATGCTTGATAAAGATTATAAGATCCACGTATCGAGAGATGTTAAATTTACGGGGAAAACTAATGGCGTTAAGGAAAACGAAAACTCTTCAGAATTGGACAATGAAAATAAAATAATTTTTAAAGGACCGGAAAAGCAACACGAACTGAACGATGTTGACGATGAGTTTTATGACACTGTAGATCTCGATAGCGAACCAGATTTTAAGGGTTTTGAAGAAAATATGGAATGCAATTCAGATGATGAAATTTTGAGAAGATCACAACGTACAACAAAGGGTAATATACCACAAAGATATTTAAATCTGACAAAAGTTGACACTCCTGTAACTTATGAAGAAGCAGTAACATGTGACGATCGTCAAAATTGGATTGAGGCCATGAAAAGCGAAATAAAATCCATGAATGCAAATAATACTTGGGTGCTAGTAAATAGACCAAAAAATTGTAACGTAATAGGCTGCAGATGGGTATTCAAGAAAAAACAATACAACGAAGAAGTTAAATACAAAGCAAGACTAGTCGCGCGAGGATTTTTACAACAATATGGCATAGACTATGAAGATGTTTTTGCACCGGTCGTTTCACACATAACATTAAGAACACTCTTTGCAAATGCTGGTAAGAGAAATTAACAAATACATCATATTGATTGCAAAACAGCTTTCCTAAACAGTCATTTAAATGAGGAAATTTTTATGGAATAGCCAAAAGTGTTTATGGCTAAGAATTGTGAAAATAAAGTATGTCGATATATGGACTAAAACAAGCTGCCAAGTCGTGGAACCAGACAATTCATAATATTTTACTAAAATCGAATTTTCAACAAAGCAGAATGGATCAATGCTTATATACACGTTTAGAAGGGGTTGAATTGACATTTGTGTTAATCTACGTCGACGACATACTAATTTGTTCAAAGCATGAATCAACAATATTTAAAATAAAAGATATCTTTAAAACTTCGTTTAAAATTTCCGATTTGGGGCCAATTAAAAATTACCTTGGTTTACAAGTATACAGATCAAAAGATGGGTTTTATTCAATTTCACAATCGGAATACATTGAGAAAGTATTAAAGGAGAATGGTCTCCAAGACTGAAAAGTATCATCATCCGGTATAGAACAAACGCCTTTAACCCTGTAACCATAACCTTCGTCGAATCGACGAACACAAAGTAAAAAAAAAGCTGTCTCTTTTCTGCAGGTGCTGTGATCACCGTAATATTGCTTGCCAACTCAGTATTCAATAAGCTCTCTTGAGTGGTGAACTTGTTTTCTGTGTGCGTGTTTTGCGAGTGCGTAGTTTTTCGAAAGTTTCAATCATTGTACGTCGATTCGACGAATGGTTAGTATTTGTGTTAGTATTTTACGCTTGTGTGGGTTATTTTTGTTCATTTTGGTGTTTATTATTTTATAAAGTTTTTCAATGGCTACAAAACGATTATTATCTGAAGATATCATTCTTCGTTACTTATTGGAAGAGGATGAAATTAGTGCGCAAGAGGACTCATCTGACATCGAAGAGGAAGATATAGTGGAGTGTGATAATGTCGAGAGCGACACAGTAGATGAACCCTCTGATGAAGAACATAACTCTTTAGATACTCAGGAGTGCTCTCATGGTGTTCTCCAGGATGATTCACTAGAGTCACAGCCTTTTTCAGCTCAATCTCTAGACAGCTCCAGCTCAAGTAGTCCATATATTTTGAAATTTTCTAGAAGCAATATTCGTAGTCGTTCACGGCATGTTTGGGCCACAAACAAGGGGAGTACTTCAAATAGGACAGCTGCAATTAACATCGTACATGTTGCAAGGGGTCCAGGACGTTCGGTCAAACATATTACTGATCCTTTGGAGTTATTTGAGAATTTCATAACTGATGAAATCTTCGAAGAGATTGTTAAGTGGACAAATGCAGAAATTACTATAAAAAAACAAAATTATGAACAGAATAAATATACACAGAGTGAAACCAACAAAGCTGAAATTAGAGCTCTAATTGGTATTTTGGTCTTATCAGCTGCTTTAAAGGATAACCACTTAACACTCGAAGAGTTATTTAACGTAGAGTATTCAGGAATCAGATATGCATCATGCATGAGTAAAGAACGGTGCGAATTCCTCCTACGCTGTTTACGTTTTGACGATAAAATTTTACGTTTGCAAAAGCTGAAAGATGATCCGTTTACTCCTATTAGATATATTTGGGAATTACTCATAGCCCAGTGCCGTCAAAACTATACTCCTGGAACCAATGTCACTATTGACGAACAATTATTGGCATTTCGAGGCAGGTGTAAATTTCGCATGTACATTCCAAATAAGCCAGCCAAATACGGCATTAAACTGGTAATGATGTGTGACAGCGGTACCAGATATATGATTGATTGTATGCCATATTTGGGAAAAGGAACAGATACAGGTGGTCTGCCTTTAGGAGAGTATTTTGTAAAGAATCTCTCTCGTAGCATACATGGAACAAATAGGAACGTGACAACTGATAATTGGTTTACTTCAGTTCCATTAGCGTAGCAGTTACTTCAACAACCATATAAATTAACGATTGTAGGAACATTGCGCGCAAATAAAAAGGAAATTCCAGAAGAAGTTAAGAACAATAGAAAAAGAAACGTAAATACTTCGATGTTTTGCTACGATGGCCCCCTTACGCTTCTGTCGTACAAACCAAAACCCTCAAAAATGGTCTATCTATTATCATCCTGTGATGAGGAAGGATCAGTCAATTCTGAAACGAAAAAACCATCTATGATCGAGTTTTACAACAGTACGAAAGGAGGTGTAGACACATTTGATCAGATGTGTTCAGTAATGTCATGCAACAGAAAAACCAATCGCTGGCCAATGTGTGTCTTCTATGGCATGATAAATATAGCATGTATCAACAGCTACATATTGTATTGTCATAATGCTTCTGTACTAGGACAATCAGTAATTAATCGTCGAGAGTTTATGAAGCGGCTGCATTCAAAGCTTGTCGAACCCTGGCTCAAAACTCGATATGAGATTACCACAATGCCGAGACATGTGAAAGCCAACCTCTCATATATATTACAAAAAAGTAAGCCTAACGAATCTAATCGAAGTCAGCCATCATCCAGCGATAGTGTTCAACAACTTGACGTACAAAATATGAACAAAAGAAGAATATGCAATATCTGTCCATATAAAAAAAGACGTATGACAAAGTCTTCATGCTCGAAATGCAAGATAGCAATTTGTGGTGAACATAAAGTTGATTTCTGCACATATTGCGCCTCAGAAAATGAATAATTGTTTTTTTTTTTGTTTAGATCATAGTATATAGTTAATAATTGCCAAAGAAGAAAAGGCTGTTTTTGTTTTGTTTATTTTTTTTTCTAGTTTTATAAATATGTGATCTCACAGTAATCTCGAAGAGTACTGTTTTTTGTTTAACTTAATTATAAAAAATATATATGTCAAAAACTTATATGTATTGTTCGTTTCATTTAGGAAATATCTGTTAAATGTGAGTATGTATTAAAAATTTTAAAAATATATGTTATCGGCCGATATTATATATCCCAAATAATTGCTCGTCGTATCGACGAATGGTTATGCTTTAAGGGGTATGGAAGAAGGTTAGTAAATTAGGGTTAAATAACAACAAAAAATATCAAAAACTTATAGGATGCTTATTATATATTATTATTATTATATATTATAACAGCGGCAGTTAACATATTGAGCCAGAAAGTTAGCTACACTAACGAAGAAGACTGGACAGAATTGAAGAGAGTTTTAAGGTATTTAAAAGGAACCATTCATTTGAAATTACACTTTAGTCCTGATAGTAATGAAATTCTACTTGGTTATTCTGACGCTAATTGGGGTGAAGACAGAGTTTCTAGAAAATCAAATAGTGGCTATTATTTAAAATTTATGGAGCTGTAGTTTCGTGGGTCTGCCGTAAATAAACTTGTGTGGCACTTTCCTCTACTGAAGCTGAGTTCATTGCGCTTGCTGAAGCGTCAAAGGAGGCGCTGTGGCTAAAGGAACTTTTAATAGATTTTGAAGAGCAGATCAACCAACCAATCATCATAAACGAAGACAACCAGAGTTGTATAAAGATTATGGAAGGATTTAAGCTGAATAACAGGACAAAACATATTGACATTAAGTATCACTTTGTAAGAGATTATATTTCAAAAAATGTCATCAAATGTATAAATTGTCCCACCAGCGAAATGCAAGCTGATTTGTTAACGAAGCCACTTCCACCACAAAGAATTAAGGACTTAAGATCGGTACTAAAGATTGTAGACAATTTGGAATGAGAAGGGGTGTTGAAGTATTTATGTAGTACGCTACATTTAAAACGCACATTTAAATTGCTATGTTGACAACACATTTTTTCTTCAACTGTTTTACAATGTAATTTGACATTCTCTTTATTTTTTCTTCCTTCTTCCGTTTTTGCTTATATAAACCATAAGATTATAAATAAATATTCTGAACTATTTTCTTAAATTAAACAAAACATCCTAGTGTTTTTCTATAAAAATTTTGATTAGCACTGAAGTACGAAAAGCAAGAAATCCTTGTGTATGAATTCGTTCATTCCTATCAACAAAGGCAAGCTTTTTTATTTTAATTTACAGTTGTTTTTGATGTACATACATCATGATACAAAAACAGTACAATAAATAAAAAACGGAACATTTAATTTAAGCAAAAACTCAACAATTTATCAAATTCATATTTTTTTAACTAATTATTCATATTTATTCATTATTAATAATTTTCATATCATTGCTTTCGACACTCTATAAAATTCCCCACACTCCTATATTCGGAAGATGATCCTAAAGCATACAAAGCTATGGCTATTCTTTTTTAGAAGGGTATAGCATTCCTAAGGGAACTGTTTTCTTTTTTTATATTTTTTAAAAATTCAAAGAATTTATTGAAGGTTTCGCGAAACCACCTGAAGTTATTTTTAAAAATTTCAGTTTCATGTTCTTTGCAGCCATGTTCCCAAAAACGCGAAGATCGGTCCCAAGGCGCATCTATAAGGTGTAGTCATCGGCGAATTGTTACAACAAAGCAACTTTTTGGTACGAGTCCGTGTCAAAAATCAGTGGTTGAGGCGAATAAAATTTTAATTTGCTTTGATAAATGTAAAGCAAACAGTCAAAAAATTCACAACAATAACAACATTTAAAAAATAAACAACACGAAATTTAATAAAACAAAAATAAATTCTGTGTTTTTTATAATTTTTTTTTTTCATTTTTTACAACATGTTGTGGGACTTTCTAAATACTGGATTCAAAACCACATTTTTGCTAGTATAATTTCAAAATTTTTCTTTTTTAATTAATTGAGTTTATATATACGTACTTATATACACTCTGGATCAGTTGATTAGAACCACTTAAAAATACGTATAAATTTATTTTTACATAGCAACACTTTGTATTTCTTTCCAAAGTTTTAAATTTTTTTTTAAGTTTCCGAGCACAGTTTTGAGACTGCCCAATTTTATGCGCAATGTCCTGATAGGTCATTAACTATTATATACTGTTCTTGCCCATTTTCCACTAATCTTAGTGGAAAGCAGTTTTTTTTCTAGTAGTTTAATGTTTAAATTAAATGCGACTACATAATTTGAAATAATTTAAAAAACGAAAAGAAGGCTCAAAGTGGGTCATATAAAGGGAAAAATTTGTATACTTTGTGTGTTTGTTGTTGTTGTTATTTTTGGAATCTTAAAAAAATTCTGATTCCGATGGTAGTAAAATTTAGCTCTGTACAGAAAGAAATGGCGTACTAAAAATGGAAATTTAAGTGGTTCTAAGCATTTGATCGAAGTGTATGTAGATATGTATAAAAACAAATAAAGAAAATACAAGAAACAAAAAACAAACCGAATTGAAAAAAAAACAAAACAAACTTTGAGGTTATTTCGAACAGTGCTTCATGCTGATGATACCACCTGGTTATCAATTCGCCTTGATCGGTCCTTTAAATATTTATGAAAATACTTATTACATATTTACTCAAGAATACAAATCTTACCAATTTCCAAAATCTTGGATACTTTGCAATTGCAGCTTTTGCAAGAATAATTAAAATATGTTTTTTAATTAGGTTTCGTTTAATTCTTTTCTTGCATATTTGCAAGAAATGTTTTGCTCAAAACAACTTGATTTGCTTATAATGGAAACGCACTATAATAGTGTGTGTATAGAATAATACCACAATTAGCTAACTCGATGGTTCCGTTGGTAGAGGTGCTTGTTGACAAACAGAAGATCGTGAGTTCGATCCCGCCTTCAAACATGCGTACAACGGAAAATAATAATTGTTATAATGCAATTAAAAATTAAAAAGCAGTAGTACAAACCTCCCGAGAGGCAAAAGACAATTATTGTGTGAAGCCATGGCAGATAATTTAGTGGAGACATCAAATTTAATGTAAAAGTAACAGATAATTGTCAAGAAGACCTTTATAATAAAAAGTTAGAATGGTAGCGATTAGCGCAGAGAAGTGTAACAGCATAACAACAATGTGTGGCAGACGCGATTACAGGGAATGACTGGCTTGGATAAAAGGAGTAGTGGAGATGTCTGTGGATGGTTAAGGTTACTAAACAAGGCATCAAGTAGTTCATGTCGCCGGAGTAACGCAGTAGTGTAGCGTGGATGGCTGCGTAGAAATAACGCATGTTTAGTAAATACGAGACCAAGGGTTCACAAGACCGGTAGAATCAAGAAGTATAGCCAGAAAAAGCCATAAAGTAAGAATACGGAATTTATAGTGAGCCACAGTGGTATTTGCAATCAAACGAAAAGGGAAAAAACGTAACAATTCTTTGATGATATACTTATAACTCGAAAAATATGTGCCCCGACAACTTTTTTAATTTACTATTTCTTCCAAAAATTATTTTTTATCTATAATTTTATTTTTAGTTGCTTACTGTATTTTGTTTTTTAATACACATATAAGTTTAAAATGATCAGTGAGTTTTTCCGAAACTTAATAATTTAGTTTAAATACTGGGCAACATTGTTGATACAGCTGTTATTTGTCTCTGTTTGTTCTTACAAAAACTTTGTATGAACCAATATTTATTTGCCTTAAAATGAGTCAAATAGTCGAGTGGTCACATTATGTTCACTTTAGAAGCATTTTTGTTTACTGGCAAATAATTTTATTTGCCCAAAATCAGCTGTTGTGTTATTTGCTTCTAATAAATATTTTGTGGTCAGACTACGGCCGATTTCAGTCAAATGTTTGACTAATGTGACCGTACCTTTACTTAACACAATAGAAAACAAATTGAATCAACTGACTCAAATATTAGATGTGTTTTATTTTTTTATATTATCGATAAACCGTCAACGTCGTCATTAGTTTGTTAGGGAATACCCAAACAGTATTGATGTTGTCTCAAAATTGACGACGATGTTGACAACGCCAACCAGAATAAGGGTGAATAATTCCAACCCGCAACATGTAGTTACGGTCGACATGGAAAATTCCAACAACGCTTTATACTCTTCTAAGAAACATATTTCAGAGAATAGGCCTTTATGCATTATCTATTTTTATTTTCAAAAACGATCTTTTTTATATAAAAACAGCAAAAAAAAAAGCAAAAAAAAAAAACAGGTTTTTGTTTTTTCTTAATCAACGATTGATTTTTCATTACACAAGATTAAATAAAATATTTTACAATCTAAACATACTTTAGGTTATTGCGAACAAGTTTCAAATTTTGTATTATCTATTTTTAATAATTCGTTTTTTAGTCAATTACTTTTAAACCTTAAAAAAAAATCTTCAATATTGACCAGTGCTTAGTGATATTGACTTTTAGTTATGGAATTTAAATTTAGTTTTTAATGCAGAGAATTAATTTTAGACCATTAAACGTTATTCAAAATTAGCAATAACCACCATAAGAATGACTCCAGTTAATAAGGCGCATATTTCTTTAATAGATTGACATAACTTAGTAGATTCTTCTAATAGCTCAGGTAAAACACTAACAGTTGCAATATAAATAAATCCTCCCGCTGTAAACGGTAAAACCCATGGGGCGGCACCGGCATCCGTTCCGACTCCTGTTAGTGCTAAAATGTTTCCAGCTAATGCACCAAATGCCGTCACAAGCTGTAGAAGCATTGCTTTTCGGCGGGAACATCCAGATTTGATTAATATTGCGAAATCACCAATTTCATGAGGTATTTCATGCAGTAAAATTGTTATTGAAGTTACTATACCAATACTATTTCCAGCTAAAAATGATGCTCCTATCGCAAGACCATCTGTAAAATTGTGAGTAAAGTCTGCTGCCAAATTCAAGTAACCTGATATTGCAAGTTCATCTTTTTTATTTTTACGGTCTTTTACTTTTCTGTTTGTTTTTTTATCGCTATCATCATTGCTCTTTTTTGGCTCCTGTTTTTTTTTAATATTTACATGGTTGTGGCCATGAATAGAGTTATCTTCTCCTTTTATCAAACGCACTAATTTCTCTACAATAAGAAACGCAATTATGCCACTAAGCACCCACAATCCAATTATTATTGTATCTTTATTATGGACATGATCATGGGAAACACTCGTATAATGAGAATGCTCATTAGAGTTTTCATGAGAATCGTGATTATGGTGCGGAACTGTTGCATGCGGTATTAAGTGCAAAAAAGCGTCACCTAGCAGGCCACCTGAAGCAAATGCTAAAAGAACCTTTAAACGTGGCTTCATATCATTGCTATTATCCAAAGGTATGACAAATAAAAGCGTGAACGGAACAGCACTTATAAATAACGTTGAACACACCGAATATAACCAAATTTCCGTGATATCTGCAAAAATCAATTTCTGTTAATAACATCTGTGAACATTTATTACAGTAAATTTTACCAATTTGTTTTATATTCTTAATACCAGGTTCCCCATGTGTATGAGCACTACCTTGCCATTCAGTAATAGGACTATGAAATTCTCTACTTTCGTGTTTATTTTTAGGATATATATCCTCAAAGTTTTCATTAGCTTTGCGGGAGTACTTATAACTAGGACTCTCACTTAAGTGGCTAGAACAAAATGCCGGCAAAGAAAATGTAATCATTAAAAGCACGAATGAAATTGCAGATTTTTTTACAAAAACACTCTGTTTCTTGCACTGAAACATCTTTTATTACACGTCACATACAAGGAGTAAGGCACTGAGACCTGCGCCGAACGGCTAATCGCCGCCTTATAACGCCACCGAAGTTATTGAATAGCCGCCGAAGATTTTTCATCTAAAATTTAGCCGCCGATGTATAGTTACACTTTTTATGTTACCCTGCAGCCACACGATTATACCCCATTCACACAGGCAAATTTTACTTTGAAAAGTTTTGATTTTATGTGAGAAAGAGAGAGAGAATGCATGATGAGCAGTACAGACTTTGATGTATTCGCAAAGTTGCTTTGGTTTTCTTTCGTTGCTTATACACAGTTGCATATATATACATATCCATATAAGCACCACATATAAAACGTCCAAAAATAAGGAACGATCAAAGAGAAGAAAACAAAAATTTGTAAAAGAAAACTTTTTGTGTCTGAACACCAAACAAAGTTTAAAAGAAAATTAACAAACCTTTGTCAAAGTAAAATTTGCTTGTATGAATGCAGTCTTAAGAATTCCTTTCAAGTTATTCACACAAATGTATATTAAGATTGACAGATGTAATGTAGGCTGCACGCAACTTAAAAGCAATATTATTATTTTTTATTTTTTTTCGTCCAGAAAACAGCTGAAGTGTATATTTTTTCTCTTTATGTTTTCTTTACATATTCCACATGCATATTCGTGTAAGAATCAATAGCATTATTGGCCGCGCAGTTTTGAATCGTTGCGTCTATATGAAGAAAGTTCATATTCCACAGGACCTAATGATAGCTTTATGACTCCGCAAAACATATTTATATTTACTATTTTTATTGGCAAACATATTTTAATTTTTTAAATTTATTATTCAAGTGGTTAAAATTGTAAAAATACAAAACAAAAATATTTTTAGAAAAACGAAAAAGAGAGAATCAACTGTCTTATTGAACGTAAATTAAAACACTCAACTTGAAAGTACATTCATTTCAATTTTTAAAAGTACGAGTGTTTTGGTGAAAAAAAGTGTGAATGTATACAAATTTTAAAGGCAAACTTTTTTCGTGTAACCTTCAAGTAAAAGACTTAAAACCTAAGAACTGTCCCGATACAACACAAAACATTTTTATAGAAAAGAGAGAGCTTATTAAACTATGACAAGGCAATTATAAAAGTATTTTAATGTTGTAAACAAATTTCACAAACCTATTTATATCTTGTCTTGATACAAATCTTATATACCCTTCACCAAGGCATATTGAACAGGCGAATGCATAGGCTCATGCGGTCAACATATGTTCTCTGTTTTCCTTTGCGAGTTGTCAAAATGTTGCTCTTTTTCTTATTGTATGTGTATATTGTGTATTGTGTGTGCATGTGTATTGCATGTATGTGTTCAATTGCTTGCTTATTTTTCACAAATACATACACACATATTGCCAGACGTTTTTGACAGCTCAACAAGATTGTACAGAAACAAATATACACGCAAAAGCTAATGCAGTCACCTGTATCAATGTGCTTTGTCATCCACCATATATGTAAATCTAGTACAGTGAAGTAACACCAATCAAAAAAGCAAATGTTCGAGTGAGAGAGAATTAAAAAATAAAAAATAAAGAAATTGGAACTCCAAATATATAATTTTATATAAAAATGCCATCGGCTACTAATAAGTTAAGCACTTTTAAAATATTTTAGTATTTCCTTAAAGATCTCTTCAAAAGCTTAAAAATGATACCCATATTGATATTTAATAAAATTTTAAAATTTTAGAGCCAATTAACTCCGAAAAATGGGCAAGAGTCAATTTTCCACTTGGTGTCTCATTCTTATTTTTTATTTCCCTATCGCACCAAATATTTAATTTTTTCATTGGAGTTACTTCATTGTTTTGCCACTGCCTGATAGGACATGGACCCATCGTGCTAATTTTTTAATAGCAACTCTTACGAAACCATATCTGATCTAGTGTCTCGGTAAACTTAATTTCAACACTATCACGGAAGGACAGACGAACATCGCTCAATTGACTCTGCTATATATAAGAACTGTGAATACACACACTTTATGGGGTCAGAAATGGATACTGTAGTAATTATAAACGGAATGACAAACTTAGATGTATGTACCTTTATTCTACCTTTTGTGGTGAAGGCTATAAAATGTAAATTTTATTAAAGACAAATTACATATATTATGACACTACTACCTAGTTCACAAACACGAGCAAACAAAATTTTTTCATTTGTATGAATATTGCAAAGGTTGTTATCTACATATTTAGGCCCTGTTTCACAATGTCACAATCGTTCGTTCGCATGAGTACATTTAAAGCAATAACAATTTTTTAGAATTGGTTTTTGTTTTGAATGTAATTGTGCGAACGAACGAACGATTGCTCTATAAAAACAAATTATGAGCAAAAATGTACATAATTTTACATTAATTTTTACAGTAATTTGTTAATGTTTTTAAAATAAAAAATTGAATTAGATGTTTCTGATTTTAATAATATATATAATGGAAGACAAATTATTACTTAGCTTAAATCTTCTGATACACTTTTTGCTAATAACTCCAAAACTATTTCGCGCGAGTTAATTTCCAATTATAGAAAATGAGTAAAAAAAAATATATTTTCTTTTTTCTGCACCAAAAAATGTGCGTTTCTTTCCTATTTTTCTTAGCATCTATTTATATTAATAATTATGTTTAATGTTTCTTTGTCCTAACTCAAAATATGTTTTTCTTTGTTTAGGTTACTAGAACCTTTTTTTTTATCAGTAAAACATGTTTTGAGTTATTTGTATTATCGTTACAATAGTTGTATTTATGATGTTTGTCTTATCGTTACAATAGTTGTATTAATGATGTTTGTCTTATCGTTACAATAGTTGTATTTATGATGTTTGTCTTATTTCTAGCTAAGAATAGTTATATTTGAGTTTATGGATTTATCATCTTTTATTACTATCTTAGTTATATTTGAATTTATGGATTTGTTATTACTATCTTAAAATAAGAGATGTTAACTCTCCTCCTTCTTAAAAAAAAACGTCCTCGTTTTAAACTGTATATTGTCTCTGTCGTCGATTTTTTTCCTTTGTGTTTCTATTTTCTTTATCCTGTAGTATTCGCAGAATTTAATCATACCATAAGTTAGTAATGCTAATGTACATAGTCCCAATACGAAATAAAATGTGTATTTGACTGGATGTTCTTCGATGGGTATCAGGAAGGTTGATATTTCTTGGATATTGTTAAATTTGTAATTACCATTAGATTCTAAGATGCGCATTATTTGTAATTGTTCGTCGTGTAGGTTATGTATGGCATCTTTGAGTGCTTCTTGGTGGTTGTAGTATTGTTTTCCATCTAGATTTGTTGAGTAATTGAATTGTATTAGTTTAGGTCCATTTACTTTTACGTTATTCCAGCTGTGTTCGTAATCTGTAATGATGTTTCCACTTTCCAGTACTTGTAACGGTGCGTTATTTTCATATATTACTTCGCATTTGGCTGGCCTGTTTTCTAATACATTAATAGTACAGTTGTCCGGTTTCTTAATTTTACATATAAAATTTCCTAGATAATTTTTACATTTTTCGATACTTGTAAATTTATTATTGCATTTTGCTATTCTAGAGTCTAGTAATAGTTTTCCGTGCTTAAATGCTAGTGGATACAAATTAAATAGCTACATTTCGTTTTTAATAATGGGTATTTATAGGTGTTTACAATTGTGTGATGAAAATAAAAAACATTAATATCGGCATATTCTAATATATTTATTATAGGTAGATCTAACGCTTCATTAGACACTATTTGTTGAATATCTTTTAAATTTAAAGTTCCGGAATAAAAGTTTCCGTCTTTTGCGAAATTAATATTGTAGCGATAGAATGTAGTTCGTTGTATACTTCGGTAAGTTTTAAATGTTCTGAAATAGATTCGGGGATAATTCTTTCTAATATTTTTTCAAATTCAGAGTTTATTTTCTTTTGTTTATTATTATTTACTATTAGCATATTCAATCCTGTCTTGATTTCGATTAGGTCATCGTGGTCAGGTGTCACTGTAATAAGTTTGAGGGCTGATCCTAGAAAATTAAGTGAACGTTTAGTTCTGGAGATTCTAGGAAGTAGCTGTGACTTCAGATTTTATATTTTAGTTATCAACAAATATTCTGCAGAGTTTTGTTCTTAATTATATGCAAATCGTACTATATTTTCGTAGGGTGTCAAGATTCTAGAAAGGTTTGTCATATGGTATAAGAAAGCTGTGTCCTGAAAAACGTATACAGGGTCAGTCTCTATCATTATATATTTTTTGTTTTTTAAGTCTATTAGTCTGTTACCGAATGCGACGGATATATATAATAATATTATTATTCTTTGCATGTTTGTACTCGTATATTATCCTTATGTATAACAATATTTTTGTTTGTAATTATTGTGTTACCTTTATCTTCCTTTACAATGTGTTTTGAGTATTTCATTACGTTTTTATTGCGTCGGTGCGTTTTGGAGTATATAACGTCCCCTGCTTGGTATGTGATGTTCTTACGATTTTTGTTGTGATATAGAAGTATATTCTGTTGGTTTATTTCGATTTTTTCTTTAATATCAGGATGTGCTCCCAGGTTAAAAAACACGCCCTCGGGTTTCTCTCCAATGACTGAGTGTATTGTTTTGTTGTATTGTCGAACGGCATTAAAGATTTCGTCTCCTGGTGAAGAATTGTGTTCTTGAGCTAGGACTCTAGTGAGTTCGATCAGCGTGCTATGAGTGCGTTCCACTTGACCGTTTATTGTTGAATGGTATGTTGGCGTTAGCGTGTGCTCAATATGTAGTTTTTCATAAACCTGTTTTACGCATATACTTGATAATGCTGCTTCGTTATCAGTCATTATGCAAGCCATACACGTTGCGACCTGTTGTACAACTTTGCTAGTTATCAAGTTGGTTGTTTTGTCTACAAATTATACATTTTGCGTACAATCGCGCAGCACAACTTCATTTTATATAGAAGCCATTACTGTAAAGATGTTTTCCGATATTGTTGCGTACGTTGTAATCGATGAAGTGTTTGACCAAGAAGAAAAAGAAAGAAAGAAGCGAAAGTGGACAAAGCAGTGGTTAATGGAAAAGAAAAAGTATTCTAACAACAAACTTTTGAAAACCTTAAAAGAAAGTGAACCAAAAGATTACAAGAATTATATGCGCATGACAGACGACATATTTAATGAGCTTTTGTCAAAAGTTTCAATTTATATTAAAAAAGAAGATACAATAATGAGAAATGCAATACCTGCCAGTAACCGTTTGGCAATAGCATTACGATATTTGGCAACAGGATGCTCATATGAAGAACTTAAATTTTCAACGGCAGTATCACAATCCATAGGGCATATTGTCATTGAAACGTGCGAGGCTATCATAAAAGTTTTAAAACCTTTTATGAAGGTAAGTAGCAACAATAGAACATAATAAAATAAATTCGGAATGTTCTGTCTAAGTAAAATCTCTTTGTTTTCAGCTTCCAAAAACGCCTGTAGAATGGAAGGATGTAGCTGATAAATTCTACGAAAAATCAATGTTCCCTAACTGTGTAAGAGCCCCTGATGGGAAACACGTAAATATTACACGGCCCCACCACTCTGGATCATTTTATTTTAACTACAAAAAAAAAAAACGTTTAGTATTGTTTTGATGGCAATTGTTAATAGCGACAGTAACTTTTTAATGGTAGACGTTGGAGCAAATGGTAGGGTTTCAGACGGTGGTGTATTTTCAAGCACCAAATTTTTTGAAAGACTCGAAAATAACGAACTTAATTTGCCAAATCCGGAACTTGTATTGACTGCCCATGAGCCATTATCCTTTGTGTTTGTGTCAGATGCAGCATTTGCTTTGCGTAAAAATATCTTAAAACCTTTTGGACACATCAATTTGACAGATGATGAGATACTGTACAACAGAACACTGAGCTCAGCCCGAGTAAAAGTAGAAAATGCTTTTGGAATTTTGGCTTCTCTCTTTCGCATACTTAGAACAACTATAAATTTAAGTCCAGAGAAGGCCACTGTGGTTGTTTTAGCATGCTGTTACTTACATAATTATTTGCGTTGTCAATCGATAACTAATTTTGAGGACCCCGAAAATTTTGTGGAATTGTCTGGAATGGAGCAATCTGCCAACAAAAACCCATCCAATGAAGCAAAGGAAGTACGATTAAAGTTTTGTGAAGTAATAAAACAATTAAAAGATCTTTAATTAAAAAGTTTTATTTTTATGTATGTACACATTTAAAATATACCCAATAAGCATTTTGGCTGGAATTCAAGTGGAACTACATTTGAAATCCAGTCACAATTTCCAGTGTTGAATTACAGTTGAAACACAGTTGATTTCAATAGCGAATCCAGCAAAATTAATCATTGAATTACAGTCGAACAAAACAGTACCTTTACAGTTTAATTCCAGCCTTGAATAACAGTGTGATTCAAGCTGAACCGAACCTGTTTTTACACTTGAAGTCAAACATGGAATTGCAGTGGCATTCAAGTCGAACCGAACCTGTTTTTACGGTTGAATTCAAGCATGGAACTTCAGTGTTATTCAAGCAATGTTACAACAGTATATAAAAAGTGTTATAACATTATTTTAACAATAATTTTCAAACCATTATCTGCCACATTTTTTACCCCATTTCCTCTTGTAAAAATAAAACATTTTATATCTGCTTTTGCCTTTGAATACATACCTTTATATTTATTTATTCAAAATTTCTTTATATTGCTTTATTTTCTATTCGTTATTTTCTTTTTGCTTATTTTTACTTTTATTTCTTTATTTTCACTTTTAAAACTTTGGGACTTTCGCGTTATAAAATTGTTCACCATTAATATTTTATGATTGACATTTAGAGTAGACTCGATTTGATGCCGACGTTGTTTTTCAGCAACGTTCTTTAGGTGGCAGTATTTCGTATGCAATCGCCGGAATAATGTATGCAATGTAAATATAATTCAATATAAACAAAAACAATTTTTTCACAACAGATAAAATATGCTTCAAAAAAATTTGTTGCTTTTTAACAAACTTCAAACAGACTGGAAAGAGAATGGATTTCAAATGTTATTCAAGCTTGAATTCACACTGGAATTCTAACATTGGAATTCTCAAAAAATTTGTGCTTATTGGGTATCCTTTATATACATACATATGTACATTTTAACTAATTGAAAATAAACAAATTTATTTATATGACATTAAAAGCTTTTTCATTAATTTATAATTAAATTTTACATATAATTTTGTTTTGCTAAGCCACAAAAAAATAAACATAAACAAATTTATTCATGGCATTAAATGAAAGACATTAATTTATAATTAAATAATAATATTTCACATATAATGTTCATTTGCTAAAGCTATGTTTGTTTTTAGTACCTGTTCTCGTTTGTTCGGGAGTTCCAATGAAAAAAAAATACAATTAATGCAGATGAGATATTAGGTAGTGTGAACATAGTTCAAGCAATAACATAAAACATAAACAAAATAATTCATATCACATTCTTGTTGCTTTTTAAAATAACGATTTTTTAAATTTTGCATAAATTCATTGATATTGAAGTCGTTCAATAACTCGGCAACATTATTACCACAAGTATATGAACTATTTATTCGTTCCGTGACGATATTAGGGTAATTTCGACGACGGTTTGGAAATGCTGTTGTCGATACAAATTGAACTGAATCGTCGCTAAGACCCACCGGGGTCGTGTTGGTAGAATATGGTGTGCTAGCTCTTAAAATAGAGGACGTGCTAGTAAAAGATTCATTGGAACAATATTGCACAGTGTCAAAATCTAATTGGTTTAGTCGTCCCAACATCAAAATCTCATCAATTGCTGTCTTAGCAAATAATTGTTGATTTGAATTCATTTGTCTATACATGCAGGCCCACCCGTTCGCATAAGCGGCGGCTTCGTCTTCCACTCTTGCAATTTTTGATGATGATTCTAAATGCTCGGTCGCTTTCTTTAAAAAATTAATTCTTGCGCTAGCTATTGACGATTTCTTAGTTGCCTGTTTCTTTTCCTAATTGAAAAAAATATATTCATTATAGTTAGTAAAACTATGTTAAGAGTTTTCATTACTTACCATATTTATAACACCATTTTCGTCTTCATCTGAACTTAAGTTTGATCGACCAGGTAATGGCATTTCCAAATCTCGCAAGGAATCAAAGGTTTCATAGTACCACAAATTTGATACATAAATATCATCTGCTCCCGCTCCACACTTTTGACTTTTTATGACTTTTTTTAACTCACGGCGATAGCATGTGCGCATATTTGCAATTTCTTTTTTTAGTTCTTCCGTTGTACAATCATCTTTAACTTTTTTGTATTCGCTTAGTAATTTACTATAACTTTTATTGCGAATGTTTTTATTTTTATAGTATTCACTTTTGCAATTCCACAATTCAGGCATACATTTGTACATTTCTATAAATGCACGCATTTCATATGAATCCTCCATATTTAATTATATATATTTACTTTCTTTAACTGTATGAATGGTTTTGCGCTGTGTTTGTACGAAAATGAAAAGTAAAATGGAATAATGTTGTGCGACATGTGCACTAATGTTGCGACCGAGATGTACAACTTGCCAAAAAATCAAAACTTTTTGATCTTTCGTACAACCAACACGCAACTTCATACAACTACACCACAAACTATGCAATCTGTTGTACAACCTTCTCAAGTTATACAACAGGTCGCAACGTGTATGGCTTGCATTATGAATCTAGCATTTGGATAGATTTGCGATAGTATTTCTTCAATGTATTTGTGTATGTTTTTCTTATTTGGAATTTCTCGTATATAGCAATATTTTGAGTACTTATCAGTTGTGGTGATGTATGTGTTTCCGTTCATATAAAAAAAATCTAAGTGTATGTGTTCTCCCATGTGATTTATAATCGGTGTTGCTCCAATTGGTTGTTTATTTATTTGGTCTCATTTCGTATTTGTTTGTAAGACAGATTTCACAGTCTTGTGCTTCTTTTTTATACATGGTGCGTATGGTTGGCCAAAAATACGTTGTCTGTATTTCTTGAGCGTTATTTTTGTAATTTCTGTGTGCTCGTCTATGTGCTAGTACTACGATTTCTTTTTGTCTATCTATGTTTTCTATATCTTCTGTCATTTTCTGAGCTAATACAATTTTTACATTTGGAAAAGAAGAAATGATATTATCTTCGACGTGGAATAAAGTTTCTTCCTCTATTTTTATAGCATTTGTTACTTTTGGGTTTATTATTTGTTCTAATCTGTCTAATAATTCGTCCTTGGTTGAATAGAAAAGTGTGTGTCGTGCATATGAGAAAATATTTTGTGAAGATATTTGCACTAAGTTATCTGTGTTATAGTGAATAATTATTTGATTCTTAAATGCATTTAATGGTTGTTTCACGCGTTTCAATTTTTCGATTGGCGAACTTTGTGCTGAATGTTGTGAACAACTCGAAGTATTATTAATCTGTTGACGTGACAATGCGTCAGCGACGACGTTTTGATTTCCTGGTTTATATACTAATTTAGCGCCATATTCTTCGATGAAATTTTTCCATCGTTTCAATTTTGTGTTGGGATTTCTATCAGATATAGAAAAAATGAGTGACTGGTGGTCCGTGTAAATGGTTAAGTCTGCTATACCGTAAAGGTAATTTCTTAATTTTTGAAGTGACCAAACGATCGCAAGTAGCTCTTTTTCGTTTGTGCTATAGTTTTGTTCGGTTTGGTTAAGGGTTCTATATATAAATGAAATAGGTTTCTTATTCTGAGAAAGTACAGCTCCTATTGCAAAGTTGCTTGCATCAGTTGTTAGTTCGAAGGGCTTGTTAAAATCTGGTTGAAATAATTCGACTTGTGCTTGTAACATATCTTTAATTTTCTCTATCGCTTCGAGTGCTGGTTTATCTAGATTAATTAATACTTGTGTGCTTTGCTTTTTGTTTACACCGCCATTGTCTCCGCGTAAGAATGTAGTAAGGGGTTTTACTATTGAAGCGAAGTTTTGTACAAATTTCCTATAATAACTAGCTAGTCCATAAAATGACTTTAATTCTTTTAAATTTTTAGGTATTGGGTAATCCTTTATTGTTTGGATCTTACTAGGATCTACAGTTATTTTATTGTGTTTGATTACGTGACCAAGATATTCTACTGAGTCTTGGAAAAATGTGATTTCTCGTCAGAAATTTTCATATTTGCATTATGTAATGCGTTTATTATTATTCGAATGTGCTCCATGTGTTCTTCAGGCGAAGAAGAATATATAAGCACGTCGTCGATATAAACGTAAGCGAACTTACCAATATATGGGCGCAGAATATCATCTATACATCGCTGAAATATAGAAGGTGCGTTCTTTCAGCCGAATGGCATTATTAGAAATTCGTATTTTGCTCCATTCACACTGAATGCAGTCTTTTCTCTGTCTGATTTTTTTTTATCAAGATTTGGTGAAATCCTGACTCTAAGTCTAGTGTTGTAAAGACTTTTGCTTTTCCTAAATTTTGAATAGTCATTGCTACATCTGGGATAGGGTACCTGTCGGTTATAGTCTGAGCATTAAGCTTTTGAAAATCTATTACCGTACGTTTTTTTGGTTTCCCTTCCTTATCTGTGCCTTTTTTCGTTGTTTGGCAGTGCCTCTGTAGGCATGGCAATCCGTTTATTCGCCTAAAAAAGCGCTGCCGGTTTCGTAAGTATCTTCGGTGTGTGGTACAAGTGATTGTATATCTTCATCTCTCGTCTGGTTTATTCGTTGAACTTTATTCGGATTATAATTTTTTGATGAAGGCATTCTATACCTTTTTGTTGGTTATTGCTCCCTTCTGAGTGGGTTGTATTGCTGCTGTGGAGAATATTGTGTTGAACGTCTAAATTGTTGCAAACTATCCACTTCCATGGGTTCCTGCCGTGGTTGATGATTAAATTGAGCTTGTACATTGGGATTGTACCTCCTTCTATCTTCGTATCGTTGTGGTCCGAAGTTTGGTTTTTGGTTGTATAATTGTGTTTTAGCCAGTGTGTCGAACTGCATATTTACGTTGTCATGGTATATGGTGCTTGCCATTGCAAATGCAGTTTCTAGGTCCTTTGGGTGATGGCTATATAATGTACCGCTTGTGTATTTACTGTTGAGTCCTGTGATGAATGTACGGACTGCTTCCTGATTTGCATATTCCGCCATGGATGCAGATCCCTTATCACCTGACATCTCTATTTTCGAAAGTGCGAGGTTCAGTGCTTTGCTGATTTTGTTGTGGAATTCTCAGAGTGTTTGTCTTCCCTGTTTATGTTTCTTCATTTCCTCGAGAAGTACGTATAATGGGTGTTGATCTGCGTAAGTGTAGTCAAGCCTGTTAATTATAGAATAAAAGTTCATCTTGGTGTTGTGGTTGATGAGGATGTCTGCTGCTTCTCCAACAATTTTTGAATGCAGTATCGTGAATGCTGTGTAGTAATTTGGGTGGTTGGAAAATTGTTTGATATTTTCCATGAATGTCCATGCCCTTTTCCGCCAGGATCTATATTGGTTTTTATCCCCACTGAAGCACGGTATAGCTTCGAATGTTTTTAAATTTATCTGAGTTGCATCCTTTATATTTGGTGTGAAGTCACTATGTTGTTCCTGCGTAGTGATTGTATGGGGAGATCGTTCCGCCTCCAGTGTATTTACCTTCAATTGAGTATTCTGTAGAGTTTGTGTGAGTACCTCTATTTGTGCTCGTAAAGCTGCGATATCTTGATTCATTGTGTCGTTGTCTTTTCCTATAGATCGTAGGGAATTGAATATTTTCTGCCGTTTCTGACGTTGGTCCAGCGTGGTAATTTCTCACTTTTTCAGAGATTGGTTTGCTTTTCGTGGAATTTTTATTTAAATATCTTGAATGTCAAGAATATTCGGCTGTGGTCAAGAGCTTAGACCGGCTTGAGCAACCAGTTAATTTCCAATTATTGGAAATGTGTAAAAAAATTATATTTTCTTTTTTCTGCACCAAAAAAATGTGCGTCTTTATTAAATATATTCTTAAGACTATCTATCCTATTTTTCTTAGCATCTATTTATATAAATAATTATGTTTAATGTTTCTTTCTCCTAACTCAAAATATGTTTTTCTTTGTTTAGGTTACTAGTACCTTTTTTATCAGTAAAACATGTTTTGAGTTATTTGTATTAAGTTAGAAAAGAAAGAATGTGTTTCTTATCGTTACAATATTTGTATTTATGATGTTTGTCTTATCGTTACAATAGTTGTATTTATGATGTTTGTCTTATCGTTACAATAGTTGTATTTATGATGTTTGTCTTATCTCTAGCTTAGAATAGTTATATTTGAGTTTATGGATTTATCATCTTTTATTACTATCTTAGTTATATTTGAATTTATGGATTTGTTATTACTATCTTAAAATAAGAGATGTTAACTCGCGCACATATTCCACTAACCGGAATCAATAGAGGAATTAATTGTAATATACACCCCTATCGTGAATAAAAAGTGAAATTTTTGTTCACGTGAAATTTTTATTCCACCCGAACTGAAAATTGGTATCGGAATTTCACGTGAACAATTTTTTCTACAACTTGAATATTGCATTTGCAAAAAGAAAAAAGGTTGTTTACGGGGTGTAAAACAAATTTAAGCTAAAAATGTTAAGTGAAAAATTTTGGCTGACCCTTGGATTCGGAGTTAGGGACCTCCAAAGCTTGTATATATAATATGATATATATCGAGGCAATTAAATTGATACATTGCATCTTGTTAGGAAGAATGTCACTTTGAAATTTATTTACCGATTTTAGCCTAAAATTACTTTTTATCAACCTAAAACTTCTTATTAGATGAAAAATACTTACTTATGCATGAATTCCACTACAAAAATCGAGGTGAACAAAAAAAATGAAAAAATTCCACATTTCACGCAAAAAGTAAACATTCTTGATAAGGTGAATTTGGTTTTCAGTGAAATGTGAAAAAATTTCATGTGGAAAATAATTCGCGACAGGGGTGATAACTTATTTTCTGAAAAACTTCTGATATGAGTTATGCAGCAGCAAACTTTTGAAAATTAGAAAAAGTCGTCAAAATAGTTTAAACTAGTTTTTTACTCATTGCTCGCGCGTACATATCCCACTACTCAGAATCGTTAGAGGACAAAAATATGAATCAAACGTGGTATAACTTATTTTCTGAAAAACTTTTAGATAAAAGTTATTAAACAGCAAACTTTCGAAAATTTCGAAAAAAATCGTCAAAATATATTAAAGTAGCATTTTGTACATTACTTCAAAACGGTTTCGTACGTACATATTCCACTAGTTGGAATCACTAGATGACAAAAACACAAACTAAACAGGTATAAATTATTTTCTGAAAAACTTTCTGAAAAAAGTTATTAAAGACCAAAATTTAAAAAATTAGAAAAAATCGTAAAAATATATTAAACTAGTATTTTGTTCATTACTCTTAAACTGATTCGCACGCATTTATCCTACTACTCAGCGTAAATAAAGGACAAAAATGCGAATAAGACTTGGTATAATTTTTTTTCCAAAAAACTTTCTGAAAAAAGTTATTAAACAGCACTTCTTTTAATTTCAAATGTGACGTTTTGCAAAATGGAAAAAAAACAGTAGACAATATTGCATATTTCAAGAAAATGAAGCGAAAGCTCTCGTACGTACATATTCCACTAGTTGGAATCACTAGATGACAAAAACACAAACTAAACAGGTATAAATTATTTTCTGAAAAACTTTCTGAAAAAAGTTATTAAAGAGCAAAATTTAAAAAATTAGAAAAAATCGTAAAAAATAATAAACTAGTATTTTGTTCATTACTCTTAAACTGTTTCGCACGCATTTATCCTACTACTCAGCGTAAATAAAGGACAAAAATGCGAATAAGACTTGGTATAATTTATTTTCTAAAAAACTTTCTGAAAAAAGTTATTAAACAGCACTTCCTTTAATTTCAAATGTGACGTTTTGCAAAATTGAAAAAACAGTAGACAATATTGCATATTTCAAGAAAATGAAGCGAAAGCTCTCTTCTAAACCGTAGTACTGGCACCACTAGCGAATTGTAAAATTTTTTAAGCGGAATAAGTAAAGTTTCTAACAATTTTCGGAAGTTCGAACAGAGCACACGCAATAAGTGCAGCTCATATAATTTAGCAATTGGAAAAAATTGTTGCCAGATATATTTTGCTATTATTAAAACGAAATAAAGAAATATTTCGTAACTTTTCACAAATTAAACAGAGTGTAACTTCTTTTGAACTATTTCTTCAAAAAGAATTGTAGCTTCATTTGTAATCTTTGTTACTGTTAAGTTCTTGTCTCAAATATTGAAACGAGTACTTTTTCAGTAATATTACTTTATTTTGTGGCTGTGTCGTCAAAAGTTACGCAAATTTGGCCAAATATAACAATTCAATATATTTTAACGTCTTTTTATAATTTTCCAAAGTTTGCTACCCTACAACTTTTTTCAGGCATTTGTTTAGAAAACAGCTAAGAATTCGTTTTGGAGTAATAGCCAAAATACTAATTTATTTTAACATTTTTTTTATAATAATTTAAAGTTTGCTACCCTATAACTTTTTTAAATTTTAATGTTGTATCTTCAGAGTTGTCACACTAAAACTTACTTTATTCAAAATTTATTTTTCTTTTATACAATAATTTCTTAATCTAAAACTTATTTCTATGTATGTATACAATATGTTAAGCAAGCAAAATCGATTGCAGTATTTGTTTATATCGATTTGGCTTGGTCATTCATTTAACCCTACATAGATAAGGTACGTCTTACAGACGTACATCTTTTTAATTTTGTACTCTATCTCAGTCATTTGTTATGAAAGAAAGTTTTTATATTTAGTATTCTCAGGTGTTGTGAGTAGCTTGCTAGTGGTGGTTGTTTTCGTGTGGTAAGTTGATCATATTTCTCTGAAATTACAAACCATACGTCTCAGGGACGTATTGTTTGTTATCTTTTGAGTAATGTTTGTGCAATAATTTTCTTATTTTTCTTATAGTGCATTTACATTACATCGAAATCTACTAGATTTGATTTGAAATCTCTTTCAAAATCCAGTTCGTTTACATTGTATTTTTTTGACACTAGCAGGATTTCATATTAATAAAAAATCAAAATAATTGTTATTTTAAAATTTTTTAACATTAAATTTATAATTATCACATCATTCATTTTTTCCTTTTGTTTATATTTTAATTTTATTAACATTTTAAATAAGTTTCCTTTTATTGTTTTAATAAAACTGTCATTTTTTCTTGTACAGCGTAGTATTTTTTGGTAGAATATGAAAATAACCATTGTTGCATTGGTAAGTACTACTAGATTTAGAGTAGATTTCGTCAAAATCTAGTGGCTTAGTAGATTTTGTTTTGTATGGGAAATCTATTTAAAATCAACTAGATTTTACTTGAAATCTCATTAGTACTAGATTTGGGTATAATGTAAATGCACTATTAAAACTTATACATAGGTAATTTAACGAACTTTTGTTCCAAATTTTTTTTTGGAATAATGGCACATAAGCGTGGTTTGTGTTATGAAGAAATTGGTGCTTTATGGCGAAGTGCTTTAGATGACTCAGTTTCATCTGAAACTGTGAGTGAAGCAGAAAATAAAGTACTAGAAGATGATGTTCAAAGTGATGTTGAAGACGAGATTACACAAATTTGCGAGGTCAACGAAAACTTACAACCCATTCAAGCTACTACATCTTCTGACCCAATAATAATAGAAACTGATGAGGTCAATGAGTCCATTCAAGCTGCTACGACTTTTGAACGGATAATACAGTTCCCTAAACCTACTTTTAGAAGTAAAAGTAGGTACTGCTGGACTACTTAAAGGGTCAAAATGTTGGCAGAACTTCGCTAACAAATATAGTTCGAACAAGACGACCAACTCGAAAGTGTAAATCACTCTACGATCCAGTTTTATGCTTTGATATGTTCTTTACTGAAGAAATAATTTATGAAATTGTGCAGTCGATCAACGTTGAAATATCTATTATTCGTCGAAACGATCAGACAACTGCAACATTTAGAGACACAAACTTACATGAAATTCGTGCATTATTAGGAATTCTTACTTTAACCGCGGCTTTGGCGGATAATCACTTAACTACCGACGAGCTTTTTAATACTTCTTACTGTGGAATGCGATATACAGCAACCATGAGTCGAGAGAGATTTGACTTTCTTATTCGACATTTAAGAATGGACGACAAGGCTTTGAGACCTGCACTTCGGCCCAATGATGCATTTGTTCCAATCAGGAAAATATGGAACCTTTTTATAATGCAATGACAGGAAAATTACATTCCAGGATCATTTACAATTATCGACGAACAGCTATTAGGATTCCGTGGCCGCTGTCCGTTTAAAATGTATATACCCAATAAGCCGTACAAATACGGAATAAAAATACCAATAATATGCGATAGTACAACAAAATATATGCTAAATGCTGGGCAAAAGTACAAACACTTCTGGTATTCCACTAGGAGAGCATTATGTCAAAGAATTATCGGACTTGTGGAAATATTACCTGCAATAATTGGTTTACATCTGTTCCCTTATCAAAGAGTTTGCTCAAGCAGCCATACAGTTTGACGCTTGTGGGAACAATAAGATTCAACAAACGGGAAATCCCAGAGGAAATAAAATATTCGCGAGCACGTCGAGTTGGAACTACTACGTTTTGTTACGATGGTCCTTTGACATTGTTATCGTATAAACCTAAACCATCTAAAATGGTGTATTTGCTTTCTTCCTGTAATGAAAAAGGTACCATTGATGACAAAACAGGAAAACCAGATATAATTTTATATTATAATCAAACAAAAGGGAGAGTTGACATATTTGACTATATGTGCTCCATAATGTCATGTTCAAGAAAAACTTGCAGTTGGCAAATGGCAATATTTTATGGAATGCTGAACATGACGTTTATAAACTCGTATGTAATATATTCTCACAACACAATTTCTGTTAATCAAAACCCTTTAAGTCGCAGAGAATATATGAAGAAACTTTCCTCGTCCCTAACAACGCCTTGGATGCAAATGAGGCTTGAAACTCCCATTTTATCGAAATCATTGCGTGACAGCATTCAAAATTTAGTTGGTAATATGGCCGAAAATAATTTCAATAATAGTGAAGACCAATACGTTACTATAAAAAGAAGATATTGTGGGTTTTGTCCTTTGAAAATTCGACGAATGTCGAAAATGTTATGTGTCAAGTATCAAACACCTGTATGTGGAGAACATAAAAAGTTAGTCTGCAACACTTGCATATAATTATACAATAATGAGGTTTCCTTGATTGGAGAAATTAGTTTTATATATAAATATTTAAATGAATTCAAAAAACAAATACTTTTCTATTTTTTCATGCCTATTTTAGAGTCCTTTGAAAAAGGATGTTTATTTTATGTTAATTTTTGATCTCTATTGAATTTATCGTTATTTCTATTTAATATTATCTTTACTTTCCATATGTTTGTGTTATCAAAGTGAAAACTTAATAAATAAATGATCTCAATAATACATATTCAAATTTTGAATTTTTTAAGTCCTTAAAAGGATGTAAGCAATCATACGTCTTTCACAGGGTTCAGATCGCTCTTTTGCTCGTCTGCTCACTCTTTTTTAAGGTATGTTCAAAAGAGCAGAGCAGAAAAAAGAGCCAATCGTTTATGCGCATTGCGCTTGCTCCTTCTTTTCATGCTCCGCTCTTTGAGCAATGAGCTTCAATTTTATTTTGGCTCTTTTTCCCTGCGCATTGAGCCAAAAGATCAGCTCTTTTGCTCGTGCTCCTTTTGATAGTAACAGTGGTTCGTTTGAAAAATTAAAATAACTTCGTGGTTGGAAAAAAAGTACATGGAAAAATGCAAATAATTGCATGTACGGACGGAAAAAAAGTCCATGTTACCAAATACAAAAACTATTTTTATTGTTAATTTTTTTTTAGTTAAAATTTAAGTATACCATTGCAGTTTGTTTTTGATTATTGGTAAGAAGTGGAGTTCCTTGTAAATTCAAGCGAGGGTCATATGAATGGCTCATTAATAAAAATGTGCAATAATTGGTTTTAAAAAAAGTAAGGATTAAGGGTAATAATTTGCTTATCTTTAACATTATTGCAATTATACCTAGAGAAGGAATTTTTGATGTTTACTGGTATCATAAAATAATTATTTTCATTTGATTTTTTTGGTTTGTCCAATTGTTTTCCTGCTTTAAATTGTGTTATTTGTTGTAGTGGATTTTCAATACAGTAGATGTGATTTGCTTATAATTTAGGTATGTGATGTTTAGTAGTGCATTTTTTATTGTTTTATTACTTTCTTCATTATAGCTTGCTTTATTTTTTGTTGTTAAACGGTAAATTTGTTTTGCTTATGTTTAAGGTAGGGGATGTTTACTGGTGCATTTATTATTGTTTTTTTACTTCTTAATTCGTGGTAAAGCACGAAATAATTGGTACTAAATAAAGCAAATTTTCATTACCTATTAAATGCAAATGAAAACAATTGTTTTATTTAGTTAAAAAAATTTATTTATATTTATACCTACAATAATTTATTTTAAATTGCGGTTCTGGTATAATAAACATTTGCATTGATTTTACATACATGTATGTATGAGGAAAAGGTAGAAACGATCGAATTTTTTGCATTAATGTTAACAAGAAAATTTAATTTTACTTACAATACCACAAATTCTATAGTTTTGTTATTAGTACTAATAATTTGGTGCTTAACCATCAATTCAATTAAGAAGTAATAAAACAATAACAAACGCGCCAGTAAACATTCCATACCTAAGTTAAAAGCAAAGCACACTATTCTTTCATACGTATCCATACACACACATACATATATGCACATTCATAAATACATTTATGTATGCGTACAAACGTATCTATACGCATATACATACATAAATAGACAATAATAGAAATAAAATAAATATACATATGTTCCTCCAACTTTCATTTGAATATTACCTACATTTAAAAGGCGATAATTAATCTTCTAAACTGTCTCAAACACTTCCTTAAACACATAAACCAAATAATTTATTTATTGAATTGATTTTTACATTATAATCTTCACATCAAAAAAAAATATGTTTTGTACCACAGTATAAGAACCATGCGCATTTTTGGCTCTTTTTCGCATTGCGCACAAAAAAAGAGCCAAGCGCATTGATCCTTTTAATGCGCTGTTTTTTCATTGCGCAGAGCAAACATATTGGCGCAGAGCAATGTGCAAAAGAGCAGAAAAGAACTGCTCTGCTCTGCGCATTTACTTACTCTGGTCTTTCAGACGTATCGTTATCTTTCTAGGGTTAAATACCAAAAAATAAATGCTGTTAAGTAAATATCATGTTTAACTCAAAAGAAAGAGTCTAATTCCAAAAACCAAATTCCAGTTGGTTATTGGTAAAAAAAACGTTGTTAAGCAACTATTACTATTACTACTATTAAAATTGGTGCTAATACTGTAAATCATTTTTTTATTATTATATTTTATTTCCTCTATTTCTTTTGAATTTTGTATTGTTGTTAGTTTTACCTCTTCCATTGTAAGTGTGTCGTTAAATGTAACATTAGTAAATTTTGGAACAATTATTTTTTCTAAATACATTTTATCTTGTTTGAAAATATTTGGTTTGCTAGTCTTAATGAACAATTATTGTAGCGTATTAAAAAAAAATCCTTTTAAAACGTTATTTGTGTTATTATAACAACTTGACATTTTTTGCATTTTTTACTATAATAGTATTATCATTAACATTAAGAATTTCAGTATCTTCATTTGTTACTAATTTACATGTTTTATGTATAGTACAATATTTTGATATCTTGCATTCATTTATATAATTATATTCTTTGTAAGCGTAAATTTTATTATCATAATGAAAAACATTTTCAATTTTCTCTTCGATTTCTTTGTTAGAATATGGTATAGGCATTATAGTTATTACTTGTATAGTTTCAAAGGTTTTGGGTACTTTGATTATAAAAATTAATTCGTTATTGTTTTCAAGAATTGCTGTTCTTAAATAATTAATCTTCTTTTATTTATATCATAGTCATCTATTTCTTGTTTTGTTAAGTCGTTAGAGAGTTAGGGCCAGTTTTTGAATTCGTATTTAAATGTCATTTATATTTAAGGTCTATTTAAGTACAAAATTCAGTTTTTCAATGCACAATTATATGAAACTTAAATAGGGATAGAACGATATCACTAGGGTATCGATATTTTTACCCGATACAGTATCGATCGAAAAATGTCGATACGTGCTCAATATCGAACAAAAAGTACCGATACCTACTCGTATCGGTCGACTAATTCAGTAAATTAAGGCAAAGAAAAATAAAAATACATATCGTTGCTCTCATGCAGCGTGACTGTTGTTGCTGCTTAAGTAGCAAATTTCTATTTTTTCGAATGCTTGACCCTTTAATGCCCCCTTTTGAAAAAGAGCTAAATCTGCCACTTTTTGATATATTTTAACCTTTTTGCCCCTTTTTTGTTATATGGCACTTTTTGTTTGATTTTCAATTTAGATCGTTGTATTTTGACTCTGTTGCAAAGAGAACATTGGAGCAATGGTGAATTTGGCCACACTTTTTTGTTTGTACACAGTTGAAGAAAAAAATGCCTCCAATATAGAAAAACTACGTAAAATTCAAGAAAGTTTATCTTCTATAAATAAAATTTATTTAAAATTTTTGTTGTTTATTTTTAAAAGCATGAATAAATTAAAAAAAAATATTCAAAGTGCGTCTTCTTAGATCATATATGTATATCTTGTTTCCTCCACCAAACACATTTTATTAGAATTGTTTAAAAATTTTCTAAAAAAGGATATATAAGTAACTCAAAAATAAAAAACATAGACATTCTTAATATTTTTACTTTAAGGATATTGTTAACATACATACCTATCAGTTATGAAGCTGAAACTGTAATATGCGCTGAAGAGTTTTCTGAAATTTTTATAATTGATATTCACCGCTATTCTGCGTTGCGATTAAGTCTCCGCATTCAGATCGAAAATTGGTATTCTGAAGAAAAACGGAATCGAAAGAAAAAGAAGAAGACAAAAATGTTTACACAATTAATAGCATCACTGTGGAATGTGGAAATGAAATAGCAAAATAAACAAGTTTGTTATCGTTTTCGTAAACAAATGTCAAATTTAATACAAAAAGTTGTATGCAAAGTATATCTATAACAAGTACATGCAGGAGTTCAGCTAATAGTTTTATTTGTGTGCGTGTTTATAAAATTTGTGTCAAAATTTGTTTAAATTTTTTTTAATTTTTATTTTGCTCTTGTTTGTTTACGTTTTTCTTTTAATTTTTATTGTTTTATCAGAGATGGTAAACGAAATCTACAAATACACTTTTTCAGCTCAAGTTGCATTAAACATCCTTTTATTGAATTCTTGTTTAAATGTACATTGATATAGTCGTTAAAAGGTCATTCTCTTACTTTTTTTTAATAATAATTAAGTAAAATTCATATTAATTTTGTAGTTAGAAAAATTATAAAATGTTACCCACTTTTTATCTCTGAACTGTTTTTTACATAATACATGATTTTACACAAACAAAATGCCTGTTGTTGTTCTAATGTTGTATTTGTTGTAGACTTGCATTTACTTGATAGAGATATACTTTGGTTGTATGTATTCCTAATTAAAAATAAATTCTTGATAAAATTTAATAAACAAATTATTAAATAAAATAAAAAATGTAAAAACAAAATAAAAATTAGTTGTTCATAAATATATTACAGTGCAAAGAATCTTGTGCAGATAAAGGTATATAATTAAAAAAAAACTTAATAGTGTTGTGATTAAATAAGGAAAGACAAAAAACAAAACTTTTAATAAAAATTGTTTGTAGAGGATTAATTTATTGTGTTTGCAATTATTTTTTTTAATTTCAAGGGGGAATGGAGTATATAGCAGTTGCATTATTGTTGGTGAGAGAGGAGAATAACATGAGAAATACAAAATCAAGGGTTGAAAAGTTCAGGATTAGAGACAATTACAATCCACTTCAAATGAGTGATCAATTTTTTATTGTGATAGTAAAATATTGTAAAATAATTTACTTTTAAAAAGAACTTTCATTTAAACAAATACGCAGCCAAATTCTTTGACTTCTTCTTCACTACTTGACTGCGTTTTGGCCGCTTTAGGATTCTTTGAGGAAGATAGCTATCAAAGCGGAGTTGGAACAGATTTTAATTTTTGGATGTCTGCTTTAGATGTCATTAAATTTGCCAGTTTTTCTTGCTGTTCTGATGCTGTTTTTGACCTGTAATACATAAAAAACACATCAGATTCTGGTACAAAAAATAACAATTTATAAAAAAATTAATTAATTAAATTAATTTAATAAATTAGTTAAAAGTAATTTTAATTGTTTTTTAGATCGGTTCTGAACATTTTATTTTTAACTAATAAACACAAATAACAAAAAAAAAACAACTGAGAAAAACGGAGCGCCGATCGTAATGCAAAATACATACAATCGAAAGAAACTGAGCGGAATCGAAACGCAGAATACCAAAGTTGATAAACGGAGAAAATTTCAATTCGAATCGAAACGCAGAGTAGGGGTGATTAAAAGCAAAACATTAATACGAGGGTAAATCACGCTTCGTAGCAAACTACTATTGCAAACGTTGCAGGTCTAACAAACACATAATATTGCTATGATTTGCAACACCACAACAACAAAATATATAGAACTAAAGTTTTCACCGTAGCACATTTACAACGCTAAAAACTATTGCATATTTTCAAGAGCAAACTATTCCAACTATTTTCAAGTAAAAAGTTGACGATTTTCACCCTTATCGTGTTTGGCGTTTTCGTAGCAAAAACTCTGCGTTTTTTAAGTTTTATAATAGATTAAAGAGAGCTCGTAACAGTTATCATTAATCTATTACAAAACTGTCGTAGTCGAAATATGCCTACGCCAAATACGATAGGGGTGTTTGTTTTTTTTCTGCTTCCTTAGGCATTGTATTTTAATGTATTATACGAGTTACAAATCTAACTTTTAAATAATTTGTTATTGTTGCCAAAAATCTACTGTTTAAATTTGCTAAACGTTTTGAAAAAGGCACTCACGCTTTGTGTCAAAAATCGTTGATTTGCAGATATGCTACATAGGGTGAGTTCCACTAATATTTTATCAAAAACAAGTAAGAGTGCTATATATGGCTTGTAGTGACCGGTTCTTAATATGCCAAAACACTTTTTGTTAGTTTTGTTTAAAATATCTTTCATTGCCGACATAATTGTCATGGCATAAAACAGATGGCTCAGAGTATTTTTTCCTCTTTTAAAAATGCATATTAGCCACACTGCTTTCATTTTTTTTGTAAAGGTATTTTTGCCTAGCAATGATTTCTGTTGCTTATATGTTTTTTTTTTCTCATTTTGTTTTCATACTACTCACTCCTTTGGCATAGCTAGTTTTTTTTTGAATGCTAACGGCATAATCGTACGATCATTGTTCCGTTAGTAAATTACAGAAAAGGGAAAAAAATACTAAATACTGTGACGACCAAAAGTCGCTAAACTTGTTTTTGGGCACACCTATGTTACGTGTCTCTTGTACACGCAGCAGTTCAAAGTGCCAGCCAGCTCATTGGCAACATCAGGGCAGGTTCCAACCCTGAACCACTCGTCGAGACAAGCACAATAAAAAAAAAATGAAAAAAATCATACACAAAACGAACAAAAGAAAAAATAAACAAACACTTCGCTGAAAAACATTTTTTTTCTTCAACTGGAGAACTGGTTGTTGTTATGCTCCGTATTATCGCCCTCTCTCTACAACAATAATTTTTTTCTAACTCTGTATTCATAAAACTAAAACCAATAAAAACCTCACCTCTCTGTTTCAGTTTTCCGTCTTTTATTTTCGAATTTATTAAAATCAGGTTTGAAACCCTTCTTCCTTCTTTATTGTTTAATTTCCGCCAATATTTCAAGTGTACTTTTCCTTTTAATGTTTCTGTCCTTTTATTTTCATTTCATATTTTATCTTAATAAAATTTTTATTTTTATTTCATTTATTTTAATTTAATAAATTTTTTTCCAGTTTGTTTTCATTTATTGCACCTCAAAAAAAAACAAAAAACTTTAGAAATCCTTTTATTTTCTTGTCCTTTTCCTGGCAACTGTTTTTCTTATTCTTCACAAATTTTTCGTTTTATTTCAAATTTTTAGTTTTGAGATTATCCTTTTTTTTAATATTGTTTTTTTTTTAAATCCTTTTAGGTTGTCCTTTTTTTTCACCACTGTACATGTCTTTACATAATTTTATTATTATATATTATATTTATATTTTTCAACACCATTTTATATTGAAGTTTATTTTGTGTCCTTTAAGGACATTTTTTTTTCACTGTTTATTTCAAAAATTTTTTTGTCCTTATATAATATCCTTTTTATTTATTTTTTTATTCAAATTCTTGAACTATCTGCTTGGCTAACTTTTTCACTAATCCTCTTTTCTTTCCTACTTATTGACTTATATATAACAGATTTCCAGTTTTTCATTACTACTATCCAACTACAAAACTACATAATCCATTTGTCAAGCAAAAATTTTGTAAAAAAAAATGTAACTCTGTAACATACTATTATTCCAATGTCATAACATAAATGAATAAAGTATGCATTTTCAAACACTTCCTACTGATATTTATGGGCTAACCATTCACTTGGTAGTGCCAAACAGACAAAGAAGAAGATGACAATAATAATTACAAAGAGGTAAGTTGATAAATACATGTAAGTAATTTATTATAATAATTTCTATTTCAGGTCTATAAAAGCATAAAAAGAAAACAGCAGCGCAACAAAACTCCGGAGCAACTCAGTTTACGCCAGTTGAACCGGTGTGCGACGTACGAATGACGGTGCTGGTCCATTATGAATCAACGTGGGGAACTCCCACACCCTGTTGAGTCTCAAGCCGGGCAAACATTTCACCACCTCCTTATCCATTTTAAATCAAAAAAAATTCCACTATCTCCAACAAAAAATACGAATTATCTGTTGTAAGTATCATTAACACATTATGTGAAAAAAACTAAAATAATATAGCAAAGCAAAGACAACAACAACACAAAAGAAATAGTGAATTAATGTATGTTATAAAAAAAACAACTAATATAATTACAATTTGAGATCCTTCGCGTGGAAAATTCCAATCGGCTTTCCCTGCAGTGATTCAAGCTGATACATGTTATTGCCCACTGGTTTTAAAATGCGGCATTTAACATATTTTGGGCAGAATTTAGAATTAATATTTTTCTTGAATTCTGACAGCACGAAGTTTTTCCTATAAATTTCTTGACCTGGCCAAAATTTCATCACTCGGGCTCTTTCATTATATCTGCGTGCACTTCTTTGGTAAGCTTCACTCAGATTCTGCCTTATCTTTTCCCTAATTATTGTCAGCCTGTCGTTTTTATCTAAGTTTACTATATTATGGTCAGACAAAGATTGCAACTTTCTTGCCAACCTATAATCTGCACCATTAGAAAAAATGTGATAGCCAAATAGTGCAAAGAATGGTGTGCATCCAGTGGCCGCGTGTACGGAAGTACGGAGGGTACACTCTATCTCTGGTAGGTATAAATCCCAATCCCTATGATCATTTTCCAAATACGCCCGAATGGCCGTGATAACAGACTGATTCACCCGTTCGGCAGCATTAGACTGTGGGGAATAAAAAGCAGTTTTCATGTGTGTTATTTTATGAGTAGTGATCATTTCATTGAATAAAGCTGAGGTAAATTGTTGGCCATTGTCACTATGTAACACTTCAGGCACCCCAAACTTTTGAAATACTTCCTGAACTAAAAATTGTACCACGTTTTTGGCTGTGGCTTCTCCCATAGCTTTTAAGAAAACAAATTTCGAAAAATGATCTATCACTATAAAAATATACGCGTTACCATTTTTTGACCTGGGGTACTTACCCAAAAAATCAATGTATATCTTTTGAAAAGGCCTTTCCGTCTGAACCTCACACCCTATACTAGGCATTGTATTTTGGTTTACTGACTTACACTCTTTACAGGTTTTACAGTTGTTAATGTATTGCTGCACTTGTATAGACATATTCGGCCAATAATACAACCTTTTCAGGCGTTCTAAAGTTTTACGAATTCCACCATGAGCGGTTGTTATTGAGTCATGGGCTTTTTCTATCAGCAGGTGTGTTATCTCCTGAGGAATCCACAGTCTCCAAACCGATTCATTCATGTTTTCTAATTGGTCAAAATTGATTTTTTTAAAAATTTTTCCGTTTTCTACTTTCAAGTCTGGTAACTTTTCTGGGTTTTCCGTTATGTTGCTGATTAATTGCAAATATTCTTCTGATTCAAAAGCTGTAGTCTCGAAATCGAAAAAATCTTTATAATTTAATTCAGCTGCTTCAACAGGCATTCGAGATAGCATATCAGCAACTACATTTTCTGATCCCTTACGGTGTTCTATGGTAAAATTGTAAGCCTGAAGTTGTAGTGACCATCGAGCCAGGCGTCCACTAAGGTCTTTCAGTGACATTAACCACTTAAGGCTTGCATGGTCGGTGATAACTGTGAACTCCATCATTTCCACATACGGTCGAAAACGTTTTATTGCCAAAACAGCAGCAAGGCACTCTTTTTCTGTTACTGAATAATTTTTTTGGCATGCAGTTAATTTCTGAGAGTAAAAAGCGATAGGATTCTCATCATCATTATTTTTTTGGAAAAGAACTGCTCCTATTCCAGCCTCAGATGCATCGCATTAAATGAAAAAGGGTTTATTGAAATCAGGGTGACGTAATACTGGAGCTGTGGTAAGCGACGTTTTCAGAGTTTCAAATGCTTCAATCGCTTCAGGAGTTAACAAAAATTTTTTTCCCTTTTTAAGCGTATCGGTCAAGGGGGCCAAAAGGGTGGCAAAGTCCTTTATGAACCGCCGGTACCAACCCGCAGTACCTAAAAAACTTCTCACTTCTCGTGGTGATTTCGGCAATGAAATTTTCTGTATGGCCTTTACCTTTTCGGGGTCTGTCTTAAGAATTCCACCCCCTATTATAAAACCTAAATATTTAAGTTCTTTAAAGCAAAACATTGATTTTTTAAGTCCTATCGTTAAATTAGCTTTAGTTAAACATTCCGCTACCTGTTCTAAAATTTTCAAATGCGTTGAAAACTCATCGGAAATAATTAGTAAATCGTCTAAATACACAAAAACATTAGATTTTAATCTTGCAGGGATTACTTTGTCCATAAGCCGGCATAAACGCTGAGCCGCATTACATAATCCAAATGGCATCATCCGGAATTGGTACAGCGGTCGACCTGGAACTGTAAATGCCGTGTAAGGCTTGGCCTCGTCCTCCAATTCAATTTGACAAATGGCATATTTTAGGTCTACGCTGCTAATGTAGTGAGTCTGATCGATCCGACTCAGAATGCCATCGATGTTCTGCAAGGGATAGGCGTCCGTGCATCTAGACAAAATTTATTCTTGCCTGGTTTTCTGACGACAGTTGTTCGATTAGACCACGGACTGTTGCTTTCTTCAATTAGTTTTAGACTCAGCATATTGTCAATTTCAGCATACACTATTTCCTGACGGCTGGCGAAATCGGATAATGTTTCTCTTTAACTGGATTTGTGCCTTCTTTAAGTTTTATTTCATGTTTTTCCAATTTAGTACATGCTAGCCCTTTTTCTTCAAATATTGGGAATTTTTTTATTGTCTCATCCAGTTGTTTTTGTTGTTGTGGCGTCAGTATATGTTTATTTAACTTATTATCTGTGTCCTGCATCTTCCGTACTAATTCTATGTCTATCACTGCCGAGGACACAATCGAAGGGGCAATTTCAAAGGCCTTCCAAAAATCTATACCAAGGTAAAATTGTTGATCCAATTCAGGACACAAAAAGAATTGAATTTTATTTTTACTTCCTTTATACTCTACATCTAAATCGCATTTACCTAACACGCGGTGTTGTTGGCCTGCAGCTGTGCTTACGTTGCAAAAAATTGGCTGAATATTGAAATTTAACTCTGCCACCAATTCACGACAATTTTTTCCTAGCAAGCTTACTGATGCGCCAGAATCTAGTAGTCCAATACACTTCTTTCCATTAATAAGGATTTCGGCTTATGGTCTAGGGTCTTCTTTTGCAATACTGCGATATATCGCTTCTGCTATCAATTTACGGCGTCGTTTTCTATTAATAAAATTGTTTCTCAGCTTTAATATGTATTCTCGTTTTTTCGGGTTTGACCTGAAAACTTTAATTTCAGACTGAAAATTTTGATGATTCGCGTGCGTTTTTATAATATTTTGCTTATTCCCCGATTTTGTGGTATCTAAACTTTCACAAATATTATTCTCTTCAAAGATGCGTTTTCTTACTTTACTGTAATTTTGCTCTCGTATTTCCAAAGGTAAATTGTGTCTTATTTTTGAAAAAACTGTTTCATTTAAAATTGTTTTGGGGCAGCTTCGTTGGAACGTGACTCCCCCTGTACTGTCGCGCTCCTCTTCGAGTTTTCCAGTGCTTGAAAACATTTTGGGCAATTGGGCGTTATGGTGTTTGGCTTTCCGCACTTGTAACAAAACAAAGATCTTTGCTGTGACCGGCAGTCTTTAAACCCGTGCCCCTTTTGTTGGCAATTCCAGCAATGTAATTCTTTCGTGATCGCTGCTATTTCTTCTAATACTGGAGCTTCATCTTCTAGGCTTAAAACCGCTTCACTTATATACTTTTGTGTTCTTACGGGTTGAGGTATAAGCGCTCGATTGTCTCTTCTAGGAAAAGTTCTCTCTGCCTCTAAGCACTCCATACGAAGTTTCTCTAGGGAGGTTACAGCCATGGGATAGACAATTCACGCCACGCTTTCTCTTAAGTTTCGTTTAGCTATTTTTATCATCTCCCCTTCAGCTACTGGTGTCTCTAACTTAGCCCTGAGAAGACTAAGACTATGAAAGTAGTCATCAATCGACTCACCAGGCATTTGTTTCCGCTCAACTAATTCATGCATCAACACCCAGTTAGACCTTATATTTTTGTATCGATTTAATAAGGCACTTCTAAGGGTGTACCAGTCTGCTATTTGGGTAGTTTGTAAAAGAGCCCAATACCACTGCTGTACTGACCCAGATAGTAGCAAATGAAAATCTCGCAAAATTTCTTCCCAAGGGATATGGTATTGGCGCTGCATATGCTCTAGCCGAAATATGAATTCCTCTACAGAAAGTTGGTCTCGTCCACCGAGGTTACCTTTAAACTCAAGACCGAATTTGTCGATTCTAATTTTCCAACTATCATGATTTGCGTTTGCGGCTGATGGAAAATTAAAATTTCGCTGAGGTTGATAATTTACCTGTCTGCTTCTTTCTTCATACCCCTGACTACTTGCAATATTCCTTGGGTTTTCCCTTAAAGCTAAACCACGCACTGCTTCTGATAATTGAGCTATACTATCGCGCACTTTCATCATCTCCTTACTGATTTTTTTATTAATCATATCATCCATCGCTTGTTGTACATTATCATTATCTACACTATTTCTTAAAATTGATTTACCAGCGGACGTTAAATCCTCATGGCTCGTACTTTTATTGGTTACATTCCTTTTGGGTATAGCACCACGACTCATATCCGCCGTATTTATCGTTGCTGATTTGTCCTCAAATTGGGGCGATCGAGTAGCCATCCTTATATTTTCGCTATCTCTCCAATATTTTTCTTTTACTTTCGGTGACGAACGATTTAAATCAAATGAAGAAATCCTTTCCCTAGTCCTTTTCAATTTTTCTAATCTTCTCAAGGATTCTCTTTCTTTATCTCCTAATGACTCATCCATAAAAATAAATAAATGTCTATTGGCACTACTTATAAACGGACATTAACTTTTCTGAAATTACGAACAAAAAAAAAACGAATAGAACGGGAGAAAAAAATAAATAATATCTAACGTATTACAATCTATTATTAATAATTTACTAATCAGACAACTGGCCCATAAACTAATCTTTAATATCAACCTAAGAAACTAAGTAAATAAATATCCTCTCGAGTATTTTAATTCAATCTAAACTAAAAACCAGAAAAAAAAAAATACTATTACTTATAAAACCTAACAAAAGAAAACTAACTAACTAACAGGCGTGTGTAGACGACAGCACTAAATAATCTACCCAATAATACAATTCACAGTTGCTAAATTTCAATCAGTTAAAATATTAAAAAAAAAAAAAATAATTAAATAAAATAATAAAAAAAAAAATAAAATAATAAAAAAAATAAATATATTATATAAATTGTAGACAGTACTAACTTAATAGTATGATTTTTAGTGATTAATCAAACAACAAAAACCAAATATAATAAATTAACTTCTGTCCTATACATCAAATAATAACAAACAAAAAAAATCAACACGGTTAAAAAAATCTAATAAATATTTTTTTCTTTTTTAAATAGAACACAATTTGAGTCAGATTGAACCCTACTGAGGATAGATTCGTATGTGTGGTTTACTATTGACCAAAGTCAACCAGATGTCATATTAATGGCATCACAAAATACAAAAAGAAAAAAAAACAGAAAATGTTTCCCACGAAGTTACCAAAACCAAAATTCACAACTTATAAAAAAAAACTTTATAGTATGTAGGCTGTAACAAAAGTTTACGTCTGGCTTACAGCTTCTTTCATCTCAGAATCCCCTTCCAAGAAGTTAGCTGTAAGACTCCATACACTTTGGTTCCACACACATTACCATGACGGCTGTTTGCGGCACAACAGACCCCTAAATAAAACATTCAGAGCGGCTACCACCACTAACCATCATTCCAACAGCAGCTTGGAAAACAAGGGTTATCAGAACACTTCAGACCTCCTTCCATATAGGAGCGGCTATTCTGGCAACACTGTCTCCCACAAGCTACTACAAACGGAAAATAATAACAAATAAAAGAAAATACACACATGACCATTCATTACTTTCAGTCTACCAATGGTAAGTTTATTTTTAAACCTCCACGCTAAAGATTGAAAGTAACGTATGATCTGTTTTCCAGAAAAACAAGATGTATACTGTCTGCACAGCAAATCCCAAAAACTGGTATTTACGGCTTATCTGTATTACACATAAGGTAACAACTAATATACACCATTATTTTCCATAAAAACTTTACAGTACACCTTGATGACACGTATACAGGTTTCGTACATTTTTAATTGGGCGCCATATTGTTACGTGTCTCTTGTACACGGAGCAGTTCAAAGTGCCAGCCAGCTCATTGGCAACATCAGGGCAGGTTCCAACCCTGAACCACTCGTCGAGACAAGCACAATAAAAAAAATGAAAAAAAATCATACACAAAACGAACAAAAGAAAAAATAAACAAACACTTCGCTGAAAAACATTTTTTTTCTTCAACTGGAGAACTGGTTGTTGTTATCCTCCGTATTATCGCCCTCCCTGCCTGGGACATTGTTCTTTGCTCCAAAAAAAAAAAAAAAAAAAAAAAATATTCTTCTTGTCCCCCAATTACCACACACACTTACTTACACTATCCTCAAGTCCAATCCAACTCAAACAAAAGCCTTAAGACACGAACATCTTTTCTTAACAACCAAATTACATCTTTATTAAACAAAAAAAAAAACTAGATAAAACTTAGTTTCAAACTAACATTCCATAATAATATAACTAAACGAATTCTTAACCATATTTAAAACGTAATCTTTTATCTTCCTTTTTTTTTTTTTTAAATTTTCGTTAAAAAAAATTACATTAACAATCCATAATTCATCCTTTTTTTTAAATCTTTTACTCAAATTATTAATTATATTGCTACATGTATTGTAGCTGATCCAAATAAAAAAACATTCTATTCAATTAAACCATCACACCCAAAACAAAAATTATTATTTTTTTCTTTATATGACTAAAACAGAATGACAAAAGTAAAAAAAAAAGATTATATTCCTACCTAAAGGAGCTCTCTTAGGGGGGGTATATTTTCAATTCAATCTAATATCACTTAAATTATTTTAATGTATTAAATTTCCGTTACCTTGTTTTCTTTTGCGTGTTATAGAAGAGTATCGAATTCTTTTAAAACACGAAGAAGCTTTCTATATTTATGCACTTACACACCAAAAAAAAAATTACTAATTATTCAGCAAAATAATATTACTTCACTAAAAACTATAATAAATTCTAAAATTACTTTTGGTTCAATAACACAATTAAATTCTTTTTTTTTTTTAATTTTTAGGAACTCCGATAACTTACACCGAACTCGGTCAGGACACGAAATCTTTTTATATATATATATATATATATATATATATATATACGTATTCTAATATTAAAAACAAACTCGGCCGCCTTTTCGTTTCCTTAGGCTGACACCGTGTTACCTGGTAAGTCTTCTCTACCATTAAATTGTGTCTTCTCTTTTTACTTCCAGGCTTGCCTTAAATTCGTCCTTGGCCCTGAGATTGAGTATTTTCATGTCACTATCTTTGAAGATAGTCTCTCTATGGTAACGAAAACAACAATAATTTTTTTCTAACTCTGTATTCATAAAACTAAAACCAATAAAAACCTCACCTCTCTGTTTCAGTTTTCCGTCTTTTATTTTCGAATTTATTAAAATCAGGTTTGAAACCCTTCTTCCTTCTTTATTGTTTAATTTCCGCCAATATTTCAAGTGTACTTTTCCTTTTAATGTTTCTGTCCTTTTATTTTCATTTCATATTTTATCTTAATAAAATTTTTATTTTTATTTCATTTATTTTAATTTAATAATTTTTTTTCCAGGTTGTTTTTATTTATTGCACCTCAAAAAAAAAAACAAAAAAACTTTAGAAATCCTTTTATTTTCTTGTCCTTTTCCTGGAAACTGTTTTTCTTATTCTTCACAAATTTTTCGTTTTATTTCAAATTTTTAGTTTTGAGATTATCCTTTTTTTTAATATTGTTTTTTTTTTTAAATCCTTTTAGGTTGTCCTTTTTTTCACCACTGTACATGTCTTTACATAATTTTATTGTTATATATTATATTTATATTTTTCAACACCATTTTATATTGAAGTTTATTTTGTGTCCTTTAAGGACATTTTTTTTTCACTGTTTATTTCAAAAATTTTTTTGTCCTTATATAATATCCTTTTTATTTATTTTTTTATTCAAATTCTTGAACTATCTGCTTGGCTAACTTTTACACTAATCCTCTTTTCTTTCCTACTTTTTGACTTATATATAACAGATTTCCAGTTTTTCATTACTACTATCCAACTACAAAACTACATAATCCATTTGTCAAGCAAAAATTTTGTAAAAAAAAAATGTAACTCTGTAACATACTATTATTCCAATGTCATAACATAAATGAATAAAGTATGCATTTTCAAACACTTCCTACTGATATTTATGGGCTAACCATTCACTTGGTAGTGCCAAACAGACAAAGAAGAAGATGACAATAATAATTACAAAGAGGTAAGTTGATAAATACATGTAAGTAATTTATTATAATAATTTCTATTTCAGGTCTATAAAAGCATAAAAAGAAAACAGCGGCGCAACACCTAATAAAACGAAAAACGGTTTTGCATTCATCAACAAACAAACAAATGCCTTTGCTGTTGTTTTTTTTCACATAATAATGTTCTATTATTTATATAGGTATTTTGTATTTTTTTTTGTATGATGGTAAGCCACACGAAGGGAATTGCCTAAATTATACTCTTTAATTTTTTTTATAATAACAGAGTACTCATTTCGTGCTCGTTATACTCTAAATAAAGAATATTTATTTTTTTTTGTTCTTGTTTTTGTAATAAATAAGTAAGATAAATTCTGTTGATATGTAAGCATTATATATGCATTCGCTTGTTTCACGTTTGAGTGGATCATACTCGTGTCATTATACACTCAAGAGTGAAACATCGGGTGTCATAACATTCATATTTTTTCAGCTACACGAGAGACAGAGTAATTTAATGTTTAATGCGTGTGCGCAAATTAGTATGTTGTAACTTAAGTAGAGGGTAAAGGCCCAACTATAATGTGCATAAGCTAGCTTTAGCTTATGTCAAAAATTCAACGAAAAGCCTGTCAAATGCTTAGGTAACTTATCAAAGAAATTTATGTGGCTACAATGTACATATATAAATTTAGTAACTTATTTGCCACAGTTGCACATTTATGTTTATTTCGTACTTTTGCCAAAAATAATTTCTATATAAATCAACAAAATTTTAAAACTAATGCCCCTATTACGGTTTACAACTCAACTCAGTTGAGTTGTAATTGGAACAACTCAACTTTCAAACAACTCAACTCTTTTTCGGTATTATGAATTACAACTTATTTTAGTTGAAGTTGTCTCGGTGCTGCCAACATATAAATGTAAAATATGACAGATGAATACACAGCTGATGCATTAATGGCAAAAAAATTAAACAACAATTTGAATTTAAAATTATATTAAAGTGTGTGTTTTTTTAATAAGTAATAAAATGGACATAAGTATAGACATATTTTACAATGACGAAAGTACTGATAATGTTACTGATATGCTGCGGATACGAAAAAGTCTACGCGATCACTCAAATCCCTTGGAACTTCCAGCCGCCAAGTAAGAAAAGATTTAAGTGATATTTAAACAGAATTTTAATATATATATATATATATATATATATATATATATTTGTGTAGATTTACCAGTTACTTTCGTTTGAATAAGGAAGCCTTTTGTTTTCTGCTATCTGAGCTCAAGGAACATTTCAATAAGCCTGTTCGGTGTACTGCTATACCTTCTATTTTGAAATTATGTGCGACACTCAGATTCCTTGCAGATGGAAGTTACCAAAAATCGTGTGGAAACGACTTCAATATTGGATTGGCTCAACCTACAATAAGTGTTGTCATTAAAGAAGTTCTAAACATTATGGAACAGCATGTTTGTAAGAAGTGGATTAAAACCGAAATGAGCCTGCAGGAAAAAAATGCTTCGAAAATATCATTTTATTCGAAAAGTGGATTTCCGGGTGTGCAGATTTTTGATGACACCTTTCCGCACGACACAAACTGGTACACCACAAGCTCACTACAACACTATACACGCTAAGGGCCGAAATATTATTGAGCGCGCTATTGGGGTACTGAAAGGCAGATTTCGTTGTCTTTTATCTGCTCGTGGATTACACTATTCACCGCAAAGAGCAACGCAGATTGTAAACGCTTGTTGTGCGTTGCACAATATTTGTCAACACTATCGTGTGGAACTTCCGGAGGAAATACCATCCAATTCCTATACGGAGCCTAGCCATTTGAACAGAAACATTGAAGGAGAAGATGAGGATGGTGCCAGAAGAATACGCAATAACATCATGTTATCTTTTTAATACGCATGTAATAACACAATAAATACCATTTATATTCCATTATTTATTTGTACTTCATTCAGTCTTTTGGTTTTTAATAAAATTAATTTAAATAGTGAAAAACTTAAAACTAAAAGTTTAGAACTTTAAGACTAAAAAATATCACTTCATGTTTTATATACTTAAATAAAATTAAAAATTTGCATAAAAATTATTTTGAAATTCCTTGCATTTTCGCTATTTTTAGTTTTTGGACTTCCACCTTTAGTGCATGCAGTGCAGTTGCTTCCTTTGCTTGTAGTTTGTATAACTCAAGTTTTTGTTTTTTAATTTCCAATATCTTTTTATTTATTTCGTAATTTTTATGCACAGATTTTTCTAACTGTGCAATTTTTTTTAAAATATCCTTTTGTGTCTGGGCTTGTCCTTTTAAGAGCTCTACACGTTCAGTTTCTAAATTTTTGTTTTTAAGTCGATTTCTTGTGCCTTTTAATCCTGAAGAGGTAGGGAGATTGGTATCAGGGTTTGCTATTTCTTCTCTTTCAGAATTTTCCGCTTCCGGGGGAGTATTCTCAACCCCAAATGAACGGCCAGCAGGGGAAACTTGCTCTCGTATTTGTATGAGCTCCGCCACACTTTCCTCCAATGGAGTTAAAGAAACTTCTTGTGAGGGGCCACCACCAGTTGCAAGGAAGTTGTTTCGGTTGTTGGCAAGTTTTCTTTTTAAGTTTGCCTTGTAGTGCACCCAAACCTACAATATTATTTAATTACTATTGAACTTTCATTGTATTGGTTTTATTTCATTATCTACTTACACGTCCCCATTCCTGCGCTGTTCTTGATGGTGGTCCTAAGCTATTCAGCTCCAAGGCAAATTCCTCCCACAATTCTTTGCTTTTATTTTTGAAAGATCCGAATTGTAGCTTGCCTCGACCAGTTTCGGGATACTTTTCCATTAATTGAACAAGCTTTTCAAACTGTTGTTTTGTAGTAACTTTATTTTTGCTATAAATTTATTAAAAATTTATAATAAATTTGTTAAAAATTTATAATAAATTTGTTAAAAATTTATATTTAATAAATAATTTGAAGATAATTTAAAAAATTTTACTTACCTGCTCTCCATTTTCACTAATAATGTGTTTAAAACAACTGCTAAACATCAGTTGTAATTTTTTGGCGTTTTTTTCAACCACACCAGCACAGAGTTGTAATGCGTAATGCCACAAAAAATTTGTAATATTCTAAAATTACAACCTTAACATTTTTGACAAGTTAAGTTGTAATTCATAATACCAAATAAAAAAATTTCAACTGAAATAGAGTTGAGTTGTAAACCGTAATAGGGGCATAAAAGGCTTTAAAGAAAATATTTTATATATTTAATAACATTCACAAACACATCTACATATTTTGGTTTGTGTTCTAAGAAAATGTAAAAAAAAATTATTACAAATTATTTTCTGTTTTGTGTTTATATGGTATACATATGTGTGTATAAATACAAATTTAATTTAAATATATTATAATTGTAAAAAATTGGCCATAAAGAAATATGTTGTTTTTTTCTGCATTTTTTATTGAATTTAAAACTAAAAAATTTAACAATTAGGTCTTAATTAGAAAATTTCTTTATTAATGTATAAACCAAAGCACAATCAGCTGTTTCCGCACGGAAAGTGCGATCAGTTTAGTACCTTGCATAAGGAAATAAAATTTAACGAAACTTGACGAAAAATTATCTTAATCACATTATAGTTTACTACATATAATTTAATGTATTTGCACAGTTGTATAAGTTGGCATAGGCTAGTTTATGCACATTATAGTTGGGCCTTAAGTTGATTTTAAAAAGTTAGTCAGTTGGCAGCTATAGAGCTGAACAGTCGGATCATTTGATCGTGCGTATGCCATCGAAAGCTAAGACTTGATCAGTGGAGAATATATATTGTGATACCCCGTACATTATTATTTTTGATTGTTTGGTTTTTTTCCCATTTGAACCACTTTTGGATTGACCTTAATATATTCTTTGGTTTGTTTAATTTCTAATAAGAATATTATTTATTTTCTTTCGGAATTATATAAATTTGTAATTTTTTTTTCTGTATTTAATATGTTAAAATCCTCTTTTGATATATTTTATATTTTCCCTTATTATCGATTTTTCTTTTGTTTAACTAAATTTCAAAATTTTATTTTTTCAAATTATATTCGGTCAATTTTATTTAAGTTAATTTTCTATTTTAACTGAATGTACATTTGCAAAAAAAAAAAGTGTAAATGGAATAATTAAATAATCCTCTTTTCTTTCCAAGGTTGGTGGATAGGGTAGTGCTTTTGGGGTCTTAATTAAATTCGCGGTCATTAAGACGTATGTTACGGTAGGGTTCAGAGACCAAGTTCGTCAACAACACCTGACGATGCTATTTCTAAGGAATACCACTATAAGATAGGCTTGGATAGTATTTTATCTAATGATCGTATCGGGCTGTTGCAGTATTTAGCCGATCAGTCCAGTAGTTTTACATAAAAAACAACACTTTAAAACCTTTAATTAGGGAGTCTATAATAAACTAACTGTTAGGAATGAGGAGATTGCTTTAGGAGGACCGAACCCACCCCCCCGACTGTAAGCTAGTTTAAATCAATGGCTCCCCTAGTCCCCATTGAACATTCTCTTATTACTAGATTTATTTAGTAACCATACCACCTGTTTTTTTTATTCATGTACATAACAGGATATGCCAAATCTTATATACCCTTCACCATCTACATACATAAATGTATCAAAAAAGCAAATATTGAGGTGACAGAGCATTAATAAATAAAAATAATTGTTACTGCATATCTATAATTTTACATAAAGATGCCATCGGCTCTTAACGGGTTAAGCGTTTTAAAAACATTTTAATATTTCCTTAAAACTCTCTTCAAAAGCTTTAAAAGATACCCATATTAATATTTAAAAAAATTTGAAAATTTCAGAGTCCCGTAACTCGGAAAAAATGGGCGACCACCAATTTTTTTACTTAATGTTTTTTTTCATTTTTTAGTTCTCTATCCCATTTTTAATATATTGATTTTTTTTTGCCTCGACGCAATTGTTACAAGCAAAGAAATGGGCCGTATCATGGCTAATTCATGTACCAGGTGGTGACAGTGGCGAATTTATTCATTCCCCCTATCGTGTTGGACGTAGGCGTATTTCGAATACGACAACTTTGTAATAGAATAATGATAACTGTTACGAGCTGTCTTTAATATTTTACAAAGCTTAAAAAACGACGAGTTTTTGCTACGAAAACGACAAACACGATAAGGGTGATTGTCATCGTTGCAAGAAATGTCAAACTCCATGCATAAAAAATCAGCGTCAAATTTTTTTTATATGAAGCTTGACATTTCCTGCAACGTCGAAAATGAATGAATTCGCCACTGCCACTACCTGTTTTCGCCATGGGACAACCCATTTTTTTGATTTGTATATATAAATATATATTAAATTTAGAATTAAAAATCAAAGGGTAAAGGCAATAAGAAAAAAAACCAAAATTGTTAAATGATTTAAATTCTTTGTTCGGCTTAAGGTCGTTTTGGGTAATTAAAACACTTTGTTAATGTTATTTAATTTTTTTTTAATTTTTATTCCCAATATTTCGAATAGGTTCGCTAATCATCTTCAGGGGAAACTGTCAACCACATTTTCATCAAAATTGTTAAATTTAAATGAGATATGGCATCGACAACAACAAAAGTTTTAATAAAGAAAATATCAAAGAATGATAAAAAATTTAAAGAGGAAAAACATTTACAAAATTGGTGTTTGAATATAGACAACATTGAAATTTTTAACTGAATTGAACAAGTTTTAAATATCACTGATACTTTAATTTTACAGAAAAGTTGATTTCTATATTTAAAAAAGTTGTTAATAGTAATGCTTGATCGACTTCCAGAAAACATGTCTATTTTCGAAGTTTAACCTCAATTTTCAATTTTAAGATGCAGTAACTCTGTAAAAAAGATTGATGTTTCCTTTCATGTAATAAATAATAAATATAAGTTCACGAAGCAAACAGTTTCAAATCGTTTTATTATGATATCCATCGTAAAAACGACAATAGAACAAGTTTTATTAACAAATAGTTTTTTCATCTTTTCACACAATTTAAAATTTTTTTTGTTTGAAAAGCGAATACGAAAAAATATTCTTCCCAAAAATGTCTACTATTAATATGATTTTCAAAAGCAACAATAGAATTTGGGTCTATTATATTAACTTTTGTATTTTTCTATAAGTATTTTACCATAGGGTAGGCTATTTTATGAATTTTCTATAAAATCCTAAAAATGACTTAATTTGTTTTTGTGTCGTCGGGAGGTTTATGTTTTGAATAACTTTGACTTTCTTTGGATTTGGTTTTATACCTTTAGTTGTAAAGTTGTGTCAGTTCAGTTTTCTAACTACATTTGTCAATTTGAATTTTAAGCCCTGCTTTTCTTAGTGCTTGGAATATTTTTTAATACTCTCTATATGTTCAGATAATGACGTACTAAAAATTAATACGTCATCTTAATTTACAACACAGAGTTTGTTTATATATTGACGGAGGACAGAATTCATAAGACGCTGGAAAGTCGATGGAGCGTTTTTAAGTTCAAATGGCATTCTTATGAACTCATAATGTCCAAAAGGTGTTAAAAATGCAGAGTTTTCTCTGTCACTTTAATGCATCAAAATTTTATGGAAACCCTTAGCAAGGTCAATAAAGGAGAAATATTGGGCTTTTCCCAATTTATCTAAAATTCCATCTATACTAGGAATTAGAAACTTATTATTTATTGTATTATTATTTAATCTTCTATATTCGATAACAATTCGCCACTTTTGAATGCCCGAATTGTCGATCTTTTTTTGGAACCACCCACAAAGGACTATTGTAGGGCAAATTGCTTTCCTTAATTATATTTTGTTCTTACATATCCCTTATTTGTTTTTGAATTTCTTGTTCATGTATTTGTGGATATCTGTAAATCTTTGATTATATTGGTTTGTCTGTTACTGTTTTTATTTTCTGTTTAATTTCATGAGTGGCAGAAAGCTGATTTCTTCTTTACAAAACAATTCGCTGTAGTTGTGCAGTAATTTTGTGACCAACTCGTGCTCCTCCGAATTAAGATATCGCTGTGTTCAAGTGAACAACTTTCCTGATCACTGTATGGGTTGTAATACCCAAACGGTATTTTTTTGCCTAAAATAGCAACAAATCGATTCTCAACATCAACAACAACAGGGATGAGAAAATTTTTGCCAATTATGGCTAAATAATTTTTACTATCGAAATCAATTACCTTGCAGGAGAGGGTACCTGAAATATTGAATTCTTTAGGTATTGGGGTAAAAATTTTATGTGTCACTTGGTTTATTCCGTTTATTGTCTTGTACAAGAGGGGTGTCTCTATTTTTTGAGAGGCATATGAATTCCCAAGGGCGTTTGGCCTTATTATGCTTGTTTCACATCCAGTATCTATGAGACATTTAATTCTGTGAACACCAATTGTTATAACCACTATTGGTAATTTTGTGAAGGAGGCATTGTAAAAAAATTTACGTCTTCCTCTTCTTTTAAGTTTCCGATATCCATCGGATTATTAGAAATTGATTGCTGCTTTGAATTTCTACTGTCATTTATGCCCTGTCTATAGTTTTTATAGTTAAAATTTTGTTGTTGAAAATTATCTCTTCTAAGATTACTATTTGGCTTACATTGAGGACTATTACTAGAATCGAAATTTTTCCCAATATTATTATCAGAATGTTCGTATTGGTCCGTCTATTTTCTCCAACACTACTAGATCCCTGTCGACATTTTCCGGTTTATATATACTACTATAAACTGATCTCCTAAATATATGTCATTTATTTCATGTTTACACTTCTCAAATATACCAAGTAATTCGTGCAAATCATTTAGTTTTACTATACGACAATAATTAAAAATTTCTGCATACGTCCTTTTTGGTGTGAATTCTTGTAGCATCCTGTTTTTAATTTCCTCCCAGGAGGCGTTGTTTTGAAGTTCTCTCACCCTTCGTCAAGCATTAGCCAGAATTTTTTCGTTTGCAACGATCCCGATGCAAAATTGAGCCAGGCTTACATTGTTTCCACAGAGGCCGAGACTTGCTTTTACTGCATGTATAAATGCTCTTGGGTTATGTTTTTTGTCGAGAGGCTTTAGTCTCCGGAGTCGTTCAATAATGTCTTTGGCCGTCATATCAAAGCCGAACACATCATGCAGGATACGTTGATGTTGTCGTATCTGTGGTACATTTTGAAGCTGTTGTTGTCGTTCATGTTGTAACTGTAGTTGTTGTTCATGTTGTAGCTGTAGTTGTTGTTCATGTTGTAGCTCCTGTTGTTGAAGTTACAAGTTCTGCTGCCCGATTTTTTGCTTCTGTTGTGGCAAAACTGCTTCCAACTCAGAAATACTTTGTTTTAGGTCTTGTTCCATTTTTATTCCTCGGTATTTGTCGAACTGTTCTTTTCTTTTCATAAAGGTTTACAATTTTCACATTAAATGCAACAATTTGAAATAAGTGTTTTTTATTATTATTCAATTAGTTATATTTTAGAACTTAATTGACAATTTTACAACTACACTTTTTGTAGTTTATAACTATTTAATTATTTTAAATATCTTTATATATTATATTTTTTGTTCTTTCTTGACTGCGCCAGTTTCGTGTTAATGTTGTACTCTTCAGAGTTATCACACTAAAACTTACTTTATTAAATTTAAAATTGATTGCAGTATTTGTTTATATCGATTTTGCTCGGCCATTCATTTAAATACCACAAACTAAATGCTGTTAAATAAATTTCCTGTTGAACTTAAAGGAAACAGTCTGATTTCAAAAAACAAGTTGTTCATTAATAAAAAAATGTTGTTAAATAAATTTTCGTTGTAGTCAAAAGAAAGAATCAAGTTTCAGAAAACAAATTGGAGCAATTTAAATTTTATTAAAACAAAGTAAGCAAAATGTAATTAAACTCAGTTTTGAGTTTGATATGGCAATAATTATGTTTATGTCTACGAGGGGTGGTTGTGGAAGTACCTATGTAACTCGCGCGGATTTGTATTGGAGTAATGAACAAAATACTAATTTAATATATGTATTTTAACGTTTTGTTTTTTTTATCATTTTCCAAAGTTTGGTACCCTACAACTTTATCCAGAAAGTTTTTTAGAAAACAGCTAAGATCACGTTTGATTCGTATTTACGTCCTCTATCGATTGCACGTAGCGCGATATTTGTGCGCGAATTCGTTGAGAGTAATAAACAAAATACTAATTTAATATATTTCAACGTTTTTTTTTTATAATTTTCTAGCTTGCTACACTACAATTTTTTCCAGAAAGTTTTTAGAAAACAAAAAAGACCACGTTTTATTCGTATTTGTGTCCTCAATCGATTGCAGATAGCGCAATATGTGCGAGCGAATTCGTTTTTAAGTAATGAACAAAATTTTCAAAAGTTTGCTTCCTTTCAACTTTTTCCAGAAAGTTTTTTTAGAAAACAGCTAAGACCACATTTGATTCGTATTTGTGTCCTCTATCGGTTGTAGGTAGCGCGATATGTGCGCGCGAATTCGTTTGGAGTAATGAACAAAATACTAATTTTATATATTTTAATGTTTTTTTTTATAATTTTCCAAAGTTTGCTACACCACAACCTTTTCCAGGTAGTTTTCTAAAAACAACTAAAACCACGTTTGATTCGTTTGTTTGTCCTCTATCGATTGCAGCTAGCAAGATATGTGCGCGCGAATTTTGTATCCCTCCGTGGTTCGAACGTTTTTAAAAAAGGAAAAGAAAAGACAAACGCGTTGTTTTTAGCTTAATGGCCAGAACAGAACAGTCTGTCTTTTATTTTACTATCTCTTATTTATTAACTTAAAACATATTATAGAATTAATTACAATTTTGATTACTTAGCTAAAATTACTTTGTGTTCTTTTACATTTTTTATTATTTATAAATGTATATATTTATTAATTAGGTTTTATGATAATAATTATGTTAAAATGTTGACTTGCAGTTTGGGAGTATTATGTATTGCGAAATTTACAGGAAATGTGAAAATGGGGTTATTGTATGGCTTTATTTAATTGGTTTAAAAATTCTTCGAATTTATCAGGTTCATTGGACTTAGTATCAATACGGTTACTTATATATGTAACTTCTCCCCCCTTTAGATCAGAATTCTCCTGAATTCTTTTATTCAAATTTATTTTAATATATTTTAGCTTTGTTCTCCAAAAGCCTATTATAATTATTATCGTAAGTATGAGAAAAATGTTACACCCGTATATGACTTTATTATGATTTTTTAAATTAGAAATATTTTCGGAATTTATTTTATTTTCTTCGTCTATTTGTTCGAAAGTAAGTTTTTCCGTAAAATTCTTTATATCATCATATCGCAAGCTCATAATATTCCCTTCGACTTCTTCGACTAAATTAGAATAGTAATAATCATTAATTTCTATTGAACAATTGTTAAATTGAATTACATAATTTCCATTTAAAGTAGTATGATTTTTATTACATGTGTTATTTACAAATAAATTTATTGCGTTTTTAATCATGATTTTTGTTTCATCTAATGCTATAACTTCTAATTCTTTATTTGTTATTAACTTACAATTATTTTTCAATATACAATGTGTGCTGGGTTTTAACTGTCTAAAATGTTTATTTACTTCAAATTGCATAATTTTATCTTTATATGTAAAAACTTCTTCTATTTTAGCTTCTATTTCTTTTTTATTATTATTTGGTAATGGTACAATTTTTCTTATTTTTGCTTGTATAAATAATTTTGGTATTTTGATGCTTAGTACTAAATAAGTGTTATTAAAAGTTGCTAATCCTAATTGCAAATATTTTAATTTATTAAAATCAATATTATATTTATTAATTTCATGATTTGTTAAAATATTGGGGTGAACTAATCCGTATTTTGCTGATACTACATTATCTTGGATTTGTTCTATTTTAGTTTTTATCAATTGGATTTTAGTCAATTGTTATAGGTATGAATGTTGTTCGTTTTCTTGGTCTACCATTTTATTTATGGTATTAAGACCTCTTTCAATTTCTTTCCTATCGTTTTTTACAATGTTTCTTATTTGATCTAATGCTAAATTAAAATAATGGTTTACATGTATTTGCGTGTTTAATGTCTCCTCTGTATGTAATGTATTGTCTGCCTATCGTCATCGTCCATTGTTCCAAATGTCCATTTAGTTAAAGTACCTATCGCATTTATAAGTCCTCTTTTTTGTCTCTTTTCCGTTGGTATTAATGTTAATAATTTATTTCTTGCTTCGAGTAATTTAGTTTGTAGTATGTCCTTGTTACTTGTTTTCGTTAGTATAATATTGTCTGTCATTTCATTAATAATATTTTCTATTTGTTTAGTGTCAATTATATGTAATACTATGTCACTATCCTTAACTATTTCCTGGTCTCTTATTTGTAGGTCAATAAATCCTGTCTGGTCATTTAGTTCCGTTAAAGTCATTGTACCTTCACTCGGTTGTGTCCATGTCAACATCATCAGTATCATGGTTAATATCTGAAAATTTTAATGGTTTTTTAATATTACATAGGTGGATGTCTTTCAATTTTTGTTTTCTATATCTTGGTTGCTCTTTGTGCCTAACTGCTTTATAGTTCTTTATAAACTCTTCCGTTCTTCTTTCCTCATAATCTTCTCTATCTTTTTTTAATTTATTTATGATTTTATTTTTGGTTGCTTCTAAATTATTCTTTACTATTTCAAAATCTACTTTATTGTTATGCACTTCGTTTGGTGTATATTTTGTAGCTGAGTGGAACCTGTCATTATAATTTCGTATTGCTTTCTGTATTAACTGTTTAACTGACAATCCTTTTTCTAATTTATATAAAATTCTAAATTTTTCAGCTATTGTGCTATGGAATCTTTCAATGTCGGCGTTGCCGGTGTGGCTGTTGGGTTTGGTTAAATGAAGTTCTATGTTTTCTTTGTCCAGAAATTCTTTTATCTTTACGGTTTTGAATTCATTATCTGCAATTATTTTCTTTGGTTTTCCCAATTTGGTGAAGTGGTCTTCTAATTGTTCGATAATAGTAATATGATTTCTATCGGTCAATGAATAAGCTGCTCCGAATTTTGAAAATTTATCTATGATGGTTAAGAAGTGGTATCTTTTCATGACGAATGTATCTATATGTATAATTTCATTCTTTCCGGTAGGCGTTTCTGTAATATTAAATTTTGGTTTGATTGGTTTTCTGTCATATTTCACTTCTTGACAGATTTCGCACTGATTAATAACAATCTGAATCAACTCCATTAGTTTTGGGTAATATATTTTATTTCTTATCTGATTGTATGTTTCTAGTATGCCAGAATGCATACTTTCTCTTACGTGGTAAAAAGAAATTTGTTTAATGGCTTCGACTTCTGTTTCAATATCCTGTGCTCTTTTTGTACATTTAATAAATTCTATTTGTTTGTCGTTTGAATACATTTCCATAAGTTTCAATTGTACTTTGTTGTAATTGTGATCTGAAATCTCCGCATAGATACCGATCTTTCCTTTTGTAATGAATCTTCTAAATATATCTCCCATGTTATCAAAATCACTTTCAGCAATATATATTATTCTTTTCCCATGCAGGACTTTAATTTCTTCCGTTTTATTATTTGTTAAAATAATTTGGGTTTTATACTTATTTACTATTTCTTCCTTAATTGGGAAATAGTCACCTAATTCTTCTTCTGCTGAGTGTATTGTAGCCATTGTCTCATCATCCTCTATATTATTGACTGCAAATTCTAAAATGTCTATATTTTTATTCTCTATTTCCTCTGTAACAACGTTCTCATTATTTTCTATTCTACTTAAAAAATCAGCTACTTTGTTTTCTTTGCCCTTTAAGTATTCAATGTCGAATTGGTATTCTCCTAGTTTTAGTAGCCATCTCTGATGTCGTGGTGACATATCTTTGCCCTTATACTTTGAATGTAGAAATTTAATAGGTTGATGATCAGTTAAAATTTTGAATCTTCTGCCATATACATATGGTCTAAAATAGTTGACACTCCACATAATCGCTAAAAATTCTTTGTCCGTTGCTGAATAATTTCGTTCATGAATGGATGTCCTTCCTGTGACAATACTGCGCCAATAGCATAGTTAGATGCATCTGTCGTTATAGTGAACTGTTTGTCAAAATCTGGATAGCGTAAAATTGGGTGAGTACTTATTAGTGTCTTTAATTTTTCAAACGCTTCAATATAGGTTGGATCCTTCAGATTAATTCGTGCTCCTTTTTTCAAATACTTGGTTATTGGCTGTGCTATTCTTGCATAGTCCTTTACAAATTTTCGGTAATAACCGGTTAAGCCCAAAAAGCTCTTTATTTGCTTTTCAGTTCTTGGTAATTCTTGATTTTCGATAACATTAATTTTATTAGGATTCGGTTTCATGCCATCTTTCGTTAAGATGTGGCCCAAAAATTCTGTTTCCTTCCTTAAAAAATTACATTTATCTATTTGAATTTTTAAATTTTTACTTTCTAATACTTTGAATATATCTTTAATTGCATTAATATGCTCTTGTAGTGTGGTACTAAAAATCAGGATATCATCCAAATAAACTACACATGTCTTATATATGAAATCTCTTAAAATCTCGTTCATCAGACGTTGGAATGTTGCAGGGGCGTTTTTAAGTCCAAATGGCATTCTTATAAACTCGTACAACCCGTGAGGTGTGACGAATGCTGTTTTTTCCCTATCCTCCTTTTTTACTAAGATTTGATGGTAACCCTTCGCTAAATCCAGTGTAGTAAAATATTGGGCCCTTCCTAGTTTATCCAGGATTGAATCAATGTTTGGCAGGGGATATTTGTCGTCAATTGTTACGTCATTTAATTTTCTGTAATCTACTACTAACCGAAACTTTTTTTCACCCGAATTGTCCATCTTCTTTGGAACTACTATGAGTGGACTGGAGTATCTGGAGTTACTCTTCTGGATAATACCTTGTTCCTCCATTTCTTTTATTTGTCTCCTTACCTCCATTTCATGTTGAGGCGGATAACGATATAACTTTGAATTGATCTGTTGTTGGGTTGTCGTTTTTATTTCATGTTGAATTTCAGTTGTGTTTGTTAATTTATCACCTTCTTTAAATAACAAATTTTTAAATCGTTTCAGTAGCGTTGTAATTTCTCTATACTCTTCTTCGTTTAAGTGATCTAACTTTAATCTATCTAAATTGGAATCTGTGACTTCAAGGCTGTAAATTTGGTTAAAATTGTATGGATTATTCAGAAATTTACTTTCTCTTTGATTTAATATTATTTTTCTTTCTTCGACATTTATGTGTGCTTTTAGGAAAGTTAAGATATCCATACCGATTATAAACTCATACTTTCTTCTGGTGAACGGTGCTGCCTTCCATCTCACTCTTGCGTTACTAGGTAAATTAAACTCCTCTGGAGCCATTGTGCACATTTCATAATTTATTGAATCTTCAGTTGTTATTGTACTAAATAATATTGGGTCCTTTAACTTTACTTTTGGAAAATCTTTTATTTCACTATTAATTAAACTAAAACTAGCGCCTGTATCTATAAGTGCACTATAATTTTTATTATTAATTACTAATTTTATTTTGGGTAGCCATTCCAAGGCCGCTTCGTAAAAAAAATACAATTATTTACTTCCTCTCTTCTGCTATAATTGGTTTGAGTTTCTTCTTGGTTTTGCCTGTCAGGGAATGAGCGATTTTGGCCAATCTGAGGATCAGGGTGTCCTACCAATTGAAGTTTTCTCGTTTTTGTCTGAATGTTATCGATTTCCATGGGCTCGACCTGACCTTGCCTAGCAGGATTTTGGCGATATTGGCCTGAACCTTGTCTAGGGTTTCCTGTCTGTGGTCTATGGAAATTAGCAGAACGTGCAAACTGATTGGGATTGTTATACCTTCCGTTATTGAAATTATTATTTTGTCTATACTGCCCTGAATTGTTGTATTTTATTTCGTTTTGATAGTAAGGATTTCGATTCCATTGCCTTTTTTGAGGGAAGTTATTAACTCTATTACCTATATTTTGATTCTTATTTCTAGCATCCACATATGTATTATTAAATCGTCGTCCTTTGTCTTGATACCTACTGTCCCATACTTTTGTTTCTTTTATTTTAAATTTCCTATACTCAGGTCGAATACATTCATCTTCAAATCTCCTACTTGTCATTATTTTTAAAATATTATTTAAATTTCCTTCATTATAAATTTTATCTAATAAAACACCCTGAGTCATTTCTTTTATAGTGTTCATTAATATACTGTCCATATTATTTAAATCTATATAGTGGTCACCTGTATAGTACACTATCAATTCATCGGACTTATATTTAATATCTTGAATTTCTATGGATAGTTCACTTACATTATTTACTTTAAGATCTGCAACTCTCCTGTATAGTTGATGTGGTTCCACGTCAGGACGATATCGTAGCTTCAGCGTCTCTTTTATTAACTCCCAGTTATCTGGTTCAGGTATATTTATTATGACATTCTTTGCAGGTCCTTGTATAGTCCTATAGTAGATCATTCTTACTGCTTCCTTGTGTAGTTCAGCATCGTTTATGGTTGACAGCAAATACTCTGTACTTCTGAAGAATGAATTCACTGTTATGTCACCGGTACCCGTGAATGTGGGTAGACTGTTGATTGTTTTAATCATTGTTTCTCGGCTGCTACCTTCTGTCCTATTTCTTAGTTCAAGGTATGCTTGCCTTATAGCTTCCAATTGTTGTTCTCTTCTCGCCAGTTCTTCAATCAGTTCTACAGGTGCTACTGGAGGCTGTCCTTCCGCCATTCTTCTCTGATCAAACGCTCGTTGTCTTCTTGGATTAATTTTGTACAATTATTTAAGCAACTTCTATTGCTTTCCTTTGTATTTCACTTTATTTGTTTGTAGTCTCTACGTTAAACTTTAAGTGTTCACTTCACTTTGGTGGTGTCTGCGTACAAAAATTGTTTCTTTATTTAGCTTTCACTGCACTGAGTGGTTTCCACTTTGTTGTTTTTTTTGTAGTGTCTACTTTTGATTTGAAATGTTCACTTTACTTTTGGCGGTGTTGGTTTGAGAATTTTTCACTAAACTTTCACTACACCAAAATTTTTTTTGTACAAATTTATTTATTATTTCCTTTTTATTTTACTTAACGGGGTTCGTATCACTGGATCCTTTTTTTTTTATTCACTAGGATCCTACCGACTGCGCCAATTTTGTATCCCTCCGTGGTTCGAACGTTTTTAAAAAAGGAAAAGAAAAGACAAACGCGTTGTTTTTAGCTTAATGGCCAGAACAGAACAGTCTGTCTTTTATTTTACTATCTCTTATTTATTAACTTAAAACATATTATAGAATTAATTACAATTTTGATTACTTAGCTAAAATTACTTTGTGTTCTTTTACATTTTTTAATATTTATAAATGTATATATTTATTAATTAGGTTTTATGATAATAATTATGTTAAAATGTTGACTTGCAGTTTGGGAGTATTATGTATTGCGAAATTTACAGGAAATGTGAAAATGGGGTTATTGTATGGCTTTATTTAATTGGTTTAAAAATTCTTCGAATTTATCAGGTTCATTGGACTTAGTATCAATACGGTTACTTATATATGTAACTCGCGCGAATTCGTTTTGCAGAAATGAACAACATACTAATTTAATTTATGTTCTTTTATTAATTTTTTCACCTTGTTGTGTATACTACTAAAATTTTTCAATTCATTGAAAAAATAAAATAACTTTCCGCAAAACATTATAAATAAATTAATAAATAAAGTACACATTATATAGAATATTACGGAATACAATTTATACCAAGGATGAAAGAAAACAACAAAATTAAAAAATTGTTAAAGAGGATAACGTAACAATTGCACACAAACCATGTAAAACAATACAAAATGTATTTACTCAGACGTAAACTAAAATTGATAAAAGAGAACAAAGTAATGTTGTTTATGAAATCAAATGTAATGGTACTGATAACGAAAAGTGCGGTAAAGTATACATTGGTACGAGTACAACTAAGAGAAAGTTAGGCGTAAGAATTGACGAGCACAAGGCAGACATAAAAAAAGGAAAACAATCAACCGCACTAGCACAACATTGTGTTGATACTGGACATAAGCCTGATCTTGACAAAGTAAAAGTTTAAGAATACAACAGAGATCGGAAAATGCAATTAACACCAAAGAGGATAACGACAACACCAATGCAAGTTACAATATAGTTTTAGTATAAAGAAGATATTGTGATGTAAACAAAAATAGCCTGTGATATTTTATTTCATAGTTTATATTATTCAATTTATTAAGTTTGTACACTATATTAATTTTAAGTAACAAAAAAACAAATGACTTAAAGATTATATGTATGTTAAATTTTTTAACACACTTATATTGTCGCTATTTCCAATTTATGTTTGCAAAATACAAAAAATTTTTAATTTTTATGTGGTTGCCAGATTTTAAATAAATTTTCCCTGAGGAAGTTGGAAAATACCAACGAAACGTTGGATTAATGTGAAAAAAATTATCTTTTATTTACTTGAAGGGAAGAAAATAAGTGACCTTGAAACCCCAAGATAATTTATATATACAATAAACTAATTTAATAAATTAGAAAAAATCCTCAAAATATATTAAACTAGTATTTTGTTCATTACCCTAAAACGGTTTTGCGCACACATATCCTACTACCCGGAATCAATAGAAGGCAAAAATACGAATAAAATATAATTTATAATATTATTATTTTCTGAAAAACTTTATAAAGAAAGTTATTAAACAGCAAACTTTTGAAAATTACGAAAAATCGTCGGTATATATTAAAGTAGTATTTTGTTCATTATCCCAAAACGGTTTCGCGTGCACATATCTCACTACCCGGAATCAATGAAGGACAAAAATACGAATAAAACATGGTATAAATTATTTTCTGAAAAAAGTTATTAAACAGCTTACTTTCGAAAATTACGAAAAATCGCCGGAATATATGAAAATAGTATTTTGTTCATTACTCCAAAACGGTTTCGCGCGAGTTAACATCTCTTATTTTAACATAGTAATAACAAATCCATAAATTCAAATATAACTAAGATAGTAATAAAAGATGATAAATCCACAAATTCAAATATAACTATTCTAAGCTAGAGATAATACAAACATCATAAATACAACTATTGTAACGATAAGACAAACATACTAAATACAACTATTGTAACGATAAGAAACACATTCTTTCTTTTCTAACTTAATACAAATAACCCAAGACATGTTTTACTGATAAAAAAAGGTACTCGTAACCTAAACAAAGAAAAACATATTTTGAGTTAGGACAAAGAAACATTAAACATAATTATTAATATAAATAGATGCTAAGAAAAATAGGATAGATAGTCTTAAGAATATATTTAATAAAGAAACGCACATTTTTTGGTGCAGAAAAAAGAAAATATATTTTTTTACTCATTTCCTATGATTGGAAATTAACTCGCGCACTTACCCGGAATCAATAGAGGACAAAAATACGAATAAAACATAATTTATTTTCTGAAAAATTTTCTGCAAAAAGATATTAAACAGTAATCTTAAAAAAATTAGAAAAAAGCGTCAAAATATATTAAACTTGTATTTTGTTCATTACTGTATAACGGTTTCACGCGCACATATCCCGCTACCCGGAGTCAATAGATGACAAAAATACGAATACAACGTGGTATAAATTATTTTCTGAAAAACATTCTAAAAAAAGTTATTAAACAGCAAATTTTGGAAAATTACGAAAATATATATATAATTTGTAACAGTTAAACTTATGTATGCAAGTAATTAAGAACAGTATTTTTGTTATTTATAAAGTATTTTTTCCCCTCTATGGATTGGTTCAAATCGCTGTGCCTTAGGATTATTAGATTAGAATTGATTATACAGAAACCATTTTACGTGGAGAGTAAATAATAGTGTAAACAATAGTGTAGCTCACTTATTACAAAAATGTCGAAAGTGACAACTGGAAAATTTAATTTTATAGCCTTGTGTCTTTTTAATTCTGTTTCTTGTAAACAAATCCGTTTAAAACTGACGAATTTTTATCGCATTTAAAAACACTATTTTTTCGAAAAAAATTGTTTACATCTATTCAAGCAAGTTTTTATGAGTTTTCTTTATTTTTCCGTATACATGTGCGCCAGTGTTGCCAGGCGAAGACAAAAAAAGTTACGCTTATCCTTTAAAAAATTAAAATTTTTTTTGTTAAAAGTTACATTTTGAAATTGTTCTTAAATAAATTGTGAAACTATGCATATTTCAGGGAAAACAACAAGGCACAAATATATTTATTAAATAAATGCAAAAAAACGTAAATTTAAAAAAATAAGTTTCAGGCCTATACGAGGGCTGCTCTATATATTTCTGGCCTAATAGTGAAAATGCAAATATTTATAATCAAAAATGGTTTTATTGTTTTTCAAAGTATTCTCCAGCATGATTTATACACTTTTGCATTGCAGTTGTCGAAGCACTTTTTCCACTCCGATTGAGACACCTCTAAAACATGATTTTTGAACACTTCAACAGCTTCTTCTGGCGACAAAAATCGTTAACCACGCATTTTTTTCTTGATATGCGGAAACAAGAAGAACTCATTAGGTGCAAGTCAGGGCTGTAGGGCGGATGACCCATTAATTCGACGTTTTGGCCGGTTAAAAACGCTCTGGTTTGAGCCGATGTGTGAGAGCTCGCATTGTCTTGGTGAACAATGATTCGTCTTCTCTTGTTGGTTTTTCGAATTTGTCCGATGACTTCAGGCAAACAAATTGTAGTATACCACTCAGAAGTGACCGTCCTACGTTGCTCAAGCGGAACAGTCGCCACATGACCAGTTTTGCCGAGGAAACAGGCGACCATTTTCTTCGAAGTGCTTCTTCCACGAACAACTTTCGTTGGATTTTGCTCGTCTTTGAAGACCCACACGGTCGATTGTTGTTTCGTTTCGGGCTCATACGCATAGATCCATGATTCGTCACCTGTGACGAACTTATAAACGTCTTTTAAAGCACCACAATCGTATTTTTGCAACATTTCTTTGCACCAATCGACACGAGCCTTTTTTTGAGCGACTTTCAAATTGTGCGGGATCCAACGAGAACAAACCTTTTTTACGGCCAGGTGTCCATGCAGTATCGAATGTATGCTGGTGGAAGAAATGTCCAAGGATGTCTCTATCTCTCGGTATGTCGCATGTCGATCTTGCATTATGAATTCACGCACGGCATCAATGTTCTCTGGCACAACAGCCGTTTTTGGACGACCTTTACGGAATTCGTCTTTGAGCGAGCTTCGGCCACGATTAAATTCATTATACCAATTTTTCACAGTGCTATAGGATGGTGCTTCATCGCCATACAAAGATTTAAGTTCATCAATGCACACTTGTCGTGATAATCCACGTCGAAAGTTGTGAAAAATGATGGCACGAAAATGTTCACGAGTTAATTTCATTTTTTTCTATATTAATTTTTTCAAGTCAATGTTAACAACACAAATAATGGTCGTACGTCAAAACGTTTTGAGTACGATTATGCTTAAAAATGACAAACTTTCCAATGGAAATGTCAGATTGCACTTGGCAGCACTCAGTGTTGCCAGGCCAGAAATATATATAGCAGCCCTCGTATTTGTCTTTAAAATTCTAATGTTATTATTGGACTTATGCATTTAATAGTTTTGAAGGTTATTATATTTTTTTTCAGCTATCATTAACGCATCTATTGTATCAGTAATCAACTAGGTAATATGGTCATTTTTATAAGTTTCAGTTGATTAAGGATTGTTTCCAGACACCTCCTTCGCTTTTTGAAGTTAGTTAAAAAGATTAAAGTTTAGATAAATAATTAAAGAGGGTATTTTTATATTATATTTTATTTGAACTACATAAATCATTTTACATTAACAATTGCAAAAACCTTTAATTTACAAATCCAAGTTATATACTTGTTGTTATAGCGGGCTAAGCAATACAGATTTTTAGAAAATTTCAACCCTTTGTCTAAAACTGTTCAACAGTTTGGTCATATTCATTAAATTACAACAACTTTTGTGTAACCCTTTAATTTATAATTTAAAATATTTACAGCAGACAAAGTAGTAAAAATTCTGGCTAATTTGCAAGTGTTTGTGTATAACGGTTCAAAAGACAGGGCCATATAGGCAAAATTACATGAATTATGGGAACTCCCTTTAATTTGCAAATCCAAGTTTTATACTTGCTATTATAGCGGAGTTAGCAACACAGGTACATTGGATTTTTTAAGCGTCTGTCTAAAACTGTTCAAAAGTATGGCCACATACATCAAATTAAATGAACTATTGGGGCGCCCTTTAATTAATAATTTTGAATATTCATTCTTTTAACTGTAACGGTCATGGTAATCGATATTTTGTCCAATTTTCAAGCGCTTGTCTATAAGTTCAAAAGATAGGCCCATATAGGTCAGTTTACGTCACCTATTGGGACACCCTTTAATTTTTAGATTTATTTTCATTTTATTTTTTTTATTTGGTGCTATAATTATACCCAGTTATTTTAAAATTTAAAGAAGTGCTCTTTACAGTTTATAATACACGTAAAAGATGTGTATGTTGTATGGGGAAGATGTGTAATTATAAAGATTATGTTTTTTTTGGTTTTGAATGATTATCGGCTCAGAAATTGCTGAGTTATGCAGGCACAAACATTAAAAAAATGCAACATTCAGACGAATTGATAACCTCCTTCCTTTTTTAAACTTGGTTAAAAACATTTGGTATATAGTTACATTCCATTGGCATTGCCGTTCGGTAATGCTTGTTACTCTCACCGTGTCTTGCGTGGTTTCATGAGCTGACGACAGGCTAACCGCAGCTCCCTAGCCAACAGTGCGATGGGTATCATATGAGCAATGCAAATTCGTCCGGCACTGTTCTGTAAGCAAAGAAAACTCGTAACGCTGCAAGTCTGTAGACAGAAGAAGTCTTGTTTCTATAAATTTTATACTTGGTCGTTTTTGTCCATATTGAAGACGCATACATTACGCATTTGACAACCCTGGCCAAAATTTTCCTCCTTAGATATTTTGGACTTCTTGTGCTTGCATTATTTTTACAGTACTGCGCAGGTGACTCCCGCCTTCGCTTAAACGTATTCTTTGGTTCTAATCTCTCAATTACTAACGCGTAGAATAATGCACTACTTTTTGAGACTTCTGATATATATGGGCTCTGTCTAATGTTCGGCAGGCAATAGATAAGCCACGATCTAACAATTTCAGCGCTGCTATTGTAGACAACCTCTGTCTTACCTAAATTTTTCGCGACATTTCTAGTGCTATATTATCCGCAAAGCCAACAATTTACGTTTTTGTGTAGTGTATTATAATTTCCAATCAAAAAACTGTCCATTCGTTTTTGATTACCAATCCTGTTTTGATGTAATAGGTTAAGTTTGGATAACTTAAACCAAATGAGTTTTAAACTTCAACAACAGTTTAATAAACTTTAAAAATTGTTCTAAGCGACAAACACTGTGGTGACTTGACTGTTAACTAACTATGCTGTATATGTAATACTATGAATATGGATATACGACTTTTGAAAGTAGTAAAAAAATAAAACTTGTGACCCAAATAATAGTTATGCTGAAAATGCAGTATTGTAAACATTCTGGCCGCGTTTTTATCATTACAAGGCGATCCTGCAAACCTAATTTATTTTAGAAAAGCAGCAAAAGGAAAACAACCGTAAGAAGAGATTGAAGACCAAATTGAAAAGAATATAAAAATAAACAAGAAAGATCTTATATACTCTTCATCATCTATACAAATCTAGTTTACTGTTTTAGAGTTTTTGAGATTTTTATTCCTACAACCATTAATTGGTTGATCGGCTGTATACATAATTCGTCATCGTCATTATTGCAAACAGTTATTTTCCTACCTACAGCCATTAATTAGTTGATTGTATCCATAACTTCACTATCATCATCATTCCAAACAGGAATTTTCATATCTTTACTTATTTTAGAACAATCGGTAGGTGGTGGTTGCATTGATATTTTTGTCGATAGATTTTGTTGATTATCTTCATTGTCATTTATAATCAATATAAAAATTTATTATTCGGAACCTTTTCGATTTTAATTTACTTTACTTTTTTAGTTACTGAATGTTTGCTGTGTTTTTGTATAAAACATTTTTGAGTTGTTACTGTCTTTTTGTCTTATTGATTCAATGGAGTTCTAATTTAATCAGTTTGGCTTTTGATATAAGACTTTCAAATTTTCTATACAAAATTTGGATAAAATCCACTAATGAGCTATATAAGCTATATGAAATGGCCATATGAATATGCTTTCCACGCAGTAATACATTTCAATTTGTAGTTTTAAATAAAAAATGATTCATGAGAACATAAGGAAAAATTTATATTTAAAGGATTCATACACGATTAAAGTAAATTAAATTTATTTATTATCTAAATTTAATTACTACATACATATAAATTTAATACCATAATTATTAACATTAATTAATTTGTTTAAATAAACGTTAACATTTATTTTATTAATTTTTATCACTATTCTAAGAAGAATACTAGTTAAGTTTTTAGTTATAAAGTGCTTGAATATAATATAAAAAAATTTAAATTATTACCTTAATAACTTCATTATAATTAAAATTTGTGAAATAAGAGCCAAAGTTAATATTGGCAACAAAAAGAAAATGTCGTCTTTATAAGGTAGTAAGTGTTGTTTGCCGCATTGCGCCAAATCGAAAAGAAATATTCCGAGTTTAAAAATTTTTCGTTTTCCATATTTTGATACCATATTGCATAAAGCGTGCGTGGTTAAGAAAATGTAACTTCGACGAATATTTTTTTTTTTGAAAGTTCACGCACTTTATATGTATGCGATCTTCGTAACTACATAGATGAAACAAATTAAATATATCAATAATAAAATATTTTGCACAGCTGTCTTATACAAGCAACTAGTCAATTCAATCAGTATCCATTAGAAAATGTGTTTTCATATGTGCGCGAGTTAACATCTCTTATTTTAAGATAGAAATAACAAATCCATAAATTCAAATATAACTACGATAGTAATAAAAGATGATAAATCCTTAAACTCAAATATAACTATTCTAAGCTAGAGATAAGACAAACATCATAAATACAACTATTGTAACGATAAGAAACACATTCATTCTTTTCTAACTTAATACAAATAACTCAAAACATGTTTTACTGATAAAAAAGGTACTAGTAACCTAAACAAAGAAAAACATATTTTGAGTTAGGACAAAGAAACATTAAACATAACAGTCTTAAGAATATATTTAATAAAGAAACGCACATTTTTTGGTGCAGAAAAAAGAAAATATATATTTTTTCATTTCCTATAATTGGAAATTAACTGGGGGCTTAAGCCGGTCTAAACTATTGACCACAGCCAAATATTCTTGACATTCAAGATATTTAAATAAAAATTCCACGGCTTTGAAGATAAGCAAACCAATCTCTGAAAAAGTGAGAAATTACCACGCTGGACCAACGTCAGAAACGGCAGAAAATATTAAATTCCCTACGATCTATAGGAAAAGACAACGGCACAATGAATCAAGATATCGCAGCTTTACGAGCACAAATAGAGTACTCACACAAACTCTACAGAATACTCAATTGAAGGTAAATACACTGGAGGCGGAACGATCTCCCCATACAATCACTACGCAGGAACAACATAGTGACTTCACACCAAATATAAAGGATGCAACTCAGATAAATTTAAAAACATTCGAAGCTATACCGTGCTTCAGTGGGGATAAAAACCAATATAGATCCTGGCGGAAAAGGGCATGGACATTCGTGGAAAATATCAAACAATTTTCCAACCACCCAAATTACTACACAGCATTCACGATACTGCATTCAAAAATTGTTGGAGAAGCAGCAGACATCCTCATCAACCACAACACCAAGATGAACTTTTATTCTATAATTAACAGGCTTGACTACACTTACGCAGATCAACGACCATTATACGTACTTCTCGAGGAAATGAAGAAACATAAACAGGGAAGACAAACACTCTCAGAATTCCACAGCAAAATCAGCAAAGCACTGAACCTCGCACTTTCGAAAATAGAGATGTCAGGTGATAAGGGATCTGCATCCATGGCGGAATATGCAAGTCAGGAAGCAGTCCGTACATTCATCACAGGACTCAACAGTAAATCACAAGCGGTACATTATATTGCATTTGCAATCGCAAGCACCATATACCATGACAACACAAATATGCAGTTCGACACACTGGCTACAACACAATTATACAACCAAAAACCAAACTTCGGACCACAACGATACGAAGATAGAAGGAGGTGCAATCCCAATGCACAAGCTCAATTTAATCATCAACCACGGCAGGAACCCATGGAAGTGGATAGTTCGCAACAATTTAGACGTTCAACACAATATTCTCCACAACAGCAATACAACCCACTCAGAAAGGAGCAACAACCAACAAAAAGGGATAGAATGCCTTCATCAAAAAATTATAATCCGAATAAAGTTCAACGAGTAAACCAGACGAGAGATGAAGATATACAATCACTTGTACCACACACCGAAGATACTTACGAAACCGGCAGCGCTTTTTTAGGCGAATAAACGGATTGCCATGTCTACAGATGCACTGCCAAACAACAGGTAAATCCGTTAATATATTAATCGACACAGGTGCGACAAACAATTATATTAGTTCTAAGTGCCACATAGGAAAATCTATTCCAATAAAACCAGTTAAGGTAAAAACGCTTCACGGATACTCTTTAACGAAAGCAAAAAATTATTACACTATTAGGCCACAATTTAGTATTTTTCGAAACTGAAGCCTTAGAAGAGTTCGATATGCTTCTCGGGGAACATGGTCTCAGAGCCATAAAAGCAGAAATTAACTTATTTGAGTATAAAATCACGTATAAATTTAAAAGAAAAGAAGAAATTAGCGAACAAAAAGTGAATTACACAGTCAATAATGACAAATATAAAAATGAAATTGAAAATATAATGAGAATAAATGACGAAACCAACGAAATTCTGCCCTTTACAACCACTGTACAAGCTACAATTAGGACAAAATCAGGAGATCCTATTTGGGTGAAACAGTACCCGTATCCAATAGCAGACAATGAATTTATAAATAAAGAAATTCAAACATTATTAGACAACCAAATAATACAACCTAGCAAAAGCCCATACAACTCTCCAGTATGCACCGTTGCGAAAAAAGGCACAGATGAGGAAGGGAAACCAAAAAAACGTATGGTAATAGATTTTCAAAAGCTTAATGCTCAGACTATAACCGACAGGTACCCTATCCCAGATGTAGCAATGACTATTCAAAATTTAGGAAAAGCAAAAGTCTTTACAACACTAGACTTAGAGTCAGGATTTCACCAAATCTTGATAAAAAAATCAGACAGAGAAAAGACTGCATTCAGTGTGAATGGAGCAAAAAACGAATTTCTTAGAATGCCATTCAGCTTAAAGAACGCACCTTCTATATTTCAGCGATGTATAGATGATATTTTGCGCCCATATATTGGTAAGTTCGCTTACGTTTATATCGACGACGTGCTTATATATTCTTCATCGCCTGAAGAACACATGGAGGACATTCGAATAATAATAAACGCATTACATAATGCAAATATGAAAATTTCTGACGAGAAATCACATTTTTTCCAAGACTCAGTAGAATATCTTGGTCACGTAATCAAACACAATAAAATAACTGTAGATCCTAGTAAGATCCAAACAATAAAGGATTACCCAATACCTAAAAATTTAAAAGAATTAAGGTCATTTTTAGGACTAGCTAGTTATTATAGGAAATTTGTACAAAACTTCGCTTCAATAGTAAAACCCCTTACTACATTCTTACGCGGAGACAATGGCGGTGTAAACAAAAAGCAAAGCACACAAGTATTAATTAATCTAGATAAACCAGCATTCGAAGCGATAGAGAAAATTAAAGATATGTTACAAGCACAAGTCGAATTATTTCAACCAGATTTTAACAAGCCCTTCGAACTAACAACTGATGCAAGCAACTTTGCAATAGGAGCTGTACTTTCTCAGAATAAGAAACCTATTTCATTTATATCTAGAACCCTTAACCAAACCGAACAAAACTATAGTACAAACGAAAAAGAGCTTCTTGCGATCGTTTGGTCACTTCAAAAATTAAGAAATTACCTTTACGGTATAGCAGACTTAACCATTTACACGGACCACCAGTCACTCAATTTTTCTATATCTGATAGAAATCCCAACACAAAATTGAAACGATGGAAAAATTTCATCGAAGAATATGGCGCTAAATTAGTATATTAACCAGGAAATCAAAAGGTCGTCGCTGACACATTGTCACGTCAACAGATTAATAATACTTCGAGTTGTTCACAACATTCAGCACAAAGTTCGCCAATCGAAAAATTGAAACGCGTGAAACAACCATTAAATGCATTTAAGAATCAAATAATTATTCACTATAACACAGATAACTTAGTGCAAATATCTTCACAAAATATTTTCTCATTTGCACGACACACACTTTTCTATTCAACCAAGGACGAATTATTAGACAGATTAGAACAAATAATAAACCCAAAAGGAACAAATGCTATAAAAATAGAGGAAGAAACTCTATTCCACGTCGAAGATAATATCATTTCTTCTTTTCCAAATGTAAAAGTTGTAGTAGCTCAGAAAATGACAGAAGATATAGAAAACATAGATAGACAAAAAGAAATCGTAGTACTAGCACATAGACGAGCACACAGAAATTACAAAAATAACGCTCAAGAAATACAGACAACGTATTTTTGGCCAACCATACGCACCATGTGTAAAAAAGAAGCACAAGACTGTGAAATCTTTCTTACAAACAAATACGAAAGAAGACCAAATAAACAACCAATTGGAGCAACACCGATTCCAAATCACGTGGGAGAACACATACACTTAGATTTATTTTATATAAACGGAAACACATACATCACCACAACTGATAAGTACTCAAAATATTGCTATATACGAGAAATTCCAAATAAGAAAAACATACACAAATACATCGAAGATATATTATCGCAAATCTATCCAAATGCTAGATTCATAATGACTGACAACGAAGCAGCATTATCAAGTATATGCGTAAAACAGGTTTATGAAAAACTACATATTGAGCACACGCTAACGCCAACATACCATTCAACAACAAACGGTCAAGTGGAACGCACTCATAGCACGCTGATCGAACTCACTAGAGTCCTAGCACAAGAACACAATTCTTCACCAGGAGACGAAATCTTTATTGCCGTTCGACAATACAACAAATAATACACTCAGTCATTGGAGAGAAACCCGAGGACGTGTTTTTTAACCGGGGAGCACATTCTGATATTAAAGAAAAAATCGAAATAAAGCAACAGAAAATACTTCTATATCACAACAAAAATCGTAAGAACATCACATACCAAGCAGGGGACGTTATATACTCCAAAACGCACCGACTCAATAAAAACGTAATGAAATACTCAAAACACATTGTAAAGGAAGATAAAGGTAACACAATAATTACAAACAAAAATATTGTTATACATAAGGATAATATACGAGTACAAACATGCAAAGAATAATAATATTATTATATATATCCGTCGCATTCGGTAACAGACTAATAGACTTAAAAGACAAAAAATATATAATGAAAAATAAAAATATCCAAGAAATATCAACCTTCCTGATACCCATCGAAGAACATCCAGTCAAATACACATTTTATTTCGTATTGGGACTATGTACATTAGCATTACTAACTTATAGTATGATTAAATTCTGCGAATACTACAGGATAAAGAAAATAGAAACACAAAGGAAAAAAATCGACGAATTATATGAAATAGAACTTCTCAAGCTCCGACAGAGACAATATACAGTTTAAACGAGGACGTTTTTTTTAAGAAGGAGGAGAGTTAACATCTCTTATTTTAAGATAGTAATAACAAATCCATAAATTCAAATATAACTAAGATAGTAATAAAAGATGATAAATCCATAAACTCAAATATAACTATTCTAAGCTAGAGATAAGACAAACATCATAAATACAACTATTGTAATGATAAGAAACACATTCTTTCTTTTCTAACTTAATACAAATAACTCAAAACATGTTTTACTTATAAAAAAGGTACTAGTAACCTAAACAAAGAAAAACATATTTTGAGTAAGGACAAAGAAACATTAAACATAATTATTAATATAAATAGATGCTAAGAAAAATAGGATAGACAGTCTTAAGAATATATTTAATAAAGAAACGCACATTTTTTGGTGCAGAAAAAAGAAAATATATTTTTTTTTACTCATTTCCTATAATTGGAAATTAACTCGCGCCAAAGGAGGACATTTTAAAAACGTTTCTGTCCCCGAATTTAATACCGTAATGGATAAGCTATTATATTTAAAAAATAATCAATTTAGCACAATTATAAATTGTGCGACAGGCGATGTAATATTTTTGCCGCTGGAGTTTCAATATACATATTTCGGAAGTAAATGACTGGTATAGGGTATAACGCTTTTAACGCTAGTGGATATGTATCAAGAAAACTAAGAATTTTTGATGAAAGTGCCTACTGTTTCAACTCTACGAATGTGCCAGTTGAACTTACTTCAAGTCGATATTTCATTGGTTGCATAGCGCAACGATTATCTTGCTATTAATGCAGAATAATAGCGTAGTTAATTTAAAGTTATTTGTCTTATTATTTTATGTAATAATTTAGATTTATCATTTGTTCAATACTGTATTTTAATATTTTGACTAAATCGCAACACTTGCAATTATTATTTAAACATAATAGTTAGGTCATTGTTTTCATATTTTTTAGTATCAAATCGCAATATTTGCAATTATTATTTAAACATAATAATTAGGTCATTATTTTCATATTTTTTACTATCAAATCGCAATACTTGCTATTATTATTTAACCATAATAATAAGGTCATTATTTTCATAATTTCCGCATTAAAGTAAATGCAGCGGGTGTTGAACTGCAAAATAATTGTTAGTCATGCATTTATTTAATTGTGTTTAATTTTCATTTGTTCTTATTGTAGCTAATTAATTTATTTAGTATATAAGCTATTAAAAAAATAAAGTTTTGAGTCAGTGATTGACACCCATTCTTACTACACAGGTGTTACTTACTTACTTTAACCGTCTTTCAGTTCAAGAGACAAGGGAAAAACAAATAGTGCAAGTTCTGACGAATCGTCTGAATTTAATTCAACACTAGATTTCCTATTTGTACATTGGTGACCCCGACGCTCCTGTGTAGGAAGAAACGGTTAAATTCACGATTTTTCACCACCGTCTACACCAAACATGACTTCAATGGAAGAATTAATTAGCCTACAGAGCATCTTAGGTGAAAACATTCAGCAGATCATCCGGAACTTCAAAAAGGGCTCTGCTGATAGAAAAACCAAGGTTTCCTATTTTGAGGAACACAGTCGTCGCCCTTTCGACAAATGGAACGAATTTAACGAGAAATTACGTATAACTATTGAAGACCACTCTGAAGTAGATTACTTCAAGAAGAATTATTTTGAGCAGATTCGATCTCTGGCGCAAGAATACATTGAACTATTTCAGTCTGAAATAGTACGCTTGAGAAAAGAAGCACTCAAGAACCCGCAGGCATTTCTACATGAACACATGTACAAGCATCAGCGAGATCCACACAAACATCTGGCAGCAGAGAAGATGGATCGGAGGACGATTCATCACATAGTTTTACTGCAAAATTTAACGCTCGGATGTCAGAACTACGAAGATTATTAGTAGGAATATCAAGACTGAACGATGAGCCTCAACAGTTCTACAACATTAGAATTGAAACAATTAAAAAACTATGGAACCAAATATCTTCTATTCTATATCAGCAAATATGGGATCGCTGTTTAAATCCTCTAGCCAATGGTTTTGATCAAAATGCTTATGAAAGTCTGAGAGAAATGGTCATTGATGGCTTAACAAAGTTACAGGTGATTTCAGATCAATTATCGAACACAAGTGCGGTAGGACAACAAACAGTCATGGCAACATCATTGCCGCTGCCGAAGATCTCAATTCCCAAGTTTGATGGGGATTTTGCAAAATGGACGCAATTTCATGATATGTTTCTCCATATGGTCCATCAACAACCGATACCTGATGTCCAAAAGATGTGGTACCTCAAATCTAATCTCACAGGAGAAGCAGAAAAATTTGTAAGCCATCTATCAACGACGGAGAGCAACTATGATTCAGCATGGACTATGTTACAAGAACGATACAAGATCAAACGAGTTCGTGTAGTAACACTTGTAAAAAACTTCACGACACAACTCGTGAATGCCTTTTGGCGCTGAACAATATTGAGGTTCGAGCAGTCTCTTAGCAAACCGAAAGAGTTGCCAACAGTTGAAGAACTGTTATCTTTTCTAGAATTCTAGTTCCAAACCATCGAATCCATCACGAGCAGGGAGAAGACAACATATACTTCAAATAAAACAGCAGCAACTACGGTGAAAAAGGCTTCTAGGTGCACTTTCTGCAATAATGGAAATCATGCTTTATATATCTGTGGAAAGTTTTTGAATTTAACAGCCATAGAAAGACTAAGATTTGTACAGTCACAAAAACTTTGCTTCAACTGCTTCAAAGAAGACCACTCTTCAAAGAACTGTTCATCAGAACAAGAAGCACAACACATTGTTACATATTGAAGCAAAACTTTTTCCACAAATAAAGCAGACTTCAATTGTATCTCCGAACATTGAAATAAACTTCAATTCTTTTTTGCTTCTGCAAATGCTTCATCATCAGAGAGGGATTATGTTATACTTGCAACAGCAAGAGTAAAAATAGCAACATCTAATGGAAATTCAGCAGAGTTTCGTGCTGTTCTTGATTCTGGTTCACAAGTAAACTTCATTTCCGAGCAAGAAACGAGTTACAAGAAGGGTTAATTTGAAGCTACAATTAATAGCCAATAAGTTCGAGAAAAACTTAGAGGCGTTTGTCATCCCGACAATCATTCCCCCGCAACCAAGTCAGCATATTAATATTTTCAAAAGGCAAATTCCGAACTTGGACTTAGCCGATCCATACTTCAATCTACCGGGAAGAGTAAACATTCTATTGGGTGCTGAGCATTACTTTAATTTGATACAAAAGGAAAAGATAGAATTGTCGGGCAATCTTCCAATCATGTTAAACACATCACTTGGATAGATTATCAGTGGAAAATTATCTTCAAGTCAACATCCCATGAACAACAATGTAAATCGTTATTTGTTCAAAATATCCAAAGAAATAATGAAGGTCGTTTTGTTGTCAAGATACCGTTCCGTGAACGTATTAGGCGATTCAAAGGCAACAGCCCACAAACGATTCCTTAGTCTTGAACGACGATTAATGAAGGATCCACTAACCAGAAATCAATACATAAATTTTATGAATTAATATGAACAAATGAAGCACATGACAGAAATAGATATCTACTCAATACCAACTTCCAACTATTTTATTCCGCACCATTGTGTTATAAAACCAGAGAGCACAACCACTAAGCTTCGCGCCGTTTTCGACGCTTCCGCTAAAACGTCATCTGGTTATTCACTTAATGACTTTATGTACACTGTTCCAATTGTTCAAAGTGAACTATTTACGATACTTATCCGCTTCCGTTTACCAAGATTTGTATTTACCACACAGATATTGAAAAGATGTACCGATAAATCTTAATACATCCAGATGACAGAAATTACAGCACAGAGAAGGAATCTATTAAAACTCTGGGTCTAATATGGTTGCCTAAAGAAGATCGACTTGGCATAAAGGTAAAGGTGGAACTAGTTAATATGATTACTAAACGTACACTTAGTTCCGACTTGGTAAAACTCTTTGATCCACTTGGATTATTGGCACTAAAAGTTGTGAAAGCAAAGATATTTATTCAACATCTTTGGCAGATGAAATTGACATGGGACGAAGCACTACCTGATGATCTAAGCTCAACATGGTCAAATTTCCGCGAAAGTCTAAGCTTATTAAACAATCTTCAAATAACACGACACGTGTTCGAGGATAGCGTCCCATTAACTATTCAGCTTCACATCTTTGCAGATGTATCTGAAAGGGCCTTTAGTGCAGCAGCATACATTCGATCAACGTATAAAGGCGACAGAATAATTACAAAGCTACTCTGTGCAAAGTCTCGTGTATCACCACTCAAAAAACAAACCTTACCACGATTAGAACTTTGTGTAGCACTTCTGGCTGCAGAATTAGCTCAACGCCTTTGAAAGGTTATGAAAGGGAAGAATTTACCAATTTTCTTATGGATAGACTCTGAGATTGTCTTGTCATGGATACAATCGAAATCATCATTTTTTCATACATTTGTGGGTAATAGGATCTCAAAGATTCAAACACTGACCCTTCCACAACAATGGCGACATGTTTTATCTAAAGATAATCCAGCGGACATTCTCTCAAGAGGTTTGACAGCAAAGGCACTTTCAGAGAGTCATTTATTGTTTCTAGGACCATTATTTTTACACGGAAGGCCAGAATGTTGGCAAAAGCCCACAGTTACAAATTACCTCTGATCCTGAAAGAAATAAAGATTTAACGATTGTTTTATTAACTATAGACAACTACAGATTTGTATACGATATTAAGCATAAGGGTTCATTTAAGAAGCTACAGCGAATAATATCATATGTTTTCCGCTTCGTTAGAAACACATCCGAAAAATATTCAACGAGGTTGCAACTGAAGGCTTTAAGTACAAAGGAACTTGACGCATCACTAAAAGTTATTGTACGTGCCATTCAAGGTCATGATTTTTTGAATGAAATCAAGCAATTAAATAAACGTAAAGAAGGCGCTAAAACAAGTCCAATTCTCAGTTTAACTCAATTTATTGATAAAGAAGGCATCTTGCGAGTGGGAAGATGATTGGAGGAGTCAGCCCTACCCTACGATTCAAAACATCCAATCATTCTTCCGTACAATGATGCATTAGTAAAACTTTTATTTAAATCAATCCACGAAGAAAACAAGCACTGCAGTCCACAAGCCTTACTAAGAATCGTTGAACAACGGTTTTGGTCGATCAAAGGGAAATCTACTGCAATATCAACTGTGCAAGAATGCGTACAATGTTGCAAGGCCCGTCCAAAGTTATGTCAGCAATTAATGGGAAACCTCGCACGGGACAGAGTTACTCCAGCACGGCCATTCATTAATACAGGTGTTGATTATTTTGGACCGATATGGATTCATTACAAAATAAGAGGGAAGCGACCAACAAAGGCATATGTAGCTGCTTTGTGACAAAGGCAGTTCATTTTGAACTGGTGAGTGATTTATCAACTGATGCCTACATCGGCGCCTTGAAACATTTTATTTGTAGAAGAGGACGTTGCCAAAATATCTATAGTGATAATGCATCAAACTTTGTGGGAGCCCTCAACATGTAGCTCAAAAGAAATACAGTTCCATTTTATTCCACCGAAATCTCACCACTTTGGAGGACTTTGGGAAGCAGCTGTCAAATCAGCTAAAAATCTTCTTATACGGAGCTTAAGACAACTTCATTGACTTATGAAGAATTAGAAACGGTTATCATTGAAATTGAAGCCATATTGAATTTTCGGCCATTAACACCTATTTCTAACGACCCCTCTGATATGATTGTATTAACTATAGGACACTTACTAATCGGTGAAGCTCTTACATCTCAGGTTGACACCACAGCAAGCTCAAGGAAAATATCACTTTTATCACGATGGGAACTGGTGACAAAAATCAAACATGAATTTTGGAAAAGATGGTCAACTGAATATCTACATGAGTTTCAACAGCGTCATAAATGGAAAACTCAAGGTCCTAACATCAAACCAGGAGACATGGTTATCATTAAAGAAGATAACGCAATGCCGATGAAGTGGCCGCTAGGAAGAATATTAGAGGTCTATCCTGCGAATGATGGATGCATTCGGGTTGCTGATGTCAAGACCGCATCGGGAATATGTAAAAGGCCTATACATCGTCTAGCGCTGCTTCCTGTTAAAAATAATGCACAGCCAAACTCAACAGAACTGAATTCAAATGCAACAAATAAAGACACGATAGAAGAAGATCACATCAATGAACCCAGAAGCAAGAGAGTAAGACTACCATCAATTAATATATGCAATGCCCTGCTGTCTTTGCTACTTATTTTACCAGTGATTCTTGGAACGCCAATCATCAACAGTCCATTTGGATCTCAGCTAAGGGTTTATTTTGAAGAAATGGGATCGACGTATATATCTACAAGTCAATGGAATCTTATGGTGTATTATCATATATCTACATACTGGTCTGATACATCATTTTTAGCAAATGGTACCAAATCACTTAAACAAATTTGTAAGAAAATGGAGTCCAATATATCGTGTATAAATATAATAGAACATTTGCAGCACATTGAAAAAGACTTAAGTCTAGAGAACAGACTACTATACAAATCTCGACAGAAAAGAGGTGCTATTGATTTTGTCGGAAATATTGCACATTCACTCTTTGGTGTACTGGATTCTGAATATGCTGAAAAAATGTCATCAACAATCACCAAATTACAAGAAGACGACTCATTCATGCTAAAGCTCATAAAAGAACAAACCTAAGTTATAAACTCAACTATAAACATAGTTAAACAAGGTCTAACTGCAGCAAAATTTAAATTTGTCAGTCTTCAAACAACCATAAATGAATTAGTGAAAACCGAAGAATCAAGCATCGAAAAATTATACCAGTTCAAGCTTGCTAATCTTTTTAATTTAGTCTTTATGCAACAATCACTTATTGCAAACAATTTGCAAAAAACGCAAGCCTGTATCCTGGACACATTAGCTGACAGCCATCATGCAAAAATAAACTCCTTGCTGTTATCTCCATGCAGCTAGAAGTTGAAATACTCAAATCAAAACGCATATGCCTGAATCATTAAATTTTGAATTATTAATTCCAGTCCCTAATGCACTTAACAACACAATGGTAGAGATAGAAACATGTAGTTCTATTTTATCTATAGACTCAAACCGACGACATTATTTTCTGATATCATCAGATAAACTGAAGTCATGCGACATCACCAGAAAAGACATATTCATATGCTATAATATTTAACTAGAATATAACTTCGGAGCAGAAAAGTGTTCATGTGAAATCAACTTATTTTACAACGTTACTATTCCAACTTGCAGTTTAAAAAGACTGTCGGCTAGCGTAACGTGGATCCCGCTACATCACAAAAACCAATGGATATATTCATCGCTATCAACCACACAAGTGACAACAGCTTGTGGGAAAGAAATTGCAAACTTTTATCTTGAAGGATCTGGATTGTTAACTATTAGTCCAGATTGCATCCTTAAGCATGATCATATTCATATGACCGGACAACAATCGCTATCAACAATTATTGGATCATCATATACAAGTCTTGCAAACATTTCAGAACTTTCATATGAAGACCTCCCAATTAGTAAAAAATATAAAAAATAACAATTACACAATCATGTCAGACCAGATTTCGTTACAGCTCAATAAAATAAAGGGTTTGCAACAAAGGTTAGAAACAATAAACAACTAAAATTTGCAACATCATTCAATTTTAAGGCATGGTGTCACAATTGCATATTCTGCATTAATCGTCAGCATAATAGGTATATTACTGGCTTTCGTTGTAGTTGCAATACGTCGGAATTCTAGTACTACTGAACCAAAGGATATGGCACAACCATCTAATTGTACTCAACACCCATCCAAGGATAAATCAACACACTCACAGCATCCACGACAGAATTTCACAACACAAGTTTAAATTTAATGCATTTTAATTGACCCCTCGTCAATGCCGGGGAAAATGTACTTAATTTAAAGTTATTTGTCTTATTATTTTATATAATAATTTAGATTTATCATTTGTTCAACACTGTATTTTAATATTTTGACTAAATCGCAACACTTGCAATTATTATTTAAACATAATAATTAGGTCATTCTTTTCATATTTTTTGCTATACAATCGCAATACTTGCAATTATTATTTAAACATAATAATTAGGTCTTTCTTTTCATATTTTTTACTATCAAATCGCAATACTAGCAATTATTATTTAGACATAATAATAAGGTCATTCTTTTCATAATTTCCGCATTAAAGTAAATGCAGCGGGTGTTGAACTGCAAAATTGTTGTTAGTCATGAATTTATTGAATTGTGTTTAATTTCCATTTGTTCTTATTGTAGCTAATTAATTTATTTAGCGTATAAGCTATTAAGAAAATAAAGTTTTGAGTCAGTTATTGACAACACTAGATTTCCTATTTGTACAAATAGATATAATTAAACCTTCAGAAATTCGGACATATCCACCAGAAATGTATATCCATTTTAAGAACTAGAAAAGCTAACATAAAAGTCTTAAAAATACTTTTTTGTAAAAACAGAGTAGCTAAAAACATAAAAAAATATTACGTCTGGTTTGACTAGAATAACGCTTGTCATAAAAGCATCGCTCATGGGAGACACATGAGTGCAAAGTAACAAGTACTGGGAAAGTCAGAATTTTCAAGCACCAGTAATTTATTTTGTTTCGCAATTTTAATGTAAAAATTTAGCTATCAAATTAATATTGAGACTTATGTACATATTAATTGGTATATGCACATAGGTTAAATAAACTTAACAAAAAATTTAAGAATCAATATACATAAATAAGTGCCTTATTTTATACCATTGTTTGAAATTTCTTAAAACGCATATAAAGTATCCATAAGAATAAATGCATGATTAGTTCGGTGCGATTAGCATATTTTTAAAAATACAGTCATATAGTTTCGTGTTTAAGTGAATTTTACAAACAATTTTCAAATAAGTAGGAAAAATAGAATTCAGAAATAAAATTTCATCAAGCACATTCTTCTTTATATGTAGATATGAAAGTATGTATGTATGTACGTTTCTATATGTTAAATGTGTTTTTTGTCTCTCAATACTTTCCTTTAATAAAACATTTCTTATGAACATCCACACACATTATAATACGCATGTGTGTATGAATCTGTCATATTTACAAATTTAATATTGTGCTCTTTTGAGTTTTGGTTGCGCTCACAGAACATCTTCCGTCTTGTCTCTTATCCCCGCTACCATAAAACTGCTCATAATTTTTGAGATTTTAAATGTTCAAACTGCAACATCTTTATAAATATATTGTCTTTGGCAAAACACTGTATTAAAACTGGACATGCTGCTCATTTTGACAAAGTGAGAATTTTAGATAAAAAAATAAGAGAAAATAAAAGATATACTTTGGAGAGTTTACGAATAGAGCAGAGATCAGAAATGCAATAAACACAAAAGAGGATAAGGACAAAATAAATACAAATTACAACACAATATTAGAAAAGACGTGTGATTCTAGGATTAAGTAATTTAACTTACTATGATATTTTTAATTTTATATGTTTTATTACTGAGTTTGTGTTTTGTCCCTTTTATACAAACTTGCGTGTTTTTAAGGATCAAAAATATGTTATAGAAGATTATATGTAAGTCAAATTGTTGTATAAAAGTAATTATGTAATATTGCCACCCAACAAAAAATTATGCATTACCTTAAAAATCACTTGGCTTATAATGACTTACTTTTTTGATTGCCATATTTTGTTACTCGCTTACAAAACACATTACATTAGTTTCCAGAAAAAGGAGTAGTAATGGAACTAGTTCTTTATGTTAAAAGAGACTACCGTACTAATGGTACTCATTATTTCCTACAATAATTAATGTAATCGATTAACAGTAATTGATTATAAAAGTCTCATGTCTTGTTAAAATCATTAAGTTGGCAATCTAGTTGGGAAGTACTTCTGCCAAAAATGCTTAATTCCACACTCGATTACCTTTTCAAAAATTGTTTGCTGGGAATGTTTAGTTTTTATCCGGGGTTGTTATAGAAACCAAGACAGAATTGTCATTTATCAGAATTGAAAATCGATTCTGATTGCAATTGGTGTTATGAAATCGTCTTGGTTTTGTCTTGATTCGATAATAAACAAAACCCATGTTCGAATCAGCTGTTTTGCTTTGTTTACATTTTTGCCGGCATTTTTAGCTCAAATTGAATAGTTTATTAAAAAGTGAGACATTTTAACAATAAAATAAACATAAATTGTGGTAAAAAGATTTCGAAAATAAATTGGTTGAGGCTGTCGTATCATATTTGTTATTGGAGGAAGAAAATTTAGAGAGGGTGAAACGAAAAATATTGAGGGATCATAGCAACCCGTTGGAACTCCCACAGTCAGTGTAAGTATATAAGTTTTAACCAAGAAAGTTGTATTTATACTTTGCTTTGATGACAACTACAGATTTATTTCACAATACCGATTGAACAAGGCGGCTTTTCAAATGCTGCTACTTGTTGTTAAGGTACACTTGCCTTCGTCTAGTATTTCTTGTACGATTCAACTGGCTGCAACGTTTAGATTTTTAAAGGTCAGTTGGAAATGATCGCAGTATAAGCCTTGAAAGATGTACTGTGTCAGTTGTACAAACGCGTGTTCTCAAAGTTCTACAAATGCCCGAGTGGGTAAAACTTAAAATGGACGACGAGGAAAAACGTAGACACAGAAACTACTTTTTTAATAAATATAAGATCCCTTCCATCGTGGGTTGCATCGATGGAACACACATAAAAATAGTAAAACCATTTAAAGACTCTGCTAATTCCTGCCAAAGAGAATCCACCACGACTTTATCACGTTTTGTAATTCCTTTTGCGATATCTGGATAATTCTCCATAAATTCCATAAAAAGTCTATTTTGTGTTTGGTTTCTATGTTTCCCCCTATTTGGTGTAAAATTTTATTTATTTTATGTACTTTCTTATTTTGTTTTCATAGCTACATTTGTATATTAATGTATTCGATTTTACTTACATTGTGCACGAATCTATAACAGCTCAAAGCAAAAATAAACATAAAATAAAACAATTAAAATATAATTAATTAAAAGGTCAAATAAAAAAACTATATTAATATATTCCAAAAAATTTTTTATATTCACTTATTTATTTCATTTTCTTAGATAAAAATTTAAATTACATTGTGCGCCAATTTTTAACAACTTAAAGCAAAAAAAAAAAAAACACAAAACAAAAATGTAATTCTGGCGGCTGCCAGCAGATCGGATTATTTCTGACAACAAAAACGATAACATTGGATTCTGTAACACCTAATTCTGACACAATTCTGATTCGAACATAAAATCGATTTCTGTAACACCAATTGCATTTTATTGTCGCTTTTAATTCTGATTCTGACAGCAATCAGATTCCATAACATCCCTGATTTTGTTTTTATATGTTTATCGTAGCCAGATTACAAATAAAAAAGATCCCTGATGAAGTCGGAAAATACCACCAAAACATGGGATGCAATAAATTAAATGAAATTAATAAGCTTTTATAAAATCGCAATTTTAATATATATGATCTTAAAAGCCGATAGAAAGCACAAATATTTGTAAGATTATAAGGTCGAATAACTAAAAAAGTTATAATTAAATTTGGGTAAAATGCACTGATGACCTATATATGAGCAGTAGCTCAAATAAATATTTCATGAGAATATCATAAAATATTTATTTTTAAGGAACCAAGCACAATTAAGGTAAATTATTATAAAAAAGATTCCAAATAATAAATTTTCTTATTCACCTCAATTCTAAATAATAATTCCCTGGGAATTTTTTCCCTATTACCTCTTCCCCTAATCTAAATAACTTCTCCTCGGGAAATTATTATTTTTCCCTTTTCCATTATTCTAAATGGACTTTGAAAATGGGAAATTCTTCCCCGGGAAAAAAGTAGGTATTACGAATGTCAACTAAAGGAAAATGGGATGACAAATTTAGGGAATAATTCCAAAAAAAATTTGTAAGCGATTTGTGCTAAAAAATGTAAGTATTTATTTTTTTATGAAAAATGTAAACAACAAATAGAAAACAATTAGATCTTCTTTGAACAACAATATAACTACATCCAGATATTGCATGTGGATGGTTAAAAGGTTGCAAAGTAGATGTAAACCGGTTATGGCGCAATTTAATGGCGGAATTGAACGCAGCAGGGCCACCATCAAAAAGTATTGCCGAGTGAAAAAGGTATGAATAATAAAATAAGTCATTTGCTATACTTACACACACAGTTGTTAAAAATATCAAAAATTTTCCAGGTAGGGTGCGACAAAAAAAAAAAATATGTGCGGCACAAAATCTAAAGTACTCTACAGGTACTGGTGTGTGCCCGAATATGAAGCAGAAGTTCTTGCCGTATGAAGAGGCGATATACAATTTAATTGGAATGAAGGAGTCCGTGGAAGGTGTGGCCAACAATTTTGGGTTAGGGAGTTCAACAGCGTTAAGTGAATCTCCAGAGAGTCCTTCACCTGCATTTATGGAATCGCTAGTGATAGAAGATGTGATCGATGAGAAGAGTAATAAAAGTACGCCACAAAAACCGCCGGCGAAAAAGCAAAAGCTAATTGAAAGCCAAAATGACCCAAGGCCACACGAGGTTCTTGCAGAGGAGATCTGCATCCAAAAAAAGATGCTGAAAGTGATGATGGTGCACCAGCAAAACACAAAGGAGTATATCGCTCTATTGATCGCCTTTGCGATTTCAAAAAGAAGAGCTGAAGGAGTAAAAGCGGCAGAACTTAGAAATGGAAAAGTTGAGACTGAGGGAAATAGAAGATGAAATTGAAAAAAAACCGTCGACTGCTGGAACTAGAAGACTAAAAAACACGCACTCTAAACTCTGCTTTTTCTGGAGCATAGTGCAGCTCCCTGGCGCCAAGAATGCACCTCCATCTATTTTTCAAGACGCCATAATAATAATAACATTGCTGCACTTCGAATAAATTTCATAGAATTTAATTTCAACAGATTCATCCTGCGGACTTCTATGAGGGGTCAATAGCCACGGTTCTAGAGAATATCCTACGTCTCCTAGAAAATGAAGTCAATTAATTCATGAGTAATTTGTGTTGTCATTCAAACCTTACCAAGGAGCCAATTACTGCCGGCGTGAGAGGCGTGAATGTACTGAATCCTTAGCTCATGTTAAAAACTGAATTTTGACCATCTCATAATTTAAAATAGAAAATGAAGAAGTGCTTATCAGCATTTCGTTCAAACTGTAGTACCCCTTCCTGGTGTAGTATAACTGTTTATTAGTAGAGGGAGCAAATTAACATTAAGATTAGTTGGTTAAATAGATGATGTTTACGATGTACATAACATAAGGTAGATAGATGCAAAGAATGCTGATGAAGAATGTGGCGGTCCAGAAAATGCTGCATTTCATTCTGCTAGCGTCTAATTTTTCTTGTTATCTTTGGAAAACGTCCGCATACATTTGTAAATAATTTTTCTATCCAAAGATGTTTAGAAAATTAATTAAAAAGGACCAAAAAGCCGAAAATAAAGTAAAATTTCATTAATTTATAAAATCGATGGTTCGAATCCTGGTCAGGGAAAAATTAAAAATTAAAACAAACGCTAGGCACCGCGTATTTACATTCATACTTAACCCATAAAAGTCAATATGATACTGAAACAGTGTCTATAATGTTATGAGCAAACAAGTATGAATAATTAAAAATAAAAAAGTTGCAATTGTGGCTATCAAATTGCTAGTACAAAAAAGCAACAACAAATATACAAGACGAGTTACAAAGAGAACGACAAAGAAAAAAGCTTTAAGTTGTGTGTGAACTTCGTCTCACCAAATTGACATTAAGATTAGTTGGCTAAATAGATGATGTTTACGATGTACATAACATAAGGTAGATAGATGCAAAGAATGCTGATGAAGGATGTGGCGGTCTAGAAAACGGTGCATTTCATTCTGCTAGCGTCTAATTTTTCTTATTTTCTTTGGAAAACGTCCGCATACATATGTAAATAATTTTTCTTTCTAAAAATGTTTAGAAAATTAATTAAAAAGAACCAAAAAGCCGAAAATAAAGTAAAATTTCAATTGTTTATAAAATCGATGGTTCGAATCCTGGTCAGGGAAAAATTAAACATTTTAATTTACTTTAAAAATTTATTTCACTTTTACATTTAATTGAAATTTTTGTCAAAAAAAAAAAAAAAAAAAAACAAAAAACTCTTGACGTAAAACAGCTGATATTTGATTTTTAATAAAAATGTTTTGCAAATCTTAAGTCAAAACAATACAGCACAAAGCAAAAAAGGTTATTTCAGAAAATCGAAATTCATTTCCCATAATAGTATTCTCCCCCTTTGTTTAGAATAGGGAAATTTTATTCATGGGAGAAATTAATTAGTTAAAGGAATTAATTCCCTGGGAATATTTAGAATTGCGGTGATTATAATTTTATGAATTTTCATAAAACCCACCATTATTTTTGCCGTTAAGAAAACTTTAAATTTTTTCTTGAGCCATAAACACAAATCAAAACAAAATTGAATGCGATAAAATCTCAAAAAAGAGATGCACAGAAAAACACACCTCTGTATTCTTTGTGATCAGAAGATCTGAAAATAAAAGACATTAACCTAAAAGAATGTGTAAATAACAGAAAACCATAATAGTGCTGAATAAAACTAGAACATCATTGCTATAGATAAAAATCGCTTTGAATCACAAACTTTTTACCATATATGTATGGTCTGAAATTTGGATTACCCAATGAATGGCGGTAAGTTCCTGTTCTATGGTTAATTTATTACTCTCACCCTTCGTAAATGATTTAGATGCGTATGCACTTGGCACTTGGATCCCATGTTTTTCTTGACTTAAAAAAGCTCCACAAGCGAATTTGCTTGCGTCTGTTGTGATATAAAACATTTTGTCGAAATCTGGGTATTGCAAAATTGTTGGACTTAGTATTTTACTCTTTAAGTAACTGCATGTGTTTTCACATTCTGGAGTCCAAACAAAAGGAACATTTTTCCTAGATAGTCTAGTAATGTGGCGAGATAATTCATCAAAATTTAGTATAAACCTTCTATAGCAGTTGCAAAATGCAACGAAGCGTCTTGCTTCATCACCGTTTTAAGGTGTTGGATAATTTTCAATTATCGAAAATTTGCTATTATCTTGTCAGTGCATTTGGAAAAGTTACTTCCTGACAGAAATATTAGCACTTATCGGGATGTAGTTTAAGATTATATTTGCTACATAAACTAAAAACATCTTTTAGATTTTGCAACATGTGTTTCGTAGAACATCCAATACCAATTAAATCATCCATGTACACAAAAGGTTGTGCTGGAGACAGAAAAAGCTAATGACATCATACTTTGGAATGAGTTTGGAGCTATTTTTATACCATTAGGTAATCTTTTAAATTGGAAGGAATCTTTGTTCGTTGAAAATGAGGTAATATCTCTCGAATTTTTTTCCAATTCAATTTGATGAAAGCCCGAAATTAGATCCAAGCATGATAAAAATTGTGCTCTTCCTAATTGATCTAATATATTATCAATTCGAGGTAAAGGAGATTTATCAGCTAGTCTCCACCTTTTTTGGGTAGTTCCTGGTAATATCTCTCGAATTTTTTTCCAATTCAATTTGATGAAAGCCCGAAATTAGATCAGAGCATGATAAAAATTGTGCTCTTCCTAATTGATCTAATATATTATCAATTCGAGGTAAAGGAGATTTATCAGCTAGTCTCCACTTTTTTTGGGTAGTTCCTGGTAATGATTTCTTGGGAACTAAAAGGATTGGACTATTGTAGTCTGAGACTAATGGCTCTATGATGTCATCTTTAATGAGTTTGTCAACCTGTTTATTTACTTCCTCTTTATGGGAGTAAGGTATTCTGTAATTTTTGAAATATACATGCTGTTTGTCTTGGTGTCTAAGTTTTTGCTTATAAAAATTACTATCTGTTTTTTTTCTCAGATTCCAGTGCAAAGACATTGCCATATTATGCTTTCTGTCAAAAGTTTTAGAAAAGCTATTATATCAACAAATTATTACATACTTAAATACCCATAGTCTGGTTAGTGACAACCAATCTGGTTTTCGTCAGAACCACAAATGCGTTACTGCTCTTATTGAAGTAAATGAGAATATACGCCAAGGTTTAGAAAACAAGGATATCAACTTTAAAGTGCTTCTGGACCATTCCAAATCATTCGATACAGTTGACCATGTTATACTCACAAATAAACTGAAACACTTTTTTGAATTTTCAAACGTGTCAGTTAAACTTTTATCATCATATCTTTAAAATCGCACACAATCGGTAGTTGTTAACAATACTTTGTCTGACAGTTTAAATATTAATAGGATGTTCCTTACGGCTCAATCTTAGGTCCACTCTTATTTTCACTTTATGTCAATGATCTGCCAAAACAACTATCATATTGCAAAATCCATTTATATGCCGATGACGTCCAACTTACTTTGAGCAGCCCAGCTGAAGAAATTTCATCAGGTATAGCTCATCTAAATGAAGATTTGAAACGAGTCCACATTTGCGCTTGCGCTAACAGTTTCTGCTTAAATCCAGGTAAATCTAAATGCATTATAATATGTAAAAAAAAGATTAGTTCTTATAAATTCTAAGCAAAACTTGTAGTTAAATATTTTGGTACCACTATGAGTTTGTTTTGATTACATATTTTATACATAAAGTACATATTTATTATAAAAGTTTGTTTTGGTTATTTATTCTCACGATGGGTGACAAAAAAGTGCAAATATTTTTGATATGGTCCAAAAACATAAAATTATATTTAACTCGGAAAATATGGGCGAGCGCCAATTTCTTTACTTGTGTTTTTCTTATTTTTCAATTCTCTATAGCCCCATATATTTTTTGATTGGAATTACTTTACTAAACTAGATTTGTTCCAAATGATATGGTAAAAAAAGGCCTAGTGTTTTGGCCGCTGTCTCGAAAAAAATGGGTTATGCTGATTTTCAATAGCAAAATTTTTGAAACTATGTCTGATCGATTATCGTATATAAATTCTTTAGCTCATCTAGTCCTTTGGCTAAGTTGATTTCAACACTAGCACGGACGAACAGACGGACATTGCTCAATAGAATGCGCCATGCATAAGAACTCAGAACGTATACACTTTATCGGGTCGGAAATGGATATTGTAAAAATTACACTTAGATATACCCTTTTTCCACCTGTGGTGAAGAGTATAAGAAAGGACAATGCACTTATTGATGAATAAATGTATTTTCAGTACCTCAATAACCTGCTTACAAAAATTTAAGCTAAAACTGGTAATTTTAAGTACTTACTAGTTTTTATTCACACATATTTTCAGCAAACACTGGATAAACTAGCTTGAACTAGGCGACAAAAAAGCACTAGATTTATCTGAAAATTTTATTCACCTCAAAACTAGTTTAAATTTAAAATTTGCTAGTTTTAGCTAGAACTATATTTTTATTCACACCGCCCAATGTATTATTTTTGAGCAATAAAATTTTTTGTAACGCATAACGTTCCTGTACTCTAAATATAAGACAAAATCTTGTTGTGCAGAAAATGAATAAATAAAAAAATAAATAAATAAAAATAAATAAATAAATGTATTAACAAAAAAAATTGTTTTAGTTTTAATTAAATTTGGTGGGACATAATATAGTCCTTTAGTGTGTCTCTTATAGCGAATACATTTTTTGATGCATTATTGATTTTGCAATGGTCTCGAAACTTCACACTAAACAAAGGAGACAGCAAAACTCTCCAACGAGCGCATAAATTTCAAAAGCGTTCTCAATAACTCTACGGGCTCGTGATAGTCGCCTATTAAAAGTCTCGGTCAGGTGATAGACGCATTCCTAAATGCGAAATAGAAAAAAAAAATTTATAACTGACGTTAAGCAGGAGCTTAAGTAAGTGTACAAACCCGGATATGGACGCATAATGTAGTTTTTAAGTAGAAATCCAGCGTCACCGACCATGAAATAGGGAAATTTAGTGCACGTTCTAGGTAGATAAGAATCTTCAGGCAAATCTAAGTTACCATTCAACAATCGCTATCCAAAGCCTGAATGCCATAATACACCACCGTCGCTTTGGGAATCATATGCCGCGATATCCACTGTTGTGAAGGTATAATTGGCATCGCAACTAGCTAAAAGCACAATGGAGTAATTTCCTTTATAATTATAATATAAGGATCCAGAATTGGGTGTACATGATATAGTAATATGTATTCCGTCCACAGCACCAACACAATTCGGAAAATTCCACATGGTGTTAAAGTCCTTAGCATTACGTTTCCATGGATGCAGATATGGATTGCCTGTTGGACAATTTTGTGAGACGTCTCTTCAAAAGTTCTAACAGCATACCGAAAACAGCAGGGCTCATCCGCACACTCTTTTGAAACTGGTCTGGATTCGCTTGCATTGCTGCATTTCATCAAAACTAGTAGCGAAAAGCCCGTTGTAATCGCGATCTTGGTAAAGCCTTCGCACCTAAAACCTAGGTGTGGTAATTTTGCCTAATAACTCCAATGCTTCGTCCATTAGGAGCACAATTATAACTATTTCCGATAAATCCTCCAAAAGTATTTTTAATATTTATCAAAACACAAAAATTAATAGCAAAACTTACGCGCAAACCACTATTTAAAGATAAACAAACAACGCGAATATGATCATACTCACAACATTATAGATGCTGTTTCAGTATTATTTTGATTGTTATGAAGTAAGCATGAATGCTTGCTGTGCCTTGCGTACTTATAATTTAATTTTATTATATTATTTTTTGAACTGTGTGTTGATCCTTGATAGCTTTTAAGGGATGAATCGATGAGGATTCAATAGTTAGGTTAGAAAGAAATGGGATTGATTAAAATATCGCTTTGAGAAATCACCAGATACGTCTTGCTTCGTTTAAAATAAATTCAACAATAACCTTTATTTCAATTAATAGTCCAAACTAACTAATATATGAATTTTTACAGTTTCAGTTAACTTCGAAAATTTACAGTAATGGTTAGCATAAGGGGAAAAAGTTATTTTCAAGTAACTAACACAATGACATATATTAAATGCAAGTTACATTAGTGTATGTTATAACTTCAAGTTTACATTTTTATGTTATAAAAGCTTTTAAAGAAAATACGAACGTTAAAGATGTGACCCAACATCCCGGCGCCATTGAAGGACCATAGGTCTTCAATCCTTTGGAAGAGGAGCCAACTTGTGTATTGGTCTCTTAAATACGCCGTTTTTCGTGCGTACCTCTGCCATCCTGACCTTGCCGTCTCTGACTTCGGTGACGCTGACGACTACACCGAATATCCATTCCTGGGGTGGCAGTTGTCCTCGTGAACTAAGACCAATTCTCCAGTTTTGATATTAGGACCTTCTTGAAACCATTTGGCTTTATTTCGCAACTTCAGGTTTTAATCCCCGGATCAAGCTCGTCAAAACGTTTTCTTGAGTTCGGAGAGTAGACGCCATCACCTCCAGGATTTCAACACGTTGCCTTTCGCGCCTGCGTCGTATTCTGGCGGCAGCGAATGCAGAACCTCTCCTATTAAGAGGTGTGCTGGAGTTAGCACGTTCCCATCGTTGGGGTGTCGATACAGCGGTGTTAGTGGACGACTGTTGAGCACCGCCTCTACTTCTGCCAGCATCGTCGTAATTTTTTCTTGTGTTAACATCGCGGTGCCCACTGCCCGTAAAAGTAGGTGTTTCGCTTGCTTCACGGCCGCCTCCCACAGCCCTCCGAAGTGCGGAGCAAGAGGCGGTATGAAGCTGAATTCGACCCTGTATGATGCTGCGACCAGAGCGGCTGGTTGTTCTTCGAATGCCATCTGCAGATCTTTCAATTCTCTGCTCGCCCCGACGAAATTGGTTGCATTGTCGCAAAGGACCCGTTGAGGAAGCCCTCTTCTGGCAGCGAACCTTTTTTAAACAAAGAATAAAAGCATTAGAAATTAGGTCCGATACTAACTCTAAATGAACGGCCTTCGACCAGAAGCAAAGAAACACCGTTATACACATTTGTATCGGCTGCTTTGCACCTATTCTTAGCGTTACACTAACGGGACCACAAAAATCTACGCCTATGACTAGTAAAGGCCGTACACTTCTCACTTTATCAGCGGGAAGGTTTCCCATTACTTGGGACATTAACTTCGGCTTGTAGCGAAAGCAGTGAACACATTCTTTAACAATTCTATCACGTTCCTCGCGAGCATTTGTCAGCCATATATCTTCTCTTAATAATAATATTAAAACTTTAATGCCCTTAAAATGCAAATTTCTTAAATATAGTTTGATGAAATGCTCTTGCTTTGACATTAACAATGGAAATTTTGTATTATATGGTAACAGTGCATTGAGCAATCTCCCACCTACTTTAATGAGCGAAAAAGGCCGACCTTAACTAATAAACTTGTGAATGAATGTGAAGGGTGTTTACCTCTGAAGGTTTGATAGTAGTGGTTGTGATTGTTTTAATTTGACAATTTCGTGGGCATAAGCCTTGGTTTGGATAATCTCTATTATCTTGAGAAAGGACCTATTCTTGAGAATTGGGAACAGTAGAAATCGTAATTTTATGTTTTCTTAAACCACCAACAAACCGAAGAATATAAGACATTACCCTCATAAATTTTTGACACGATGAACTTTTTTCTAGAAACTGTAAGATGTAGTTCGACTCCTCCGCCGTTTCTAGACTTTTCACAGAAAACACCGCGCTCAATTTTCTCTTTTCCGCAGATTCTTGCTCTGGCGTGATAATAAATTGCTTATTTATTGGTCTGACCACTCCTGTATTTCAGAAACTCTGTTGGATACAAAGGTTGTTAAGAAAGAAGGACGCGTTTTAATCCAATGTAAAGTAAGTTCCGAATCAGTCCAAAAGGTCACATTCTCAATATCATATTTCATCATATTTCTAACTTTTGACCACAGTTTTGCTAAAACGTGTGCTGCGCATAACTCGAGTCGTGGTAGCGATTTTGTTTTAAGCGGTGCAACTTTTGCTGTAAGATGACGACACGTAACGCCATTTGAATTCGAGCAGCGAACATAAATACAGCATCCATAAGCCCTAATGGACGCGTCGGAAAAACCATGAATTTGAACTTTAGCCATGGCTGTGGTAATTGCATCAATGCTCATCAATGTTGTCTTAAAATCTTCCCAAATATTATTCAATCATAAAGGGATAGATTCGTCCCAGTCTAACTTCTGAATCCAAAGCTCTTAAAGAAAAATCTTTGATTTTTTGACAATTGGGCATAAAAGCCCGAGAGGATCAAACAACCTAGCTGCTAGAGACAAGATGTTCCTTTTTGTGGCCTTTAAATTTTGAAAATTGTCTTCCAATCGAAATTTGAACACATCCCTTTTTGGAATCCAATGAATCCCTAAGGGTTTGGTACATTCAGAAACGCTATCTAATAATTTTTCTTCGCAATCTGAAACTCATTTAGTTAAATTGAATACAGCAGAACTCAAAATCTGCGTTACTTTTTCTTTAATGCGAAAAAGCTCCTCTAAACTATCAGACCCGGTAAGCAAATCATCAACATAAAAATCACTGCGAATTACATTCGCTCCAATAGGCAAAATTTTAATGTATAAACAACTCAATTCGACAAGGCATATTGCTAAGTATGGCGCTGAAGATGTGCCATATGTTAGACTGTTCAAACGAAATATTTGAAGAGAATCCACTGGCGTCTGTCTCCAAAGTATTAATTGGAAATTTCTGTCATTTTCGTCTACCAAAACTTGGCGATACATTTTTTCGATATCTGCAGTGATAACAAATTTATGAAACCGAAATGTTATTAAAAGCCAATACAAATTCTCCTGTATAGTCGGTCCAACCATTAACATGTCATTAATTGACATTTTGGAGAAAGTTCGACTTGATGCGTCAAAAACCAGTCTAAAGGTACGGTCACATTAGTCAAACATTTGACTGAAATCGGTAAATATTTATTTGCCATAGTCTGACCACAAAATATTTATTAGAAGCAAATAACACAACAGCTGATTTCGGGCAAACAAAATTATTTGCCAGTAAACAAAAATGCTTCTAATGTGAACATAGTGTGACCACTCGACGTAAAATATTTGACTCATTTTTAGGCAAATAAATATTTGTTTTTACAAAGTTTTTGTAAGAACAAACAGAGACAAATAACAGCTGTATCAACAATGTTGCCCAGTATTTAAACTAAATTATTAAGTTTCGGAAAAACTCGCTGATAATTTTAAACTTATATGTGTATTTAAAGTAAAGTCGCAAGAAATTATATAACTTGAAAAATATGCGTTGGCGCTAAATTATTTACTCAACATTTTGTTCTTGAAATAGTCATTCCTACAACGTAAGTAACTTTTGTTTTCATTTTGGAATTTTATATTAAACTAGACTGGAGCAAATATATCTTTACTTATGCTGAGGGCAAGTAATATTGCCGGAAGCTATAATTCGGGAATTATAGAATTTTAAAGTTATAAATTATATACTATTATGTATCTGAACATAAGCCCATGATAAGGTTGAGATGCATTTTGTTTTAAAATGCTTATAGATAACTTTTAAATGAAGTTATATATGACAACAAGCAACATGCTTTCACTTCAAGAATCAATATCAATTAATTTATATTAAACAAGACTTAAGCACGCTTAAATTTAACCAACATAAATTAAACTTTAATTAAGATTTGCATAGTGCCCACGCATTTTAACGGCTTAATGAAACGAAAAAAGTCGGCTATGTGCAGAACAAATCCAAAATAATTCTTCAGCCCCACTCGAAGCATCCGAATAGAGCTAAGAGTCATTAGTGAATATCCATTTTAAGCACCTAAAGTGTTCTTTCATAACTTTTGATTTGCAATCAAAAGAGATATGTTCTTTAAGTACTAAGCTGAAAGATTATTTTTGCAATAAATGTAAACTGTTTTTTTTTTCATTATAAATATATTCGTTTGACGGTATGTTATAATGTAACAATTTTTAAAAACTATATGTACAAGAGTTTTTCCTCTATTTTCCGAAATCTGAAACATTAAAATTTCTTTAAAATTGTAGAACTTTGTATCCCAATTAAAATCTTGCATATTTGCAGTTTGATTCTTTGCGAAATTTGCTTTTTAATTTAAGCGACTTTTTACTTCAACATATAATTTGTCTACACTTATATCAAGTAAACAAATAAACAGCTGTAGTTTGAAAAATATATTAAATAAATTAAAAGTTTTTAGAAATTTTAACCAACCAAATGTAATGAATGATTATTAAAATTTATTGTTAAGAAGTGGAATCTAATTCCTATTTAGCTTCATCCTCTTATTGTGCTCCTTCTTTAGAACACCTTTTGTAGCTTCTTTATAGAATAGAATATGAAAAATTTTATATTGTTGCTTGGCTTTGTTCATTTGTAACTTTCATACATGGGAGTTATTCATTATAAACTTTCATCTCACATTGCCATTATGTGTGGTAGTTATTTTAATGGAATCTGTATTCATAATACATGCGGGTACATAGATATAATATTAGCCATCATTATTTGACCAACTTTTATAGTCTATGGCTATCAGCGGTGGCTAGTTTATTTTTATATTAAAACCTGGGATTTAAATTCTCGTACAAAGTATAGGAAAAGTATATTATAGGAAGAGAATAAAAACTTAATTTGAGACTTTTAAAAAGATGCGCCTAGAGTCTGCCTAGATAAAAAAAAATTTCTACAGTTGTATATTTTTGTTCCATCTACAAATAGTTATTATTTGTTTGCTTTGAACTTATGTATGCATATTATACTGCAATTAAATATTTAAGAGTATCAACTATTTTTCATCATTTATAATTACCATTTAATAATATTTTAAACATTTTCTTTGCAATTACTTCGAAATAATGCCGAAGAAATTGAATGGCAATAAAGACATCCCATGCGCAGCAGTTTGTGAGCAAATAAATTTACGTTTTTTTACAGTTTGATCAAATATATTTTTAAGGAAAATATTATTTTAAATGTGACCGCACATAAAACATGTTTGTCAGTATTTTATTTCACATTATTTCATAGCTGTTTGAACAAATAAAAATAGGCAAATAAATGTGCGTAGTGTGACCACAAAACAAATTTTGTATTGTTTTGAAAAAATTTAAGCCAAACAAGAGCAAACAAATTTTAGGCAAATATTTGTCATATGTGACCGTACCTTAAGTTTTGTTGTCGAACTTAGAGGTCGTAAAACGCATTGTTGCGGAATGAAATAATGAGGACAATTAAGTATTTTACTGTCCCCTATGGACATAGGACCTAAATCGCTGTATTCCTGCATCAACTTCTTATACATTTCCCTCATATCACTGTTCTTAGAAAGCTTCCGTTCCAACGCAAGAAATCGCCTTTTCGCGCTTTCATATGACAATCCGAGTAAATTTGGATCTAATTTGAAAGGTAGAGAGACTTTAAGGCGGCCCGATGATAAACGATGTGTTGATTTCTTAAATATGTCTTCACATTTCTGCTGCTCTTCACTATAGATAACTAATGAGTCCTTTGGAAAGTCCTCAAGCTCCCAAGATTTTCGCACAATTTCATTAACCGTCTTGTAGATTTTAATAACGTTGCTCGCGTAGCACGCAGATTGTTGTGAGCCCTTAGTCTGAGCATACTTTCCGGCTACAATCCAACCCAGCAATGTTTTTTGAAGAAGTGGAGTGTTACTATTAGATTTAATTTGTCCAACACAAAGAAATTCAAAAAATACTTCAGCGCCTTTATTGGTTTAAAGAAATAAGGGCCGGCTAATTCAATATTCTCCGGAATTTGCCAATCTGATGTGCATATTATATGATCTGGCTGCGAATTAGTAATTGAACTCAATTCCCAAAATTTAGAAGAAAATTGAGAAGAGTTTACTCTTGACACAACTGAAATTTTTATGCTTGATTTAGCAGATGAACTTGTTTCACCTATGCCATTTAAGTTCAACCTTCCTCCCTGACGTTTCACTCTAAGTCTCTGAGCAAGCTCCTCAGTAATCAAATTTGGTTGAGAACCGGAATCGTACATTTACTAATGCTGTGGCGAGAATAACATTTTCATCAGAAGTAGAACAATTAACAGACAATTGACAAGGTGAGAGCTCTGACATATTACCAGAAAAGTCTAAACTGTTGCTAGGGGTTTGATTAACACTTGTATTTTTAGAATTATTACCGAATCTGTGCAGCAATGTATTGTGAGAATCATTGCATACTCTACATTTTTGCAAATTACACCTTGCTACAGTATGGCCTTTTTTAAGACAGTTAATACACGCCGGCACTGACTTAATAAATTCAAATCGTGTTTGTACTGGTTCAAAAGATTTGCAAAGCAGATATTTAGCACAAGAACGTTTTGGTTTAAAGAAGTTTGTGAAGTCTTCGAATTTTTTTACTGCCAATTTCGTTTTTGGTTTTTACTGTTGTAGACCTTGACGACTTCTCAGCAGAAATAAGCGGATACCTTTTGTTTAGAGCCGACTCGCATTCAGACCACAATGGTAGACTTTCAAAGTCCAGCTGTTCCTCCCACTTTGACTTTGTGACTGAATCGACTTTCGACATAACTAGATGAATCAAAATAGCGTTGGTAATCTTTTTATCATCACCGATAGATAGAAATTAGTCATAAATGGCTCTTAAAGCTATTTGATTTTTAGAGCTGCAGCTGATAGTTTCGTAATCTGTGGTAGATCGAAAAGTTTCGATATATTGTCAAAAAAGATAGGACATTCATTGTCATATACTTTTTTCAAACTTGCTAAGGCCTTGGGGTAATTTTCCGCTGAAATTTGAAACGCTTTTACAGTACCTAACGCCTCCTCCGATAAGCACGATATCAAATAGTTTAATTTCTCGATATTCGTTAATGTAAAATCATTATGAACAAGATTCTCATGAAATTTTTGTAATCGGAGTATTTTCCGGTGAATTTAGGCAGTCGCATATTAGGAAGTTTTGAATGGTATGCTGGTGCACATAATGATGGCTCTTGTGCATTCGTATTTCTTTGTTTCGCCTGAATACATAACAACATAGCTTTAGTAGTTACACCTAGATCCTCCAATTCAGACCTCTCATCGTTGGATGGATCTAGTATCTCTAACTCTGATTGATACTGAGTAGCCTGATCAATATGTTGCTTTAGAATATCCAAACGACATTCGATTTCGAATGGATTGAATGAAGTTGTCCTAGTCTTAATCGATTCATTAATATTTTTAATGTGATTGATAACTTTAGCTTGCCTCTGAGTCAGGGTGGTTAACTCTTCTGACTCAAGAGCCCGCTGGTGCTTTTTTCCAATCATAGCTATATCGAGAAGTGCGATCTTGACCAAATTGTATATAAATGTAGAAATGACACCTCATTGAAAAATATTCTCATGCAGCAATACAAATGATGGATTTGTATGCATATACATATATATAATCAGCGCCAAATATGAAATAAGCACACCAGTATTGGTAATGATGCAATTTTCAATTTAGTTAAAACTTATCAATTTAGCCTTACAATAATTCACACATTTATTTAGGTGTGACGTGACTTACCAATTTACTCCAACTAATGCTGTTCTCTGCCTGGCAATGCAAATTTCACTATGACAGGGGAGTATTTAGTATTTAAGTTAATTTTATAGATATACTTTCAGCTTAATAATTTAATGGTCGTATAGATAACTTCGTTTCTTTTTTCACTTTTTGTCTTCAATTATTGCACATTTTTTCTTATTGTTAAAATTGCACGCACAATTATTATCGCTATTGGTAACTCTGTATACTTATTTTGACAGTTTTTAGTCACAACCATGTACAATTGTAACCGACAAGTTTAGGTTCCTGTTTAATAAAAACTCTCTTGTGTTTATAAGCTTACGTCAATCACACGCGTTTTACTCTCTGCAACTATTTCAACAGGTTATGGGCCTATATGTCGCCATTAAATTCCACTAAAGGATTTTATAAAATACCTACGCTGATAGTGTTGATTGTGTTAAAGGCATAGGCAGTATCGGTTCGCAGATTGCCAAGATAAAGCCCGATTTGATTAATTGTTTAAACAAAAACACTTACACGCTTACTGTGTTGATTGTGTTAAAGGCATTGGCTGGGTCGGTTCGCGGATTGCCAAAATAAACACTGATTAAATTATTTGCTTGAATTTGCTGATAATTATCAAGCGAATAAAAAACAAATTTAATAAAAAAGAAACAATTACACGTGCGTAGTGCTGAATGTGTTAGCTGTGTGCTGTGTTGGCTTGCGTTGCGCACGATTTATATTAATATTTGTCGACGATTGTTTGCGAAAGGTATTTGTTGTGCCTATACAAAAAAAATCTGGGGTTTTACATGAATTCATCAAATTTAAAACCCTTGTTGAAAAGCAATGTGGTCGCAAAATTAAAGTGTTACGTTCCGATAACGGAACTGAATACGTAAATAAAGAATTCGAACAATATACAAATAAAAATGGTATCTTACATCAAAAAACGTGTCCATATACACCGCAACAAAACGGTGTTGCAGAGCGGATGAAAGCTGCTGTGTGCTTGTCGATTCGGGGCTGAGTGAGAAATTCTGGGCAGAAGCAATTGTAACCGCAGCGTATTTGTTAAACCATATGCCGACTAGAAACAATGTACGCAGCCCTGAGGAAATTTGGTCTAATAAAAAGCCGAATCTGAAACACATTCGTATCTTCGGCTGTAAGGCCAAAGAAAAACGTAAGTGCCAAAAGAAAAACGGTCGAAATTTGCCCCAAAATCGATCGAATGCATACTGGTTGCGTACTGTAGACAGGCAAAAGACTACAGGTTGCTACATCCTCCAACTAACAAAATAATAGTTAGCCGCGACGTAATATTCTTTGAAGCAGAAGACAAGGTAAATGATATAAAAGAACCAAAATTAAATTTCCCATCGTTCCTCGCAGATGTCTCTGAAGATGATGACGTTGAAAGTAGCAGCAATAACAATTCTGAGGGGAAAGCTGATGAAGAATCGCCAATTGCAGATGAGTCCGCTGATGCCACGTATACTCCTTCTGACACAGTTATAGAAGGCGAAATTCGCCGACCGCGTATATTAACAAACAACTTTGATGACGAGTTAGACGATACAGTCGTATGAACGTTCCCGATGATGTAAACGATGAAACATTCATACCCATCAAAGATATCACAGTCGCGGAAGGCGAAATTCGGCGGTCAGAACGAATTCAAAAGAAGCAAAACCCGGGCTACAATTTCTGTGCAATGGAGTATGTCTCAAATGATCCAGCCGCAGTAAAAGAGGCGGATGCTTACCATTGGAAAGCTGCTACGAAGGAGGAATATGACTAGCTGATGCTCAACGAAACGTGGACACTATCAAAGCTGCCAGCCGGAAAGAAGGCTATATCCTCAAAGTGGGTCTTTAAGACTTAAGTGAACGCTGATGGTGTTATTGTTCATCACAAGGCCCGTCTGGTAGCGAAGGGGTTTAGTTAGCTGAAGGGTACCGACTTAAACGAAACCTATGCACCGGTTGTCAGAAATACCTATATTCGTTTTCTACTCGCCCTTGCTGCAAAATACGACTTGCTTATACACCAAATGGATGCAGTGACAGCATTTCTAAATGCTAAGCTGCAAAAAGAAATTTTTATGTCGCAACCATTGGATTCGACGATGGTTTCGGCCTGGTATGTAAATTGAAGAAATCCCTGTATGGCCTAAAGCAATCTAGTCGAATGTGGAATGAGGAACTGAACAACGTGCTGCTGAACTTTGGCTTAGAGCGTAGCAATGTCGACCAATGCATTTATTACCAATCAAATATCAAGAACATGCTTATGTTGGCAATTTATGTCGACGACTTATTAATATTTGCAAACGACATAAAAACAATAATAGATATTAAAGCTGCATTATCTGCTAACTTTAAGATGAAAGACTTGGGTCAAGTTTCATCAATCTTGGGAATGCGAATCAAAAGAGACGAGAAGGCGCGGACTATCAAAATCAATCAAAGCCAATATATTGCTGAAGTACTTGCAAGATTTATTATGGATCAATGCAATGGAATCTCCACACCAATTGACCTGAACCAAAAGTTGACTGCAAACATGTGTCCATCAATCGACGCCGAGAAGATGCTTATAAAGGATGTCCCTTACATGCAAGCTGTAGGATGTCTACTATTTGCTGCCCAAATAACAAAACCAGACATCTGTTTCGCCGTCAACATGCTGAGCAGATTCGCTGAAAATCCAGGAAAGGCACACTGGAACGCTGTTAAACGTGTGTTGAGGTATTTGAAGGGTACAATCAACAAAGGTCTAATATACACTAGTAAGTTCAGTGAAATTACTGGGTTTTGCGATGCTGACTGGGCCAGTGATGTTGAGAGCAGACGGTCTACAACAGGATACGTTTTCACTCATCAAGGTGCCGCTATTTCCTGGGGAACGCGACGAAAACGAACTATTGCTCTATCGACCACGGAAGCAGAGTTTATGCCCATAGTCGCAGCTATTCAAGAGTCAATATGGTTAAAGCAACTCGAAAAGGAATTGATTGTTAATGCCACCTATCCTTTAATACTCTTTTGCGATAACAAAAGCGCAATACATGTTGCAACAAACAATTCTTATTCGTCTCGCACAAAACATGTAGACATTAAATCCAAATTAATATCTGAAGCTATCAAAAATAATCAAATAGTATTAAAATATATTGAAACAAACAATATGTTAGCTGACATACTAACAAAAGGCGTAGTCGCCCTTAAACAAACAAAATTTTTAAATGAATTCGGTTTAAATTAAATTTGCTATAATACGAAAGGCGTAGTTGCCATTAAACAAAGTTTTTATAGTAAATTTGTAATAAATTAAATTCAAATATCCATTAATTTAACTATTCATAGTTAAAAGTTTTAAATGAATATGAAATAACTTTAATGTAAATATGAATTAACTTAATTACTGATACATAAAAATCAAATAATTTTGTTATAAACGAAATGCCAAAACAACTATACAGAATACTTGTTCAGGGGAGATGTTAAAATAAATAAATATAGCACGAACAATTATTATCGCTATTGGTAACTCTGTATACTTATTTTGACACTTTTTAGTCACAACCATGTACAATTGTAACTGACATGTCTAAGTTCCTGTTTAATAAAAACTATCTTGTGTTTCTAAGCTTACATCAATCACACGCATTTTACTCTCTGCAACTATTTCAACACTTATGTTCTTCTTCTTAACTAGTCAACCAGACTAAATGATACCAATTGTGTGATCAATTATTCTCAAACCTGAATAATAATAGCGCAGTATTGATATTTAATGTATTATTCATTAAGTCCATACGTTGTGTAACAGTTGACAAGGAACTGTACAATTTTCTGAATCTAGTATTGTTCCGCAGACAAGAATTATTCAGTTAATTACTTTAATCCAAATTTTTCTAGTTGAAATGATAACACTTAAAAGATATTTTATTTGAAACGACTGTGAATTGAAAGCCACCAACTATGTTACTTGTTTACAAAAAAACATGATTCAACAAATATATTTTAAGCAAACTGAATGCGAATGCAACGAAGATCTTCGAGTTTAACTTTAATACGTTTCGAAAGTTTGCGAACTTAATTTGAAATAAGTGAATAAGAATAAGTTTTATATGTGAATCGTCACAAATGTTGTAAATATTATATTGCGCATATCACTAGCAATCTTCGTATTAACTTACGATTGTAGACGAAGCTTCTATCCAAATGTGTTCACTTATAATTTTATAAAATACAGATATATCAAAGTGCAATAAACAATTCTGTGTATCATTCCTCGCAATGAGCTGATTCTTTAATGTTGTCCAGAATAAATTACTGAATTTTCTCCAAAATTGAATAATTACACTGTTACCTGAGTATTGGAAACTCCTACTTCAGAACTGCTTTCCTGTTTGTTGCGTCGACAATGGATGCAGTGCCAGTGAGGCATTGATGATTTCAGAACAGTAAGTCTTGACGTTAGTTCAGATATTTAGGCAATAGAAAATGGCGGAACCTTGATGCTTAGAATTCCTGATACGTATCTGGTCAAATATTATTTTGAAATAATTTAACAAAATATGAAATAAATTTTGTAACAACTAAACAAAATTTGAAAAACGCGTTATCAGGTCCCAGCTTGGGCGCCAAAATGTTGATCCTTAATAGTTTTTAAGGGATGAATCGATGAGGATTCAATAGTTAGGTTAGAAAGAAATGGAATTGATTAAAATATCGCTTTGAGAAATCACCAGATACGTCTTGCTTCGTTTAAAATAAATTCAACAATAACCTTTATTTCAAATAATAGTCCAAACTAACTAATATATGAATTTTTACAGTTTCATTTAACTTCGAAAATTTACAGTAATGGTTAGCATAAGGGGAAAAAGTTATTTTCAAGTCACTAACACAAGGATATATATTAAATTCAAGTTACATTAGTGTATTTTATAACTTCAAGTTTACATTTTTATGTTATAAAAGCTTTTAAAGAAAATAATATTTAACAGCTGAACGTTAACGATGTAACCCAACACTGTGAATATTATAAATGAATAGAAATTATTTTGGCTTAAGTTCATTTATTTTTAATTTCTAAAAATCTTTTTTTTAGAAAGAAAATTCATTTTGCAAAGAAAACAAGAAAAATTAGACGCTGGCAGAATGAAATGCTGCACTTTCTGGACCGCTACGACCTTTATCAGCGTTCTTCGCATCTATTTACCTTAGTTGTGTAATTTATAAATATCATCTATTTAACCAACTAACTTTGAAAATAAGAATACGAGATATATTAACATTAATTTGGTAAGACGAAATTTACATACAAACCAACGTATTGCTTTACTGTTCTCTCTGTAATTCGTCATGTACATTTGTTTTTGCTTTGTTTCAATCATCGATTGAACACGAATGCAAATTTTGTTTTTAGTCATTCTTACTTGTTTACCCACAACATTATAGATGCTGGTTCAGTATCATTTTGATTGTTATGAAGTAAGCATGAATGATTGCTGTGCCATGCGTACTTATAATTTAATTTTATTATATTATTTTTTGAGCTGTGAATATTATAAATGAATTGAAATTATTTTGGCTTAAGTTCATTTATTTTTAATTTCGAAAAATCTTTTTTTAGAAAGCAAATTTATTTTACAAATATCTGCGGACGTTTTCCAAAGAAAACAAGAAAAATTAGACGCTGGCAGAATGAAATGCTGCACTTTCTGGACCGTACGACCTTAATCAGCATTCTTCGCATCTATCTACCTTAGTTGTGTAATATATAAACATCATCTATTTAACCAACTAACTTTGTAAATAAGAATACGATATATATTCATATTAATTTGATTGGACGAAATTTACACACAAGCCAAAGTATTTCTTTGCTGTTCTTTCTGTATTTCGTCTTGTAAGTATATAGAAACTGGGAGTTCTGACTCACTTTCGGTCAAAATGTATGGAAAATCATGCAAAAGACATAAATCATTCATGCAGAAGCCATTAATGTCATGCAAAAGCAATTAGAATGTCATTTAATGGCTTTTTTATGCTAATAAGGTAAGTGATAGACCCTCTTTTTTACACTCCCGCTAATTTATTATCCATTAATGTCAAGTACGTAGACCATTAAAGAATGACAAGGGTAAGATGTCTGTAGTTGTGAAATGCAGGTGTGCATAGATCTTGTGTAAGTGGATGGATTGTATATGTAATGATCTTGTGTATAGGAATTTGGTGAGGAAAAGAAAATATGTTAATTTCTGTTTATGGTTTGATTGAAATGATTGTGATTTGAATAATTAAAAATGCAGGTGTGCGTTGATCTTGTATAAGTGGTTGTAATAGTATTGTGATGTGTACTGATCTCGTGTATAGGCATTTGGTGAGAAAAAGAAAAATGTGTTGATTTCTGTTTAATAAGAATAATATTTGGGAGTAGAAAATCTGTATTGAATAATTAATAAATGTGTTTAAATAGTTTAATCACGTAGGCCATTGAAGAATGATGAGGGTTGGAAATGTAAGATGAATGCAGGTGTTAAGGTTATAGAATTTTGAATTTGGTTTTTAATAAGCAGAAGCGATATGAAAGAAAAGTATAAGAAAAATTTTGTTTTTAAAAATTAAAAACCTAAAAATTTCTATACAATAAGGATTGTATTATTTTCAAAGAGTAATAAATTCTTCCAACTAATTTCTTAAATGTGAAATGCTAGATGACGTGGGTTGACATATTAATAAGTGTGACAATGTGATCACAAGTATATGGAAGGAATAGAGAAGCCAAACCAAAAACGAAAATGTAAAACATGTTAACAAGTGTAGTTAGAGATTCCTAAGAAAATATATAATATTTTTTTTCAAAGGAAAAAAATAAACAATCAAGGTAAAGATCACTTAATTTTGATTTTTTCATGACGAGGGTTGAAAATGTAAGATGAATGCAGGTGTTAAGGTCATTGAGCTTTGATTTTTTGTTTTCAAGAGGCAGAAGTAAGAATTTTGTGTATTGAATTCTCTAATAAAACATTACAGAGATAGATACTGAGTAAAGGTAATGATCTTGTGTGTGTGTGTTTGTGGTCAATTTACGTTTCAGGTTTATTTGAAATGATCGTGATTTGAATAACTAAAAAGTGTAAATATTAATTTTGGGGAGTAGAAAATGTTTATTGAATAATTAATAAAGGTGTGGTTGAGCACATATCCATACACACATACTTAGACAGGGTTAGTTCTTAACATTATATAAAGTGTGTAGCGATAGAAAGTTATACTTAGTATATCGTGTCCGCTATTGTACAAAGTTTTATTGTATCCGCTATTGTACAAAGTTTTATTATACAAGAAACTAACATTAAAAAATAATAATTTTTTGTGAAAAAATGTCGTCTAATATGCTTATGTGTCAAGTTTGTGGAAATAATTATAATCGCAATATATATTTAAGAAAAAACATGGAGATACACATTCCTTGTGTTAACTGCTCCCATGTATCGTTAATATACATGGAGAAAAAAATCATGTAAAATTACATGAAACCCACGATAACCAACAGCAGTCTCTATAGCATCAGGATATCGCACCACCTGGATCGAGGAAGCGACAACATGATGTAGAACCGCCGGCACCACACACTCCATTGAAAATTCGGCAACTAGAGGAAAAATCTATAATGCAATGTGAAGATTGCAAGATTAACATTGAAAGAATTAAATGGTTTAACCATTGTGCAGGGGCAGAGCACAAGTCGAATGTCGCTAAAGCGGTGGAAAGCAGAATAAAGCTGCTGAAAAGCAAATTTCAATCGCGGCTTCTGGCATACCGTTTCCCTAAATGGGACAACAATCTAAACGTTGAAAGCTACCTTGAGGAAGGACATAAGCTTCTATTAAAACTGCTCAACGGCTAGGTATAAATTACCAGCAAATTTGTTGAAACCAGAAACAGATATGTACCACATAACTGAATTGATGCGTTTGTGCAGAGCAGATGATGTGGGCACTGCGTTAAAAACGCACATGGAAATAATAAATACAATAATGTCTGAGTTTCAGGAAAGAGATTCAGGGTGGACGCTCATTCGCTTAAACTGGCTGGACAAAAATATTAATAAAGTATCGCCGATATCTGGTTCGCAACATATTACAAAACCGTCAAAGCTGGCAAATAAAATGTGTTGTGTTAATGTGAAAAATAACGATATTTATTGTTTCAAGTGGAGTGTAGTGGCAGCCTTCTATAACGGAGCTAACAAAAATTTCGACCGCCCATCAACCTACAAAATTAAAGATATTTCCAGTCCAACCATAAGCCGGGAATGTGGAAGGATACTTAATTTCAGTGGAATGAAGTTTCAGACCGATATTAAGGATATCAACATATTTGAAAAAAATAATAGCGATATTAGCATTAATGTGTTTGGTTATGATAAAAAAACGGACAAAACAATTAACCAGCCCAGAAAAGCAGTTCCACATAAATTTAATGCTGTTAGAAAGTGATTGTGGCGAGATATATCATTATATATTAATAACAAATATATCAAGGTAATTTTTTTATAAACTATTTTATAGAATTACAATTGTTGATATTCTAAATTTCTTTCTAGACTATTATCAATTCAACTATCCCGACATCGTGAACATATGCTTATATGTAATGCATGTCTATTTTACATCTATTTGCCGGATAGAATGGCAATACATAAAGTGAAAGAATGCGGTAGGTGTATTTCAAAGATGCCGCAAGGGGAAAAGGCTTTTCTAAACTATAAAAATTTTGAGAGGTAGATGGATGTCCTCTTTACAGTGTATGCCGATTTCAAATGTTTGCTGGAGGATATAGCTGTAAGTAGTGATAATGTAAATAATTCAAATTTTATTAAGAAGCATATACCGTGCACATATGCCTTTAATATTAGTTGTAGCTTTAATGAAAATTTAAATAGGTTTAAAATATTTGTAGATAGCAATAGGGATGTAAATGTAGGCAAAAACTTTGTAAATAGTTTAATAAGGGAATGTAAAGAGATTTATAAAAATTATTTTGAGAAAATTGTTCCTATGCACTCTCTAACTTCCTTGGAAAGTGAAAATTTTAACAGGGCCATATATTGTCATATATGCGGTAAAACCTTAGGTAATGAACCAACTGTAAGGGATCACTGTCATATGTCAAGAAAATATACAGGAGCAGCATATAATTCATGTAATTCAAATTACAAAATTGCTAAATTTATTCCGATATTTTTTCACAATTTTTCTTCATACGATTGCGATTTGTTTGTGAAAGATTTGTTAAATTTTAAAGGTGAAACAAACGTTAGTCCTTTAAACAAAGAGCAGTATATTTCGTTATCCCATAAAATCCGTATATATACTGATGAAGAAATTGATATTTAAGTATACGAATTGCGTAAAGAGAAAATTTCTAAAAAAATTCCGCACGTTGTAATTGAAAAAGAACTCGATGAACTTCGAAAAGAAGAACAGCATACAATCGAGCTTAGACTTTTAGATACTTATAGGTTTATGGCATCAAGCTTATATGTTTTAGCTTCTAATTTATCTGACGATGACTTGATGTCCGTTCGAAGAAGTTTTTCAGATTCTGAAGAGTTTATTCTCATCAGGCGAAAGGGTGTTTTGCCTTATGAGTATTTTAACACATTCGAAAATCTATCTGAAAATAAACTTCCATCAGCTAAATTGTTTTACAGCAAATTGAATGATAAAAACTGCTCGGAAGAAGATTATGTGCATGCTCCAAAGGTATGGCAGAAATTTAATTGTGGTTCTTTACGGGATTATATGAAGGTCCATTTAAAGACTGATGTTCTTTTGCTAACGGACATTTTTGAAAATTTTCGAAGAGTTTGCAAGAGAATATATAATCTTGACCCATGTCACTACTACACAATCCCAGGTCTTTCATGGGACGCTATGCTAAAATACACAAGAATTGAGTTAGAATTACTAAATGATCTTGAAATTAATAATTTTATTAAACGTGGAATTCGAGGTGGCCTCACACAGTATAGTAAGAGATATAGTAAATCGAATCATAAGTATTTAACTAACTATAATAAGACAAAACCTTCTAAATATATTTTATATCTAGATGCAAATAACCTCTATGGTTGGGCAATGTCTGAATATCTTCCACATGGTGGTTTTACTTGGACAAATGATTTCATTCATCCAAGGGATATTTCGCCTAATTCGGAAGTAGGTTATATATATGAGGTTGATTTATCTTACCCTGTTTAGTGCCATGATCGCCACAATGACTTACCGTTTTGTGCTGAAAACAAGGTTATTGGTGGAAGTAAGCATGAAAAATTAGTAGCTGATTATAAAACATTAGAACAATGTTTAAATAATGGATTGATTTTAGAAAAAGTATATCGAATTCTCCAATTCAATCAGAAATCGTGGTTAAAAACGTATATCGATTTAAATACAGAGTATAGAAAAACTCTAAAAACACCTTTGAAAAAGACTTTACTAAGCTCTAACTGCAGTGGTCGCACTAACTGCAATCATATAGGAATAGGAGAATTACTTTCAAAACCAAATTTCCATAGCATATCACAATTCACTGAAACAATGTGGGCTGTGCAAATGAATAAAACCAAAACATATTACTCCAAGCCAATCTATTTAGGTTTCTGTGTTCTAGAGTTATCAAAATAGAAAGTGTATGATTTTCACTACGGATACATGAAACCTAAATATTAGGATAAAGTTTGAATTATATGAATACAGACTCATTCATATATTCTATTCAAACAGATGATTTTTATAGTGATATAAAAGATGATTTGAAAGATCAGTTTGATACTTCATCATACCCTGAATATAATCCGTTTGGGTTTCCTCTTTTAAATAAAAATGTATTAGGTAGGATGAAGGATGAAACGGAGGGTAAATTTATAACAGAGTTTTCTGGTTTAGCTCCTAAGGTTTACGCATTTACAGTTGATAATGAAAAAGATGTAAAAAAGGGAAAGGGAGTTAAAAAGTGTATAGTAGACAAATATATTATGGCGTGTATGTATACATTTACATCAAAATTACATAATATTTTAACTAATGAAATCAATAAAGTAGCTTTAAGTTTTAATGATAATAAGCGTAAAATTATGAATAATCATATAAATACATATACTTGGCATCATTACCATTTAGATAGTGGTTATGGTGAAGATGAATTGAATATGCTAATTAAGGAAATTGAAGAAATACTAAAGCAATAACAATTGTATAAATTAGTAGAACATTTATAAAACTAAATAATAAGAAAATTAAATTAAATAATATGACTGAAATTTGACTTTATTTTCGGCTTTTTGGTTCTTTTTAATTTAATTTCTAAACATTTTTAGAAAGTAAAAATTATTTACAAATGTATGCGGACGTTTTCCAAAGAAAACAAGAAAAATTAGACGCTAGCAGAATGAAATGCCGCATTTTCTGGACCGCCACATCCTTCATCAGCAATTTTTGCATCTATCTACCTTATGTTATGTACGTCGTAAACAGCATCTATTTAAACAACTAATCTTAATGTTAATTTGGTGAGACGAAGTTCACACACAACTTAAAGCATTTCTTTGTCGTTCTCTTTGTAACTCGTCTTGTACATTTGTTGTTGTTTTTTGTGCTAGCCATTGGATAACCACGAAACGCAACTTTTTATTTTTAATTATTCATACTTGTTTGCTCACAACATTATAGACGCTGTTTCAGTATCATATTGACTGTTATGAGTTATGTATGAATGTAAATACGCGGTGCCTAGCGTTTGTTTTAATTTTTAATTTTTCCCCAACCAGGATTTGAACCATCGATCTTATAAATGACTGAAATTTGACTTTTTTTTCGGCTTTTGGTTCTTTTTAATTTAATTTCTAAACATTTTTAGAGAGAAAAATTATTTACAAATGCATGCGGACAATTTCCAAAGAAAACAAGAAAAATTAGATGCTGACAGAATGAAATGCTGCAACTTCTGGACCGCTACGACCTTCATCAGCATTCTTCGCATCTATCTACCTAAGTTGTGTAATTTATAAACATCATCTATTTAACCAACTAACTTTGTAAATAAGAATACCAGATATATTCATATTAATATTAATTTGGTTGGACGAAATTTACACACAAACCAAAGTATTTCTTTGCTTTTGTCTCTGTATATTGTCTTGTAAGTACATAGGAACTGGGAGTTCTGACTCACTTTCGGTCAAAATGTATGGAAAATCATGCAAAAGCCATAAATCATTCATGCAAAAGCCATTAAAATATCATTTAATGGCTTTTTTATGCTAATGAGGCACGTGCTAGACCCTTTTTTTTACACTCCCGCTAATTTATTATCCATTAGTGTGTGTAGTTGTGAAATGAAGGTTTGCATTGATCTTGTGTAAGTGGATGAAATGTATATGTAATGATCTTGTGTATAGGGATTTGGTGATGAAAAGAAAATATGATAATTTCTGTTTGAGGTTTGATTGAAATGATCGAGATTTTAATAATTAAAAAGGCAGGTGGGCATTGATCTTGTGTAAGTGGATGTAATAGTATTGTGGTGTGTACTGATCTTGTGTATAGGCATTTGGTGAGAAAAAGAAAAATGTGTTGATTTCTGTTTAATAATAATAATATTTGGGAGTAGAAAATCTGTACGAGGGCTGCTATATATATTTCTGGCCGGGCAACAGTGAGTGCTGCCAAGTGCAATCTGACATTTCCATTGGAAAGTTTGTCATTTTTAAGGATAATCGTACTCAAAACGTTTTGACGTACGACCATTATTTGTGTTGTTAACAGAGACTTGAAAAAATTAATATAGAAAAAAATGGAATTAACTCGTGAACATTTTCGTGCCATCATTTTTTACAATTTTCGAAGTGGATTATCACGACAAGAGTGCATTGATGAACTTAAATCTTTTTATGGCGATGAAGCACCATCCTATAGCACTGTGAAAAATTGGTATAATGAATTTAATCGTGGCCGAAGCTCGCTCAAAGACGAATTCCGTGAAGGTCGTCCAAAAACGGCTGTTGTGCCAGAGAACATTGATGCCGTGCGTGAACTCATAATGCAAGATCGACAGGCGACATACCGAGAGATAGAGACATTCCTGGACATTTCTTCCACCAGCATACATTCGATACTGCATGAACACCTGGCCGTAAAAAAAGTTTGTTCTCGTTGGTTCCCGCACAATTTGAAAGTTGCTAAAAAAGGCTCGTGTCGATTGGTGCAAAGAAATGTTGCAAAAATACTATTGCGGTGCTTCAAAAGACGTTTATGAGATCGTCATAGGTGACGAATCATGGATCTATGCGTATGAGCTCGAAACGAAACAACAATCGACCGTGTGGGTCTTCAAAGACCAGCAAAATCCAACGAAAGCTGTTCGTGGAAGAAGCACTTCGAAGCAAATGGTCGCCTGTATCTTCGGCAAAACTGGTCATGTGGCGACTGTTCCGCTTGAGCAACGTAGGACGGTCACTGCTGAGTGAAACACCAGAATTTGTTTGCCTGAAATCATCGGAGAAATTCGAAAAACCAACAAGAGAAGACGAATCATTGTTCACCATGCGAGCTCTCACACATCGGCTCAAACCAGAGCGTTTTTGACCGGCCAAAACGTCGAATTAATGGGTCATCCGCCGTACAGCCCTGACTTGGCACCTAATGACTTCTTCTTGTTTCCGCACATCAAGAAAAAAATGCGTGGTGAATGATTTTCGTCGCCAGAAGAAGCTGTTGAAGTGTTCAAAAACCATGTTTTAGAGGTGTCTCAATCGGAGAGAAAAAAGTCTCAATCGGAGAGAAAAAAGTGCTTCGACAACTGGTTTGAGCGCATACAAAAGTGTATAAATTATGCTGGAGAATACTTTGAAAAACAATAAAACCATTTTTGATTATAAATATTCGCATTTTCACTATTAGGCTAAGAAAATATATAATTTTTTTCATAAGAAAAAAATAAACAGTCAAGGTAAAGATCACTTAATTTTGATTTTTTCTTGACGAGGGTTGAAAATGTAAGATGAATGCAGGTGTTAAGGTCATTGAGCTTTGATTTTTTGTTTTCAAGAGGCAGAAGTAAGAATTTGGGTGTATTGAATTTTCTAATAAAACACTACAGAGATAGATACTGAGTAAAGGTAATGATCTTGTGTGTGTGTGTGTGTGTTTGTGGTCAATTTACGATTTATAGCTTATTTGAAATGATCGTGATTTGAATAATTAAAAAGTGTAAATATTAGTTTTGGAGAGTAGAAAATGTTTATTGAATAATTAATAAAGGTGTTCTTTTTAAAATCTATTTTTAGTTTTTTTATCACAAAATAATGTATGTTATTAGCCATGCTTAGTGTAATATTCAAGATCATTTATTTCCTTTTAGTATGCAAAATTATCACGTTGTTGATTTAGTGGTTATTTATTTCAGTAAAAATTCAATAAAGTTTGACAGTTTATTATACATTATACAACGATTAACAGCAACATGGAATTAATTTCATCTTTTAATAAGTTAAATGTAAGGCGAAGACTTAGTATCCGGGATATGATAGATTTGGAAGACTATCATGTAACTGACTATCATATGAGGAGAATATGTTGTGCTAGAGTTGGGAACGAGTATATTTTACTTTCCTAAGAGGTTTAATTCGTTGAGCGACAAAGAACTTGAACTCTTATCTACAGGCGCTTATATGATTACAAAATGTCCTCTGAGTGATAATAGGGATAGCCCACTCTGCAGGTTGGAGTTAAAACCACTTCCTCCAATGAGAGACTATTATCCTTTCAATACATTTAAATGAAAATTATTGAAATAAAGCAAATCATTATTAAAACAAAAAAGAAAAAAAAACTGTTTTGTTTTTCATTTACAATTAATTAAATTCAGGCTATAAGAGTTGTCTATGAATAATCCATTTACTCAGTATTAAATACAATTTTAACCTAGAAAGATGAATACTATTGAAGAAATACAAGCGTTTAAAAATAAATATATAGATTGAAGTATTTATAATGTAGCTTGCGCACACGATATGTGTGGATGGTATAAAAAATTATTCAACCTATTGTCACCAACTTCTATAAATCAAAAAGAAGAGTAATAGAGATAAGTTTTTTATTTCGGAAGTTTATAATTAATAAAACAACATATGTAAACATTTTCAAAATAAAAATAAAATATATATTTATTATATTATTCTATATTTATTATTATAATTATTATTATTATAATTCAGCTTAACAACTTTTTCATGAATTATTATTATTATTACTAGTAGTAGTAGTAGTAGTAAAAGTAGTAGATAGGTATTAGAAATCTTCTTTAAAAGGCGATCTTTGAAATGAAAAAATCAACAGTTAACAACTAACCTTCAAAGAGAATGAATAGCATAATAAAATATGCTTTGCAGTGTAAGGAGCGTCAACCTAAAGTATACGACGTTGTGTTTGAGATGGAGTACTTTCTCAACTTAAAATTAAAATTTCCTGCGGCTTTTTAACCCTCCATGGATTTAAGCCGATGATATGGGTCCATTATAAGAACAAGCATTTTATTGGATTTGAACAAGAAGAATGGCTACACCTAATGAGTTATAAGGACTACATTAGCAGCACACTTTCTCAGCGAGAACTTTTATATTCAGTAAACTTGATTGAAAATACAAGCGAGAAAACTACTGAGCACTCCTTCAAACTTAAAAGGGGTGTTTGGTATTTAATAATCCGACAAGGAAAATTTCATATAAAAATTAATCTTGAAATATGGAAATCGATAATTAGGATAGGAGTATTTTTAACATCAATACTTTGCTGGAATGGTATTCTAAGGAAGCACATATTGCATGTTTATTATAACTATTACATACCAACGTGCTCGAAGCTGAAAAAGACTCAAATCCAATTGAGTTATATTGATGGGTTAAACGAAAGGGACATCGAAATAGATTTAATACGCCTCTGTTATGAGATTGAGAAAAAATGGAGAGAAAAATAATAACCGATGTAAAAATTCATAGACTGTATTTAAGGATGCATTTATTTTATTTCTTTACTTTAATATTAAGTAGAAACTGCAAACATAAGTGACCACAATTAAAAGAATTACTTTTCTGATATCTTGTATAGTTGTATTTTATATTATATCCTAAATATCTTCTAGAGGTGGTTGAAGATTTCCAAAACTGTCAAAATATTCCACATAATCGTTATTTTTATAGTAGGCTACCCAATGTGTACCATTTCCTCTATGAGAGTCTAAATTGATTATTCCGCCTTCAGTTTTGGCGTGGAGTTTTAGGGAGTGTATCTCCCAAATAAACTCCCCTAAAACAACGAATATACTTTTTTCCAAACCTTTTCAAATCCACATCAGTAAGCGGTCTATTGGGTAGCTGCTGTATTAGTTTTTTGATGCTTTCGTTTTATGATAAAATATTCCATATCCCTTCTTATAAGGTTTGAGATAGAGACCTTTTCCGATTGCTATTGCCTCTAATGTTCTATTATGACGGTTATTCTCCTCAAGCTGCTGCTTACCATTGCTAGCTGTAGTAATAGTCTTAGCAATCAACGAGCTACCAGAAGCTAAAGCACCCAGTGCTCCAAGTGCTGTAAGTATAGGCACAAGCGCTAGAGCATCCCCAATTTTAGGAACGGTAATAACTCTTGGAATTTTGACTTCTGATTTTTTGCCAAGAAATGATTCATCAATAATTTTTTTGCAGTTTTTATTGCCTTTTTAACATTCTTTGGTTTTTCTTTTCTTAAGCCCAAGTTGCTGATTTAATTGCATTACGAAAAAGGTTTCGTTTGCAAGTTTTTTTAAGATTATTCATTTTAACACCTAAACCAAATTTAACTTTAGACTTCATTGCGTTAGTAACAAGGTATGCATTTAGTTTTTCTCCAAGTGTGCTATCTTTAGCTTTGACTCTCTTTCAAGCTTTATCAGCTAGTTCTCTATCAGCTTGATGTCGTTTATTAATATCAGAGATCTGTGAAAAAGCAATATCATGAATTTTACAAGCAGCGTCCAAGGGATTAATTCATTTATCTCCCCTTTGAATACGTTTATCTAATTTCGTTCCAGGTTCGCATTGATAACCAGGTAGGTGAACCTCAATTAGTAGCGAATTAATTAGCTTATTTAGTAGTCCTTTTCCACTAACTACCTGTTTACCAATAACATTTTTCTTTGTGTACACCTTCATTTATAACATATAGTTTCTGAAAATATGTACGTAAGTAGTAATCAATATAAAGAAAAAGATGTTCACTTGCTTTAACTTTTCATTTGTAAAGATGCGTTTGATTAAACAACATTCAAATATTTTAGTGAGAAATTTAGATAACAGTAAAAAAATAATGTAACTAAACATAGTTGCCTTTTACCAAACTCTATAAGAGCATTAACAGTGGGACCGTCCAATTGCGAAAAAACTAACGTTGTAAATAGTTTGATTGAAAGCCCTAATGGATTGAAATTCAAATTCATAATTCTAAATCTCTACATCAACCCAAATATCAGTATCTGCGAAAACTAATTTCCTCTGTAAAGGGTATAGGTATAAATACATTTTCAGAAAACGAAGATGTTTTATCACCTAATAATGCTAAAGTAAACTCTGTAATGATATTTGATGATATTGCATGTGAAAACAAAACAATATCAGATCATATTTTTGCATGGGGAGACATAAAGATATCGATGCATTTTATTAATGTCAAACATATACACATATGTACGTGATAATGCAAACTTAATTATAATGTTTAAGCAAGATGAATTAAACCTTAAACATATATATAAAGATCATGTTGGAAGTGACATGAGCTTCGAAATGTTTAAAAACATATGTAAATATGGTTGGAGGGATAAATATGGATTTCTTGTAATAAGCAATTATTATGAAATAAGTACACAGAAAAAAATATTTTTCTAATTCAAACAAAAAAAATGCAAATTTAAAACAATTTTTGTTTGAAAGCGGTCCTATAAACAAATTTGTGAATTCAATCAATTATTTTTAAATTAGTTTATTGAAAAAATAACCCGATATTTTCAAACAAATAATTATTATATCCCGTTAAAACTTTTATTGAAATTATAATAAAAATTCAAACAAATAATTTATCTGAATCAAATAAAAAAATTTGTTGTAAATTCCAAAAAAAAAAAATATCAAACAAATAATTTATTTGAATTAAAAAAAAAGTTTACTGAAATTGCAAAACAGAAATCAGTGATATAACTTATCCAAGTTAAACAAAAAAGTTTACTGAAATTTAAAAAAATGTTCAAACAAATAGTTTTATCGACCTAAACAAAACTCTTTACTGAAAATTAAAAAAGAAACAAATCAATAATTTAGCTGAATCAAAAAAAAAAAAACTTTACTGAAATTATAAAAAAAATTTTATATATATATATATATATATATAAATATATATATAATATATTTTATGTGATTTCGTCTTAGTTTACAAAGGTAATTAATAGCACAAGCCTGATAAGATGATAAAACTGAAGTTTAGGAGATCACACGAAAAATTACTTACACCAGTTTCCAAAAAGGTAAAAACTATTTAAATATATGTATTAATTTTCAAACATTAGCTTTTTATTAAATATCTTATATTATTCGTAAGCAGTTCGTATGACAAGAATAATGTGTTTTTTAAAAGACAATAAACGACATCAACAACAAACTAAATACATATACATATGTATGTTTGAAAGAAATTATAAATTTATAGCCAGTTACAAAGATTTTAATAAATACTTATCTTTAAAGAACAGTCGTATAAGCAAAAATACAGAAAATGTGTTATAAAAACTTTAATTTAGTATTTAAACAAACTATTATTTTAAATTTAGTATTTCGTGTTTAAGAGTTGATATTCTAGTGCACTTTTTAGTTGAATTTAAATCATAAAAAAAAGATAGTATGAAATTATAGAACATATTAGATTCTTCAGGATATTGAAGATTAAATAAAAAGAAAACTTTAAACAATATATCAAATGCGTCCAAAATGGTTAAAATTGGATACTTAACTTCGTCAATATACACAAAAATTAGTTCCATTTTTTTTGAATTCACGGACAATTAAAAGTCTTGGTTGTATATTACGACGTTTTAGCAGCTTAAGCTTTACATCCAGTTCCTCACTTGTAGGTGCTATTACAGCAAAACCTTCTTGAGAATCTACGATTGAATACTTTTTATGTATTTTGGAACCACTGGGATCCGCACAAATTGTTTGTTGGGGTGGAAGAAGGTTATGAAGAAACCAGAGCATCATAAAAGTTCTACATTCTGCGGTAAACCTCAGCGTAAGTTTCTGAAAATTAATAAATTATTTATTTTAAAAATTATATTTACCTTTGTCTACGTAGTCAACAGTCTGTAGGTGCTTGGATATTTCGGCATTAGAAATTCTTGATTTTAGTAAAATTAAAATTTTATCTTCATATTGAGACCATCGCTCTTGCAAACTTTTTGTCATGGGATATTTAAGAAGGAAATCTATATTATTCTTAAAAAAAAATGTTTTAAATTAATAAATGTATACTTAAATGTCATTACTGATGTAAAGAATTTACCAAGTGAAAACCAGACGGTTTTACATAATCCGGCCATAACTTAAAAATCTCTATTGTACTCTTAGAGTCTGCAATTTGTTTAAAACGAAATGTACGCCAGTAGAGATCAAATTCCTCATGAAAGGAAACTTACCAATTCCAATTTAGCACTTTTTGTAAATTATGTACATATGTATGCATGTACACATTTGCTTAAAACTCACTTCGTAAGACAAAATTATATTGCCTAAAAGTATAATATTGTTCTCACAGTTTTTTATGTGATATACATATATTGCAAATTTATTTACAATAGTATCTTTAGCACTTTTTCACACTTCTTTAGTTTAAACTTTCCGCAAAATTTTTAACGAGGCAAAACCTTTTTGATCTACCCACAGATTAATACTGAATTTCTTGTAAAATTTTGGCGGTTTCCACATACATATAACACATATGTATGTACATACGCATGTGTGTTTTTTCCAAGCCTACTTTGTTTAATTTAATTTAAAAAAACATTTTCTAAACACAATGAAATTTGCAGACAGCCAACTATAGAAATATGCGTATATATTTTTGTATACTTTTCAATGTTAAATATACATACATATGTAAGTCGCCTGTTGCCTGCAGTTAACAAAATAAATATTCAAAAAATAACAAGAGATTAGGATTACGTATTATTCTCATTATCAGACTTTGCTCTCATTAAAAACAACAAAATTGATATGCTAACGGCTTACATCAGGAGTGGTAAACGAAATTGTATTACTCTACCAACAGGTTTCTCGAATTGTAATTTTCGGTCTTAAATTTTTTTTACCGCAATCTTTTAAGTTAAAATTTTTCTATATGAAATAAAAATAAATTTGTTATAAATTTTATTATTTTACATAGAATTCTAAGTTAATTTTAGCAATATTTAAAAAACAATATAAGATTTTTGTGAATATATTCACTTATAATCGTAAATAATTTTAGATTCTGTCAATGACATTGTACGTTTTATACTCAAATTTAACCAAAGAAATGGAGGTATACCAAGTGAGCCAGTGCTGGCATCCATTCATACTTTTGTGTTTTTGTTGCTATTTTTTACAATGCATGGCATACTTGCGTGGAGTAGTATTGCCGTCTTTGAGTAATTATCAGTAAATAGTACAGAAAGCTTTTTGATAGCAAAATTAAAACATGTTTTAAAAGACTTGTGCAAAATTTTTCCCTCAATATGGTAATGACTTTTTTTGCAATTTCTTCTGAATGCAGTTACTTGTGTATGTATATTTTTATCAAGACCAATTAATTTTACCAGGTGAGAGCACTACGGCAACAAATTTGGCACTGTATTACCCAAATTTTTGGCAAGATATTGGAAAAAAAATAATCAGCTGCTCTATCGATCACACCTGCTGAAATCATTTCGCCAGATAAAAAGCTTTTCTTGCTGATAACTGTCTTTTTTGCAATTAATTTAATTTCGATTTAGTTAAATTGGATTGAAATATAAGTTTAAGGTTATTTTGGATTTCGGATAATTCCGTATCATTGGCTACTTACGATGAACTCGTGGGACTGGCAACACTGGTAATGTGTTTTGTATGATGTAAGCAACATTTTATTTCAAAAGATGAAAATCAAACAAATGGATTATTATATCTAAATAAAAAAGTTTTTGAAAACTGAAAAAAACTCAAAGCATTCATTTGTTTGAAAAAATTTTGGTAATAATTTTTTCTGTGTAATGGACGTTATAGAATTTATGTTAATGCTATTTGTTTATCATACATTAAGAGCTATTTTACTATTAATATAATCTGTTTAGCTGTTTGAAGAAGCTGTTTATCTCTTCAAAGAAGCTGTTAAGCTGTTTGAAGAAGCTGTTTATCTGTTCAAAGAAGCTGTTTAGCTGTTCAAAGAAGCTGTTGAGCTGTTCAAAGAAACTATTTAGCTGTTTTAGATCTCATAAATTTTTTAATAATTAATTCTCTGGTGAAATCCAGAAAAATTTTAAAACAGAAATTTGAAGCTGTTAAGCGCTGGAAAACAGAAACAATAAACAAGTTAGAAAATACATTTAAACCTCTAACAGAACCGTTAAAAAAATCATTCAAGTTATCCAGCGAAAGAACATTTAAACCAAAAGAGGTTACAAGTCTAACATGATAATATAACTAAGAGCAGTGATAATGGTATTAAGACTAGCGGCCCGAAGAAACAAGAATATTTGGATACGTCCTCAAAAATAAGTGGTGCAAAAGAAGAAGAAGATGATGACTTATATAATGTATCCTTTTTTCACAATTTGATTTAACAGACGTATATAAAAACAAAAAGCTTGATACAATATTTGGACCTCACAAAAATCAAAATGGTGACTGAAAATTTGAAAATTCGGATCTAAAGATAGGAAATAAATCTTGGGTGTTAACTCCTGGTCTATACTCATTACTCTTTCATAAAAGGCCAGAGCACTATGACTCATCAGAATTAGATATATATATATATATATATATATATATATACAAATTTTGATGGATACAAGTGCACACAGAAGAAACTTTGATCCTAATAATCAACTGAAAGGAAATAGGGGTTATAAATATAAGGAAATAATTAATAAGCTATTTGCTACTACTCACATTGGTGAAGGTTTAATGAAAGTAAACCCTTATAAACCAAACTATATACATATATTGGGATGATCCTAATGAAATAGTAGACCGGTGATGGCATCACAACAAGCTGGTAACAAAAACCATTCTAATGGTATAATATTAATAATTAAGGAACTAAAAGAATGAAACATAATAGAGTAGTTGTAGTAATAATAATAATGACAGTTGATAAATTTGGCCATTACTTCAAAAAGCATAGTAATGACTTGAAAACCATAAAATTTAGTTTTATCCTCGATGGAAGCAAAATAGACGTATAGAATAGAAGAATTATAAATATAGCCTCACCGTTGGACGAATGTGATGCTGTTAAGAAAACTTATATGAGTTTAGAAATCAAACGTATACAGGAAGATTTGAAAAATTATATAAGCGAAGAATTGAAATATTCAAACATAAACTTTATAAAAAAGTTCGAAGAATTAGTAAAATTGAACAATACATTTCCTATAATAATGAAACGGAAAAACTTAAAGAAGAGTTTGATTCCCAGTTAAATATAATTAAAACTAACATAAAATTGTTGCAAGATTCGTTGACAAAGAATTTTGATAAAGATGTTAAAATCATTGAAAAAGCTGTGAATGATCAGTATCGAAGAGAGATTTAATAAAATTTAAGATTATATTTTCAAGTGGATTAATAACAACTCTATTAAAGTGGATGTAAGAAAACAAAAGCTGGAACCGCCACCTCCAATAAAATTATCATAATATAAGCAAGCATATTTAATATCTAAGAGTAACACAACGCTCATGTAATCTATATAGACATGAATACAAATGAGAGAGAAATAGTTAATGAACTACATTCACGAACGCGGAAAAATTTCTTACGACGTCGAGTTATAATGAAGGGAATTGACGATCTCTGGCAAGCTGATTTGGTAGAAATGGGAAATTATTCATCTAAAAACAATGGATTTAAATGTATGCTAACAGTGTTACGGCTGTAACAGTTGTGCGAATAAGGAGGTTTGCGTTAAAACATTTATGTTATTTTTTGACTTGCAAATAAATACAAAGTCGTTTATTTCTACAAATGAAAATTAGGATGTTGTACAAAAAAAAAAGAATATAAAGAAACAAACTTTACAACAGATACATACCGCAGTTTTTGCACCTCCTTGTTTAACGTTTGATGGACATATAAAAGGTATAATGGCGCTTATAATTCAACTGAGCTAGTTATAAATGAAAAATAGTCAAATAATAGATAATGGAACAAAGGTGGGTGCAATAACGCGGTATACAAAACAAAATGTCAAATAGCATGTTATTCACAATAATTAAACAGCTGAAGTACGATTTAACCCTTTAAGCGTTCTGCTACACCCCCACCCCCGTGGAGCGATTAGCTTCGCAACCATCTACATCCAAAACAGCTAATTTTTAAACAGCACGTTGCAGCACACCACTTGAAGTTTTGACATCCGCTCTACGAATGACTCCATCTGACCTAGTATACAAACGAGTGACCAAACCTCGCCGCCATTGATTTCTTAAAATATTAGGATCACAAAAAAAACAACACCCCTTCTTTCATGGGCTTTGTTGGTTCGCACCACTTAACTCTTCGTGTTAGGGTTGGCAGATACTCTAAAACCCACCGCTTCCAAAATCTGTCTCTTAGGGCCTGCACAACACGCCACTGTTTCTTTAAGGAGAATATTTTCTTATCAGGAGCAGACACTTCAGGGGTTTGTGCAATGTTAGGCATACCCAGTAGGAAATGCTTCGGAGTCAAGGCTCCTCTTCATGAGGATATAGAGGCAAATGCATCAGAGGCCTAGAATTTACTATATTTTCAGCTTCGATAAAGAGCGACTGGAGTACATGTTCGGAGATTCATTTTTCATAGTTTGGCATAGGACTCGCTTGACGCACTGCACCAATTTTTTCCCATACCTCACCCTCAGAAGGGTTTGCTGGACAATTAAATACCCATTACATTCCCTTTGTAGACAATAATTGCTGAATTCGTTCTGCCTCAAAAACTTCCTCAAACATTTTTGCCTCTTCATTGGCGCCAACAAAATTTTTTCCATTGTCGGACCTGATTCTAACTGGCACTCCTTTGCGGTTCATAAAATTTTTTAAGGCGAGGATGCAAGAATCCGTTGACAAATTATAAGACAATTCAAGATGAATAGCGCGTATAGTTAAACAGGTGAACTACGCAACCCATCTTTTTTTAGTTCTACGTCCAACACTGACCGTCAATGGGCCAAAATAATCAAGTCCAGTGTATTTAAATGGAGTAATATGTGGTTCAAGTCGATCAAGTGGTAGTGCAAAGGGAGCGGCATTATTTTTCCTACAATTAAAACATTTGCTTACAACACATCTAAACAGGCGCCTTAGCTGTGGAATCCAAAACCTTTTGCGAATTTCGCAAATTGTGGCTTCATGGTTCTGGTATTTCATTTCACAGTGATAATGCATTACAAGAAGTCTTGTGATGTAATGATCTTTGGGCAAAATTATTGGGCGGCGGGTGTTATAAGGTAGACTGCTAGCTGCGTCAATCCTTCCAAAAACCTTAAGTAGACCATCCTCATCTATATACGGCATCAAACTATTTAAGTTACTGGCTTTTGTTACTGGCTGTACCTTTTCAATGCATTTCAAATCTTCGGCAAATGATTCCCTTTGTATGCCTGCATATATTATTTTCTCGGCGTTTTCTTAATATTTAGATGTTATACCATGGCAATCTAATTCACCACATCGTTTACGGCACAGGTTAATAAAACGAAGAACTTGAGCAATGGTTCTTTCCAAGCGATTGTAAGACGAAAAACGTTCAATATTTATGAATTCATTTTTAACAACTAAAAGTGAAACCTTTGGGTGAATTTCCTCCTCATATAGATCTTCAGGATCAAGAGCAACGCCATCATAATTTGGCCAGTCTTCTTCTTTTCGTTTCAGAAATGCAGGCCCGTTCAACCATCGACACGATGTAGAAAAATCAATATTTGCATAACATCTTGTGGCATCATCGGATACATTGTCTTTACTAAATACCCATTTCCAATTTTTCATATTAGTTGATGCCAGTATTTTTGCTATTCTATGCGCAACGTATGGTTTGTTTTTCAGTCGCTCCATATAATTGTCGAGTCTGGAACTATTTTGTGTTCACTCAGCACGTTTTGTTTAATTCTCGTTCCTAGAACGGCTGCCTGCAATTCTAAGCGAGGAATTGAGGTTTTGTTTAAAGGGGCACATTTTGTCTTCGAACATATAAAGCTAACGGCAATACTGTCATCTCCAATCTCCAGTAGGCGACTGCTGCAAAAGCTTCTACACTGGCGTCTACGAAAATGTAAAATTGGATTTGATTGATTTTTCCTGGAGGGAAATAAAATCTTTGTAAACGAAATTTTGAAACATTTTTAAGTTGTTTACGCCACCGCTCCCACGATATGTTTATGTCATCTGGTATTAGCTCATCCCACCGGATGGTTCGTTTCCAAATCTTACGAAGTATTAATTTACCACCAACAACATAATGGCTCAAAAATCCTAAAGGATCAAAAGTTGACATGATGATACTGAGTATTTGTCGGTTTGTGGGGTTTTTATCACCAGATATTACATCTTGCTCCACTTTTCTAAATGTTAAACTAAACATGAAGTTGTCCGATGCCGAATCCCAAAAAAGACCAAGAGCTTTCTCAATACTGTCGTTACCTGAAATCGACTTTGATGAGGGTGTACTATCAAGAGCAAGGATGACATCATTTGAGTTTGAGGTATAGCCGTTTAAATTGAATCCGCCATTTGTGTGGATTTCTTTCACTTGCTTTGAGATTTCAATGGCTTCCTCTATGGTATCAAAACTATCTATAAAATCGTCCATATAATGATGATCACAGATCGCTTCCAATGCCTTGGGATGGTAACCTGTATGCTCCTCAGCATTCCTCTTCATAACATAGAGAGCAGAGCATCGCGAGCAGGTAGCCCCAAATGTCATGACTATCATTTCGTATTCATCAGGTGCTAAGTTTTGGTCACAATTCCTCCAAAGAAAACGTTGCGATATTCTATCGCTTGGATGTATGAATATTTGGTGGAACATTTCACAAATATCTGCGGTGACGGCAATTTTTCCACTTCGGAAACTGTAGAGCATGGTTGGCAACGATGAAATGGACAGGGGGCCTTTTAATAAATTATCGTTCAAAGAGATCCCATTTACTTTTGCGGCTGCATCAAAAACCAATCTAATTTTCTTTTTCTCTTTGTTAGGGTTTATGAACCAAAATGTCCACATAATATCGCCAAAGAAATGGTGATACTTTACGAACATACCCTTTTTTAATGTAACCATTGATAACTTCCTTATAGGCGGCAGAAAAATTATCATCACGTCGCATTTTTCTTTCTATTCCCTCAAGACGGTTTAAGGCCATTTGGTAGCTATCTGGCAACTCTGTTGAATCGCTTTTCCACAATAAACCTGTTTGGAAACGTTTTCCAACGCGCTTTGTTGACTCTTTTAAAATGATTTTCGCTCTTATGTCATTATCACTTTCAACAAGAGGAGCAGACCTTACGCCCATATTTTCAATATTGAAATAATTTTCGACCATCTTGAAAATCTCTTTTTCTTCCTTCACATGGGCGAAGAGGCATGAGTGTGGTGCGGGCGACAGTGACGTATATAGGCCGAAAACTACCCAACCTATGTTAGATGGCAACCCTAGACTAACATGGTCGAGGCCAATTAATAATTTCGGTACTATGTTTGTATATGGCTTAATTAAATCTTGACACGAATTTCTGAATATTTGTTTTATATCATACTCACTTAGGCTTTGCATTGGGAAGTTTAGATACGGCATAAACATTTCTTAACAGGTGACTCTTTTTCTTGCCAACACCACTAACTCTTAAGTTGAAAGTCATTGACGGTTATTTGCAGACTGGCCACCAAACCACTGTATATTCAAATTATTAAATTTTCCACGCACCCCAACATAGTCAGCAATTTCTTTGTCCAGCATAGTTATAGAAGAGCCATCATCAAGTAAAGCGTAAATGTCCACACAGTGTTTTTCTCCATATAACGTAACTGGTAATACACGAAACAGCAACCTTTTAGCGTCATCGGAGCAGCTAAGAACATTGTGGCTAGTTTCTGGCACATCACTTGTGTTCGGCTTTGGTGGTACAACAGATGGCTTTAAAATGTCTTCATGTAGTAATTTATTGTGTTTACGTTGGCACCCTTTTACTGGACAAATTTTCTTTCTACGGCACTCTCGAGTTGAATGACCAACGTTGAGGCATGAAAAACACGCATGAATCTTTTTCACCATATCCCAACGTTCTTCTACCTTAAGGTTTAAAAATTTGGAGCAATCATATATTCTATGGTTACCTTTACAAACAGAACATTGCTGAATTCTCTCAGCTGCGTGTAGTACTCTGCGTTTAGATTCATTATTAGAATCTTGTACTACGCAGATTAAATTAGCCACTTCACTCAACCATGAGCTGAAATGTTTGATTGTTGGATAAGGATGAATGTTAACTGCGATTCTGGCCCACTCCAAGCTCTTGCTCATAGGGAGTTTCAAAATGAGTTCCTCTAAGAGCATAGGTTTAGCAATGTGTTGTTCGCCATTCACAGATTTAAGAAACACTGACAAATTATTTACGGTTGTTGAAAACGAGACCAATTTTGCTAAATTGTTTTCAGTAATATACGGCACATCCCTTACTTTCTTCAGCTTGCTATGGATTAACTGCTCTGCCCTTCCAAAACGAAACTTTAATTGGTCTATGACAGCACCGACGTTATCAGGATGGATCAGTAAAGACTTTACCATTTCCTTAGCATACCCTCTTAAACATTTTTGCAACCTTTGATTATTTTCAAAGTTGGTGTATCCATATATTGCTGTCGATTGGGTATAAGCAGTATAGAACAATGGCCAGTCCTCTGGATCACCATTAAACTCCGGCAGGTCTTGTATTTTTCTTGGGATTATATAATCGTTTGGTATATTAAGTATTCCATTTGCATTCAAACTGCTAATTATTGGCTGTTGTTGTTGGTGTTGTTGTCGACTGGCTGCAGAAGATGGTGACATATAATCATTAGCTAAAGGAGTTATGTGTGTATTAAACGACGTTGACGTATGTTGCGTTGACGCCAACGCGGCAGCGCTAGAAGTTGACATAGGCTGTTGATTATGCATGTGTGCAGACGTATATGTTGATGTATTCGTGAGTTGCGAATTGCGGGATTCCATTGTTGTTGTATTTGTTAAATCAAAGGCGGAACTATTTGGCACATTTAAAAAAGTTTGGTTATGGTCACTTACCGTTTGTGATGGCTGTAAAGCAGATTCCAGTTGTTGGCACTTACTTCTACTTTATATTGTTATGTATGCATTAGTATATACACATACCACGCTATTCTTTTGCCTTAATATGTCATATGTCAATAAATGCTTAAAGTGCATTGCCCCACATGACGAGCAATCTATTTAATGAAAATACTCTATTAAATGAGTTCTAGTATTCTCGTCTTTCAAATTGTTTGCATTCCTTTCCTATGAATTGCTAGTAAGCTAGCAATTGGTAGCGGAGGATTAATTTCAGAATGACCTACATGTGTGGCATTTTGTTAATGCTAGACGTTTATGTACATGACTCATGTATGCATTACGTCTCCCAATCAAATATAAGCTTAAGTTAGAATAATGTTAAGATTAGTATTAAGACAGTAGTGAACTAATAAAGCATATATATTTTAAACCATTAATGACAACGCTTTTCAATTAAATTAAAAATAAAAACATTACATGGCGACCGTGACAGTGTTAAGCGGTTTTAAAACTTAAAATTAAAAATTTAAAATTAAAAATCTAACTTTGGACGAATTAATTTCATTAAAGTGTTAGTGCTTACAATCCACATGAATAAATATTATACGAATTTAGTTATTTATTTGATAACTGTCAAAAAAAAAAAAGTATATAAGTAAAACTTTAATACAGTCTTGTGTGATTATAAAATATAAATGAAAATTTTAGATTGAGGACGAAGATTTATAGTGATGTGTATGGTGTAACTTAAAACATTACTAAAATATTAAACTTGTTATGAAAGAAAAAATAACAAACATACATATACGTTAAAAGAACATCTTCATAAAATTAAAAAAAAAAAAACAAGGAATGAAGAAACAGTAAAAAAAACAAAAAAAAAGAAGATAAAAATAAAAACAGCAAAGCCAAACAAAACAAATGTGAACAGAACCAACTGAATTTAAAACAAAATGAAAATTGAACTAATTTCAACATAATTATAAAAAGCGAAGAAACAATCTTAAACAACATGAGGACACCTAGGAGTAGCATACCATATGAGGACACCTAGGAGCAGCATTTAAGGTACACAGCGTGAATAATACATAAGAGATATATATGTTAATAATTATCTACATTACAGTATTTATAATAGAATCATTATTAATTTACATATAGTAACTATTTTTTTTCTCTCTCATTGTAAAAAAATATCTACAAACGAAAAATTTTAAATAAAAATAAAATAATAAAAATATTACAAAATTATAAAAAAAAATATATATTACAAATTTCTTCTAGAAAGAGCTACGATTCCTAAAGGACCCTCTAGCTTCTGCTTTAGTATAAAACATATCGATTTGTAAAAAAAAGAGACAATATGACTTGGTGGAAAAATATTTTAAGAACAATTCCTATAGCCATAGCAGGTTACGAAGTAGGAAAAAGTAACGGTGACAATGAACAGAATAATAGGGAACTCGTAGAGACTATAAATTCATATACGAACAAATTACCAAATGATCCCAGAGATGACAAATTCGATAATTTTGAGGTAATAATTATAGTGTTGTTAGTTTTGCTGATGGTTGGTTTTGTTGCCAGACTAATATATACAATCTTCAATAGACGACAAATATAATTAATAATGCAATGGGAAAAGATATTGGAAAATATAAAACCACTGGAAGAGGAATTTAACAAATCTTTTAAATGTATAACTCAGAAAAGGACTATAAAGGAAGAGACATTAAACAAACATGTTAACATTTTAATAGACACATTTAACACTATTAGGGCTCAGCTACATAGACACTACAATATATACACGACATCCCACAGAGAAAAAGCTGACGAAATATTCCTAAAATTAAGGGATAAATTAATAAAAATATTTCATAAATACAACATAAACATTAAAGTGCCTCTAAATCTGAGTAGCGAAGTCAACAAAGATATAACAGAAACGGAAGATAGTGATCAGGAAGAAATAGATAGTGAGACAGAAATAGAGCAAGGGAAAAACAACTTGCATGCGACAAACAGAGAAACCCAAATAGGAGCAAATATGGATGTTACCTAATTCATTGACTTAACGTCAAAAATTTTGCCAGAATTCGATGGAAGATTTAAAAATCTTCAGAAATTTTTGGATGCACTGATACTTCTAAATAGCGTAAAGGAGACTCACGAACAATTAGCGGTGCAACTAATACACACTAAAATTAGTGGAAATACTCGGACTCAAATAAATGGCCTCAACACTATTGTTGAGATCATAAATAAACTTAAGGCAAATATAAAGGGTGATTCACCTGAAATTATTACTTCAAAATTAATGGCTACACGCCAATTGGGTAAGAGCACCATGGTTTACGCCCAAGAAATTGAAAACTTATGTAAATCCCTAAACACGGCTTATATTGCTGACGGTCTGTCCGAAGAAACCGCGAGCAAATATGCGTTGCAAGCTGCAGTTAAATCAGTAGTTAAAAATGTAAATTCAGACAGAACTAAACTTATCATAGAAGCGGGTACATTTACGAATGTAGAGCAGGTAGTAACCAAATTACTTAGCTCACAGCCTGAACAAAATCCAGCAAATTTATTGCACTTTACCCCAAACCAAAGCCAAGGATATCGAAACCGATTATGGAGGCATTCCGAAGCCGGTATGGAGGCAACAAATATCATTACAATCGAGGTAGTCATAATACCGGCACTATGCAAATAACCGTTCCAATAATAATCGCACACGCAACAATAATAACTATTTCCGCGGCAATAACAATTACAATAATAGCCGTAATTACGCTCATAACTACAACACACGCAATAACAACAGACCTCCTATTTCTAACAGAAATGTTCGCATAATTAATAGTGACGAACAGGGAAACGACAACGACCCCAGCAGCACCCATCTGGGGGAGAACTAAATTACAATAGTAGTACAAACGATAGCATTAGATCCGCAGTTCTAAATAATGGTAAAATTTATCACCTAAACCTAAACTTGTCAAGCTATTGCTCAATTAGAAACACACTAAGCAATGATATCAATACATTTTTAATAGACACTGGTGCAAGCGTATCGGTGGTAAAATATAGTTGCATCAGAACACAAGAAAATATAGATCCTTCATATAAAAGCAGGCTTACGGGCATAGGCGATAACCCAGTCTATACAAAAGGAAAAATTATAGGCCATTTGATTAAAGAAGATGCTTTCATCAAACATGATTTTCATATCGTTGATGACAACTTCCCAATACCCACTGATGCAATCCTGGGACTTGACTTTATTACAAAATTTAATTGCATCCTTGATTTTTGTGCGAGTAGCCAATTGCTGGTCCTAAGACCGAATGACCATCCAAATGAAATAATCTTCGACTTGAGGAATCAACCTTCTTCGGAGTATCTCTTATCAATACCGGCACGAAGTGAGGTAATTAGAAGATTGACTGTAGGGGCAAAGGATAATTATGTGTTTATCCCCAACCAGGAAATCGCTCCCGGAATATTTATTGCTAACACTATTACCTCCAATAAATCACCTTATGCACGTGTTATTAACACTACAGATAGGAATGCATTCATTTCTAACACAAAAATCACAACAGAAAATTTGAAGAATTACCATACAGTGCACAACCCGGTAAACCGAAATATGAACAGTGAAACAAGAAAAAGGAGAGTTTTGGAAAAATTACAAGCAAACTTCCCTACTTTCGCACATGACAATTTAACCAATCTGCGTTCAGAATACACAGATGTTTTCGGTCTGGAGTCTGAAAAAATATCATGCAATAATTTTTATGAACAGAAACTTAGGTTAAAGGATGATACACCAGTATACATAAAGAACTATAGAATCCCGGAAATCCAAAAATCGGAGATAAATAGCCAGGTGCAAAAACTTATCAATGATGAAATAGTAGAACCCTCCATGTCGGAATTTAACAGTCCGATATTGCTCGTTCCGAAAAAAACTCTTCCAAATAGTACCGAAAAAAGATGGCGACAAGTCATTGATTACAGGCAGGTTAACAAAAAGCTGATAGCTGACAAATTCCCTCTTCCCAGAATTGACGATATTTTAGATCAACTAGGAAGGGCCAAGTATTTTTCTTGTCTTGACCTAATGTCGGGTTTTCATCAAATAGAGCTAGAAGATAACTCTAGAGATATTACATCTTTCTCAACCAACACTGGTTCCTTCAGATTTAAGAGATTACCATACGGACTTAAAATTGCACCTAATTCTTTTCAACGTATGATGTCATTGGCCTTTGCTGGGCTAAAACCATCTCAAGCATTTCTATATATGGACGACCTGGTTGTCCTTGGATGCTCAGAAAATCATATGCTTAAGAACCTTAAAGATATTTTTGATATATGCAGAAAATTCAATTTAAAGCTACATCCTGACAAGTGTATATTTTTCAAACATCAGGTGACCTTTTTGGGTCACAAGTATACTGACAAGGGCATTTGCCCAGACGATGGAAAATTTAAAACAATAAAAAATTACCCTACACCCAGAAACGCCGATGATGCAAGAAGATTTATTGCCTTCTGTAACTATTACCGAAGATTCATACAAAACTTTGCGGAACACTCAATTCATCTCACAAGATTAACAAGGAAAAATACGCAATTTATTTGGCCAGAAGAATGTGAAAATGCATTTCAATATCTCAAGAATTCTCTACTAACGCCACAAATACTGCAATATCCAAACTATCAAAAGCAATTTTGCATAACAACGGATGCAAGCAAAAACGCCTGTGGAGCCATCCTTAGCCAGGACTACAATGGTATTCAATTGCCCGTGGCATTCGCCTTCAGAGCTTTTACGAAAGGTGAATCTAACAAATCAGTGATTGAACAGGAACTGACAGCTATACACTGGGCCATAAATTTCTTTAGGCCTTATGTCTACGGAAGAAAATTCCTAGTAAGAAGTGACCATAGACCATTGGTATACCTATTTTCAATGAAAAATCCCTCATCTAAACTCACGCGAATGAGATTAGACCTCGAGGAATATGATTTCTCTATAGAATATATACAGGGAAAACAAAACTGCGGAGCAGATGCTCTATCACGTATGAACTTCAGTGACATTAAAAATATGGGTGAAAACATTAATATATTAAAAGTCACTACACGACTACAAAATAAAAACAAAACTAATAATAATACTAATATAAATGATACGAATACTAATAACACTACTCAAACAATCCCTAAACCACGTGTATATGAAACTATTAACCAAAATGACGTGAGAAAATTAGTTCGTTTAAAGTTTACAACAAAATTAGATGCATTAAGGTGTTCACTAATAAAAGGTAAACGTGTTTTAACAAAAATCGCTATGGATGACCTTATTATTAATGGAAGGATTGATTTAGATCAATTTCTGCCAAGGCTCGAAAAGATAGCTAATAATGAGGGCATTCAAAAGTTGCAACTATCGCTAGGAGATATAATATTTAAAAATACTCGAGTAAATGAATTCAAAAAGATTGCGAACAATAAACTACAAAAATTAGAGATAGCGCTAACCCCAAGAGTAAGTGTAATAACAAATGAAGCAGAAAAACAGGAAATAATAAAGGTAAACCATGATGATCCACTGCTTGGTGGCCACCCAGGGATCACTAGATTATTAAAAAAACTAAGAAGAAACTATTACTGGAAGAATATGACCACACAGGTAACAAAATACGTTAAAAATTGCGTACACTGTCAATTAAACAAAATACGTCCTAAATATAGGGAGAATATGGCTATAACACCAACCTCAGCCAAACCTTTCGATATAATCATTGTAGACACGATAGGCCCATTTATAAAATCTAATACGGGTAATTAATATGCCATAACCATACTATGTGACCTATCAAAATATCTAATAGCCGTTCCTATACCCAATAAATCTGCAATAACCATAGCAAAGGCTATGTTTATGAATTGTATATTAAAATTCGGGCCCATGAAAACTCTGCTTACAGATATGGGCACGGAATATAAAAATCAAGTACTTGCCGAACTTTGCAAATTGATTAGAATAGAGCAACTTCACTCTACGGCATATCACCACGAAACCTTAGGTGCAGTTGAGCGATCTCATAGAACTCTCTCTAAACGAGTACCTGCGAACTTACTTATCATCAGACAGAACAGATTGGGACGAATGGGTACCTTTCTTTGAATTCGCTTGCAACACAACCCCGTTATCAGTACATGGTTACTGTCCATTTGAACTGGTGTTTGGTAAACCACCTACACCGCTCAACTTTCTTTTAAAGGGGGTGGTGGACCAAACATACAACATTGAAGCTTATGATAGAGAGGTTAAATATAGACTACAATTGGCACATGAAAGAGCCAGACTATTAATTGAGAAAACTAAGAATAGACAAAAGGAAAGATATGACAAAACGGCACACCCACATGACATACAAATAAATGACATGGTTTTGGTGGAGAACTTACCTGGCCACAAATTAGATCACTTATACATAGGGCCTTTTCAGGTCGTAGAAATAAAAGATAAAAATGTAGTAATAAGATTAAAGAATAACAAAACTTCCACTATTCATAAGAACAGAATAAAAATATTTCACAAAAATTAAATATTAATATTCCAGTATAAAATTAGGCGGATCCCCTAAAATTTTACTTTTAGTTAATTATTATAAAAATTAAAATTTATTACAAAAGAATGTATTAAAAGTATTTATAATTCATATAACTGACCTATAGTAACAAAAAAAAAAAAAAAAAAATAAATAAAATATATATATCTGTATATGAAAAAAAAAAATGTAGTATAAACAAATGTGTGTCAATGTACTTCTTATTATTAAAACAAAAATATCAAGTAACACAAAACAAATAAATGTATGTCAATACACTATAAATTAACAAAACACAATTCAACGTTATTATAATTAAACTAAGAAAAAAAAAAGAACACAACGGAGCATTCAATTATTTCGTTGGAAATTGTTAGGAATGATCTTGCAGTTGTCTGCATAATAGCAAGATCATTCTACTGCAAAGGGGGGGTGTTATGTATGCATGAGTATATACACATACCACGCTATTCTTTTGCCTTAATATATCATATGCCAATAAATGCTTAAAGCGCATTGCCCCACATGACGAGCAATCTATTTAATCAAAATACTCTATTAAATGAGTTCTAGTATTCTCGTCTTTCAAATTGTTTGCATTCCTTTCCTATGAATTGCTAGTAAGCTAGCAATTGGTAGCGGAGGATTAATTTCAGAATGACCTACATGTGTGGCATTCTGTTAATGCTAGACGTTTATGTACATGACTCATGTATGCATTACGTCTCCCAATCAAATATAAGCTTAAGTTAGAATAATGTTGAGATTAGTACTAAGACAGTAGTGAACTAATAAAGCATATATATTTTAAACCATTAATGACAACGCTTTTCAATTAAATTAAAAATAAAAACATTACACTATGAGTTGCGATTGGGTATCTGAAAGCTGGTGTTTCAAATACTGCAACTGCTTTTGCATGTCTGCTAGGAGGACGCTTTCTCTTGAGGTTGATGGCTGCATACTCATTGGGCTTGACTATCTTGTCGTCTCGGCATTATTTCCTTTTGGCGCTTCTGTGCTGGCAGCATTAGCACAAGAATTAGGATTTGAATCTGGCTGCATTTTTTGTTGTTGTGAAGAAGTTGGATTAGTTACAACAGTATCCGCGCTGGCTGTACTCCTCAAAAACGGTGGACTGCGAACTACTGGTGGAGGCATTTATTCCAACTTGTGTAGCTTTTCTATTTGACGACAAAAAACACAAGTACACGACACGTTGAGACACACAAATTTCCATAAAAAACGCGAAATAAAAATGTTACGGCTGTAACAGTTGTCCGAATAAGGAGGTTTGCGTTAAAAAATTTATGTTATTTTTTGACTTGCAAATAAATACAAAGTCGTTTATTTCTATAAATGAAAATTAGGATGTTTTACAAAAAAAAGAATATAAAGAAACAAACTTTACAACAGATACATACCGCAGCTTTACACCTCCTTGTTTAACGTTTGATGGACATATAAAAAGTATAATGGCGCTTATAATTCAACTGAGCTAGTTATAAATGAAAAATAGTCAAATAATAGATAATGGAACAAAGGAGGGTGCAATAACGCGGTATACAAAACAAAATGTCAAATAGCATGTTATTCACAATAATTAAACAGCTGAAGTACGATTTAACCCTTTAAGCGTTCTGCTACACTCCCACCCCCGTGGAGCGATTAGCTTCGCAACCATCTACATCCAAAACAGCTAATTTTTAAACAGCACGTTGCAGCACACCACTTGAAGTTTTGACATCCGCTCTACGAATGACTCCATCCGACCCAGTATACAAACGAGTGACCAAACCTCGCTGCCATTGATTTCTTAAAATATTAGGATCACAAACAAAAACAACACCCCCTTCTTTCATGGGCTTTGTTGGTTCGCACCACTTAACTCTTCGTGTTAGGGTTGGCAGATACTCTAAAACCCACCGCTTCCAAAATCTGTCTCTTAGGGCCTGCACAACACGCCACTGTTTCTTTAAGGAGAATATTTTCTTATCAGGAGCAGACACTTCAGGGGTTTGTGTAATGTTAGGCATACCCAGTATGCATCAACGGCCTAGAATTTACTATATTTTCAGCTTCGATAAAGAGCGACTGGAGTACATGTTCGGAGATCCATTTTTCATAGTTTGGCATAGGACTCGCTTGACGCACTGCACCAATTTTTTCCCATACCTCACCCTCAGAAGGGTTTGCTGGACAATTAAATACCCATTACATTCCCTTTGTAGACAATAATTTCTGAATTCGTTCTGCCTCAAAAACTTCCTCAAACATTTTTGCCTCTTCATTGGCGCCAACAAAATTTTTTTCCATTGTCGGACCTGATTCTAACTGGCACTCCTTTACGGTTCATAAAATTTTTTAAGGCGAGGATGCAAGAATCCGTTGACAAATCATAAGACAATTCAAGATGAATAGCGCGTATAGTTAAACAGGTGAACTACGCAACCCATCTTTTTTCAGTTCTACGTCCAACACTGACCGTCAATGGGCCAAAATAATCAAGTCCAGTGTATTTAAATGGAGTAATATGTGGTTCAAGTCGATCAAGTGGTAGTGCAAAGGGAGCGGCATTATTTTTCCTACAATTAAAACATTTGCTTACAACACATCTAAACAGGCGCCTTAGCTGTGGAATCCAAAACCTTTTGCGAATTTCGCAAATTGTGGCTTCGTGGTTCTGGTATTTCATTTCACAGTGAAAATGCATTACAAGAAGTCTTGTGATGTAATGATCTTTGGGCAAAATGATTGGGCGGCGGGTATTATAAGGTAGACTGCTAGCTGCGTCAATCCTTCCAAAAACCTTAAGTAGACCATCCTCATCTATATACGGCATCAAACTATTTAAGTTACTGGCTTTTGTTACTGGCTGTACCTTTTCAATGCATTTCTAATCTTCGGCAAATGATTCCCTTTGTATGCCTGCATATATTATTTTCTCGGCGTTTTCTTAATATTTAGATGTTATACCATGGCAGTCTAATTCACCACATCGTTTACGGCACAGGTCAATAAAACGAATAACTTGAGCAATGGTTCTTTTCAAGCGATTGTAAGGCGAAAAACGTTCAATATTTATGAATTCATTTTTAACAACTAAAAGTGAAACCTTTGGGTGAATTTCCTCCTCATATAGATCTTCAGGATCAAGAGCAACGGCATCATAATTTGGCCAGTCTTCTTCTTTTCGTTTCAGAAACGCAGGCCCGTTCAACCATCGACACGATGTAGAAAAATCAATATTTGCATAACATCTTGTGGCATCATCGGATACATTGTCTTTACTAAATACCCATTTCCAATTTTTCATATTAGTTGATGCCAGTATTTTTGCTATTCTATGCGCAACGTATGGTTTGTAATTTCTATGGCTGCTTGAAATCCATCTTAGGACTGTTTTTCAGTCGCTCCATATAATTGTCGAGTCTGGAACTATTTTGTGTTCACTCAGCACGTTTTGTTTAATTCTCGTTCCTAGAACGGCTGCCTGCAATTCTAAGCGAGGAATTGAGGTTTTGTTTAAAGGGGCACATTTTGTCTTCGAACATATAAAGCTAACGGCAATACTGCCATCTCCAATCTCCAGTAGGCGACTGCTGCAAAAGCTTCTTCACTGGCGTCTACGAAAATGTAAAATTGGATTTGATTGATTTTTCCTGGAGGGAAATAAAATCTTTGTAAACGAAATTTTGAAACATTTTTAAGTTGTTTACGCCACCGCCACCGCTCCCACGATATGTTTATGTCATCTGGTATTGGCTCATCCCACCGGATGGTTCGTTGCCAAATCTTACGAAGTATTAATTTACCACCAACAACATAATGGCTCAAAAATCCTAAAGGATCAAAAGTTGACATGATGATACTGAGTATTTGTCGGTTTGTGGGGTTTTTATCACCAGATATTACATCTTGCTCCACTTTTCTAAATGTTAAACTAAACATGAAGTAAAATGCTTTTCGCTCTTATGTCATTATCACTTTCAACAAGAGGAGCAGACCTTACGCCCATATTTTCAATATTGAAATAATTTTCGACCATCTTGAAAATCTCTTTTTCTTCCTTCACATGGGCGAAGAGGCATGAGTGTGGTGCGGGCGACAGTGACGTATATAGGCCGAAAACTACCCAACCTATGTTAGATGGCAACCCTAGACTAACATGGTCGAGGCCAATTAATAATTTCGGTACTATGTTTGTATATGGCTTAATTAAATCTTGACACGAATTTTTGAATATTTGTTTTATATCATACTCACTTAGGCTTTGCATTGGGAAGTTTAGATACGGCATAAAAATTTCTTAACAGGTGACTCTTCTTTTTGCCAACACCACTAACTCTAAAGTTGAAAGTCATTGACGGTTCCTTTGCAGACTGGCCACCAAACCACTGTATATTCAAATTATTACATTTTCCACGCACCCCAACATAGTCAGCAATTTCTTTGTCCAGCATAGTTATAGAAGAACCATCATCAAGTAAAGCGTAAATGTCCACACAGTGTTTTTCTCCATATAACGTAACTGGTAATACACGAAACAGCAACCTTTTAGCGTCATCGGAGCAGCTAAGAACATTGTGGCTAGTTTCTGACACATTACTTGTGTTCGGCTTTGGTGGTACGAGGGCTGCTCTATATATTTCTGGCCTAATAGTGAAAATGCGAATATTTATAATCAAAAATGGTTTTATTGTTTTTCAAAGTATTCTCCAGCATGATTTATACACTTTTGCATGCGCTCAAACCAGTTGTCGAAGCACTTTTTCCACTCCGATTGTGACACCTCTAAAACATGGTTTTTGAACACTTCAACAGCTTCTTCTGGCGACGAAAATCGTTGACCACGCATTTTTTTCTTGATGTGCGGAAACAAGAAGAAGTCATTAGGTGCCAAGTCAGGGCTGTACGGCGGAAGACCCATTAATTCGACGTTTTGGCCGGTCAAAAACGCTCTGGTTTGAGCCGATGTGTGAGAGCTCGCATTGTCATGGTGAACAATGATTCGTCTTCTTTTGTTGGTTTTTCGAATTTCTCCGATGACTTCAGGCAAACAAATTGTAATGTTCCACTCAGAAGTGACCGTCCTATGTTCCTCAAGCGGAACAGTCGCCACATGACCAGTTTTGCCAAAGAAACAGGCGACCATTTGCTTCGAAGTGCTTCTTCCACGAACAACTTTCGTTGGATTTTGCTCGTCTTTGAAGACCCACACGGTCGATATTTGTTTCGTTTCGGGCTCATACGCATAGATCCATGATTCGTCACCTGTGGCGATCTTATAAACGCCTTTTGAAGCACCGCAATCGTATTTTTGCAACATTTCTTTGCACCAATCGACACGAGCCTTTTTTTGAGCGACTTTCAAATTGTGCGGGATCCAACGAGAACAAACCTTTTTTACGGCCAGGTGTTCATGCAGTATCGAATGTATGCTGGTGGAAGAAATGTCCAAGGATGTCTCTATCTCTCGGTATATCGCGTGTCGATCTTGCATTATGAGTTCACGCACGGCATCAATGTTCCCTGGCACAACAGCCGTTTTTGGACGACCTTCACGGAATTCGTCTTTGAGCGAGCTTAGGCCACGATTAAATTCATTACACCAATTTTTCACAGTGCTATAGGATGGTGCTTCATCGCCATACAAAGATTTAAGTTCATCAATGCACTCTTGTCGTGATATTCCACGTCGAAAGTTGTGAAAAATGATGGCACGAAAATAATCACGAGTTAATTCCTTTTTTTTCTATATTAATTTTTTCAAGTCACTGTAAACAACACAAATAATGGTCGTGACAAACTTTCCAATGGAAATGTCAGATTGCACTTGACAGCACTCAGTGTTGCCAGGCCAGAAATATATATAGCAGCCCTCGTACAACAGATGGGTTTAAAATGTCTTCATGTAGTAATTTATTGTGTTTACGTTGGCACCCTTTTACTGGACAAATTTTCTTTCTACGGCACTCTCGAGTTGAATGACCAACGTTGAGGCATGAAAAACACGCATGAATCTTTTTCACCATATCCCAACGTTCTTCTACCTTAAGGTTTAAAAATTTGGAGCAATCATATATTCTATGGTTACCTTTACAAACAGAACATTGCTGAATTCTCTCAGCTGCGTGTAGTACTCTGCGTTTAGATTCATTATTAGAATCTTGTACTACGCAGATTAAATTAGCCACTTCACTCAACCATGAGCTGAAATGTTTGATTGTAGGATAGGGATGAATGTTAACTGCGATTCTGGCCCACTCCAACCTCTTGCTCATAGGGAGTTTTAAAATGAGTTCCTCTAAGAGCGTAGGGTTAGCAATGTGTTGTTCGCCATTCACATATTTAAGAAACACTGACAAATTATTTACGGTTGTTGAAAACGAGACCAATTTTGCTAAATTGTTTTCAGTAATATACGGCACATCCCTTACTTTCTTCAGCTTGCTATGGATTAACTGCTCTGCCCTTCCAAAACGAAACTTTAATTAGTCTATGACAGCACTGACGTTATCAGGATGGATCAGTAAAGACTTTACCATTTCCTTAGCATACCCTCTTAAACATTTTTGCAACCTTTGATTATTTTCAAAGTTGGTGTATCCATATATTGCTGTCGATTGGGTATAAGCAGTATAGAAAAATGGCCAGTCCTCTAGATCACCATTAAACTCCGGCAGGTCTTGTATTTTTCTTGGGATTATATAATCGTTTGGTATATTAAGTATTCCATTTGCATTCAAACTGTTAATTATTGGCTGTTGTTGTTGGTGTTGTTGTCGACTGGCTGCAGAAGATGGTGACATATAATCATTAGCTAAAGGAGTTATGTGTGTATTAAACGACGTTGACGTATGTTGCGTTGATGCCAACGCGGCAGCGCTAGAAGTTGACATAGGCTGTTGATTATGCATGTGTGCAGTCGTATATGTTGATGTATTCGTGAGTTGCGAATTGCGGGATTCCATTGTTGTAAAACCATTAAACATAAAAATGAAAGCGTTTAAATAATTTTTGGGTTTTAAGTGAATCTTTATTTTACAGCAAGTTAGCAATAGTTGCTTTCAGTTTTGCTTTATAATTTAGATTGCTCTTTTCTTAAAATTAATTCAGCTTATATACTACTTATGAGAAGATCCTAGATTTTAATTTCACTTGTTTTTCATTATCACTGTGGGAATGTTTTAGGAATTTAAATGTAATTAGATTATTCTTAAAAATATTTATTGTTTCCCACAGCGACTGGAATTTTGGTGTAACGTAATATGTATGTCTAATTTAATGTAAATAATTTTACTTGGTATTTTGGTCTTTAAGTGTGCCACACACACACATAGCAATAAAATCATTGTCACTTCAAGAGGTGTACAGGCGGCAGTATTTTAAAACAATTCACATGTGTTTGCCTGCCTTTGTTGATGAGTTTTTAAGTGACACATGACACTTGTTTGGCTATTTAAAAGAATGCCTTTAAAATAATTAAATCTTTAACGTTGGTGTGGTTTAAAAGAATTAAATCATATTATGCTACACCTCCATTTTTCGCAAGAATGTTCATATAACGATAGTTTTATGTACATTCTTTTACAAAATGTCTCTATTTTATAAGAAAAATTAAAAAATAAGGTTCTTAACTATTTATTTTTATTTTGTATTTGCTTATTAACAATCATGATTGCTTAACTAAAGGTTTTTACTATGTATTATTTTTTATAATATACCTTAAGTCTATTCTTATGTACTATTTGTTTTTTATTGTTTTTCTACTATAGTAACATTATTTCTTACGTCTATGTTCTTAATTTCAAATGATCCCTTGTAGTTTGGTTCTACTTTGTGACCTGCTTCGTTTCTAAGTAAAACTAAATCTCCTATTTTTAAATTGTATTCTAAAGGTACGGTCACATATGACAAATATTTGCCTAAAATTTCTTTGCTGTTGTTTGGCCTAAATTTTTTCAAAACAATACAAAATTTATTTTGTGGTCACACTGCGCTCATTTATTTGCCTATTTTTATTTGTTAAAACAGCTATGAAGTAATGTCAAATAAAATACAGGCAAACATGTTTTATGTGCGGTCACATTTAAAATAATATTTGCCTTAAAAATATATTCGATCAAACCGAAAAAAAACATAAATTTATTTGCTCACAAACTGCTGCGCATGGGATGTCTTCAATGCCATTCAATTTCTTCGGCATTATTTCAAAGTTATTGCAAAGAAAACGTGTAAAATATTATTAAATGCTAATTACAAATGAAGAAAAATAGTTGCTACTCTTAAATATTTATTTTCAGTACAATATACATAAGTTCAAAACAAACAAACAATAACCATTTGTAGGCGGAACAAAAATGTACAACTGTAGAAAATTTTTTTCCATCTAGGCACTTTGGGCGCATCATTTTAAAAGTCTCAAATGAAGTGTTTATTCTCTTCCTATAATATACTTTTCCTATGCCTTGTACGAGAAATTAAATCCCACTTTTTTGAAATAAAAATATAATATCCACCGCTGATAGCCATAAACTATAAAAGTTGGTCCAATAATGGTGGCTAATATTATATTTATGCACCCGCATGTATTATTTATAGAGATTCCATTAAAATAACTATTACACATAATGGCAATGTGAGAAGAAAGTATATAATGAATAACTCCCATGTATGAAAGTTCCAAATAAAAAAAGCCAAGCAACAATATCAAATTTTTCATATTCTATGCTATAAAGAAGCTCCAAAAGGTGTTTTAAAGAAGGAGCACAATAAGAGGATGAAGCTAAATAGGAATTAGATTCCACTTTTTAACAATAACTTATAATATTCATTCATTACATTTTTTTGATTAAAATTTCTAAAAACTTTTAATTTATTTAATATATTTTTCAAACTACAGCTGTTTTTTTTGTTTACTTGATATGAGTGTAGACAAATAATATGTGGAAATAAAAAGTCGCTTAAATTAAAAAGCCTATTTCACAAAGAATCAAACTACAAATATGCAAAATTTTTATTGGGATACAAAGTTCTACAATTTTTAAGAAATTTTAATATTTCAGATTTCGGGAAATAGAGGAAAAACTCTTGTACATATAGTTTTTAAAAATGGTTACATTATAACATACCGGCAAACGAATATATTTATATTAAAAAAATCTGTTTATATTAATTGCAAAAATAATCTTTCAGCTTAGTACTTATAGAACATACATCTTTTGATTGCAAATCGAAACAGAACAGTTTGAGTGCTTAAAATGGATATTCACTAATGACTCTTAGCTCTAGTAAGGCGGAAGAATTATTTTGGTTTTGTTTTGCACATAGCCGACTTTTTTCGTCTCTTTAAGCAGTTAAAATGCGTGGGCACTGTGTTTCTTGTTTAATATAATTTAACCGATATTGATTCTTAAAGTGAAAGCATGTTGCTTGTTGTCATATATAACTTCATTTATCAATAAGCATTTTAAAACAAAATGCATCTCAACCTTATCATAGGTTTATGTGCAGATATATAACAGTATATAATTTACAACTTTAAACTTTAACTTAACATTAATTTAGCGGAAACGCAAATTTTCAAGTTATGTAATTCCTTGCGACTGTACTTCAACCAATACTTAACTAAAAATTTATAAAAGAAGATTTAATAATCCCTTTTTTACATACAATTTTGAAACTTTGCACCATTCTGAGGCGAAAATGTCGAAATATACCTAATTATATATAAAATACTTTGATGATATATAACTCGAAAAATATGTGGCCCGACAACTTTTTTAATTTACTATTTCTTCCAAAAATTGCACTTTATTATTTTTTATCTATAATTTTATTATTAATTGCTTACAGTATTTTGTTTTTATTTAGTACACATATAAGTTTAAAATTATCAGCGAGTTTTTCCGAAACTTAATAATTTAGTTTAAATACTGGGCAACATTGGTGATACAGCTGTTATTTGTCTCTGTTTGTTCTTACAAAAACTTTGTAAGAACAAATATTTATTTGCCTAAAAATGAGTCAAATATTTGACGTCGAGTGGTCACACTATGTTCACATTAGAAGCATTTTTGTTTACTGGCAAATAATTTTATTTGCCCAAAATCAGCTGTGATGTTATTTGCTTCTAATAAATATTTTGTGGTCAGACTACGGCAAATAAATATTTGCCGATTTCAGTCAAATGTTTGACTAATGTGACCGTACCTTAAGCTACTTTTATCGTAGTTTTGTTTTTGCTTAATTTTATTCCTATCTAATAATTGTTGGGCCCTCTTATATGCTACTTCTAATCTATATTTTGCCTCTTTGGCGTAATTGTCTATATTATACAACGGATTTATTTTGTCAACTTTATTGAATTGTTCAAACTTGTTAGGAAGTTTTGAAAAAACTAGCTCATATGGACAGTAGTTGTGGACTGTTGATGGTGTTGTATTAAAACAATACGTAAAATATTTTAACCATTCGTCCCAATCTGTCTTGTCAACTTTAATGTAAGAGCGCACGTACTCATTAAAAGTTCTGTGGCTTCTTTCTATTGTTCCTAACGTTTGGTGGTGATAAACTGTGGAAGTTAGTTTTTCTATCTTTAAAAATTTACAAATTTCCTGTAATGTTTCATTTGTATACTCAGTGCCCATGTCCGAGATGAATGTCTTCATTGGACCGTAGGTGAGTATGAAATTTTCAAAAATTGCTTTAGCGACTGTTTTTGCGCTTTTGTCCCGTATTGGTATAGTAACTAAGTATTTAGTTAAGTCACATATTAGTGTGACAGCATATTCATTTCCGTAAATTGACTTTGGAAATGGACCTATTGTGTCTACATACACCGTGTTAAATGGTTTATCTGGTGTTTCTGTAATAGTCATTGGACTCTTTAAATGTTTTGTTGTTTTTGATGTTTGACATTTATGACATGATTTTACATAATTTGATATATCCTTAGACATATTTTTCCAATAAAAGTATCGTTTTATTTTTTCTATTGTTCTATAAATTCCACAATGTCCTCCTTCTATGGGATCATCGTGATATTTCAGCATTATTTCGAGAATTGCCTTGGCATTCTTACTATCAATTTGGGTCACCTCATTTAGTAGCGCTACTTTAATATTCTTTAATATTTTATTGCCCATTATTTTAAATTCATTAATTGAGATAAATTCAAAAATTTTCTCACTAGGTGCCACTTGTAATTTACTTATATTATGCTTACCGGCCACATATTCGAGCCTAGGGAGAAATTGTCCTAAGTCAAAGTTCCCTTTAGTAAACAAATCATTAATTTGTATATATGTTACTATAGATTTTCCTCGTTTGATGTAGCATCTTCCGGGGAAAGTCTTAAGTTTATAATATTTTCTGACGTCAGTGTTGTTTAATGGTACATATATACTGGGCTCATTATTTTTATTATTATTATTATGCTGATTATTTATAATATTTCTATTATTTTTATTTTCTTTGTTATTTGTCATCGATCTAGTCGTGACTCTTAATATAGAACAAATTTTAATACTCATGTCTTTTAGGTCATTTATGATTATTCTTGAAAGTGCGTCGGCAACATAATTATCTTTTCCCCTAAGGTACTCAACTGTAAAATTGTATTCCTCTAGATCAAGTCTCATTCTTGTTAATTTTGAACTTGGATTTTTCATTGAAAATAGATAAGATAGCGGTCTGTGGTCAGTACGAACAAGAAAATGTTTTCCATATATGTATGGTCTGAAGTGTGTTATAGCCCAATGTATGGCAGTTAATTCTTGTTCGATTGTTGATTTGTTGCTTTCGCCTTTAGTGAACGTTTTTGAGGCGTATGCAATGGGTAAATGTTTACCATCATATTCTTGGGTTAGTACTGCTCCACAAGCGAATTTACTTGCATCTGTAGTAATGCAAAATTCTTTTGTGAAATCTGGGTATTGCAGTAAGGTGGGGCTCATTAATGCTTATTTCAAATACTTAAACGCAAACTCACAATCTTTTGTCCATTCGAATTTAACATTTTTCTTGGTTAGTCTTGATAGGTGTCTGGAATATTCAGAAAAATGTTTTATAAATCTTCGATAGTAATTACAAAATGCGATAAATCTTTTTGCACTATCCGCATCTGTTGGTGTTGGATAATTTTTATATTATTGAATATTTACTATCATCTGGTAATATTCCTCTATCTGTACATTTATGACCAAGATATGTAACTTCTTTCATGAAGAATGAACATTTTTCAGGATGTAATTTTAGGTTGAATTTGCGACATAAGTCGAAGACGTTTTGTAGATTTGAAAGCATGTGTTTCTCAGAACACCCCAGTACGCCCAAGTCATCCATGTAAAGGAATGCTTGATCGGGTTTTAATCCACTGAATGCAAGTGTCATCATTCTTTGAAAAGAATTGGGAGCAATTTTTAAGCCGTATGGTAACCTTGTGAATCTGTAAGAACCATTTGTTGTTGAAAATGATGTTAAGTCTCGTGAATTTTTATCTAAGGGTATTTGATGAAATCCTGACATTAAGTCAAGACAAGAAAAATATTTAGCTCTTCCTAACTGATCCAGAATATCATCTATTCTTGGTAATGGAAATTTATCTGCTACTAATTTATTGTTTATTTGCCTATAATCTATCACGAGTCGCCACCTTTTGCCTTCTGAATTAGGTAGTGATTTCTTTGGTACTAACAGAATTGGACTGTTATATTCAGAGTATGAAGGTTCCACTATTCTGTCTTTTATTAAATTTTTGACCTGTTTATCTATTTCCTCTTTGTGTGAATGTGGGATTCTATAGTTTTTAATGTATACAGGTGTTGTATCTTTTACTCTCAACTTTTGTTCGTAGAAATTATTTGTTGTTATTTTTTTCTGATTCTAAACCGAAAATATCACAATATGAACTACAAAGTTTTGTTAATATATTTTTAAATTGTTCAGGAAAGTTTTTCTCTAGAATTTTTAAGATTTTATTGTTTCTTTCAATATTTGACCTTGATTTATTGTTAAATATGTTATAGTTTGAGATGTTTTCGGTTTTTATATTAATTTGGTTAAATTTACTGATAGTATTGTTAGTGTTTAATATACGAATAAAAGCTTTATTTGTTGTTACTATTGTGTTTGCAATAAAAATACCTGGTTCTATTTCTTGGTTAGGAATTAATAATTCGGTTTCTGTAGATAATATTTTAACCTGGCGTATAACTTCTGACCTTGGTGGCAGAATTATATCATCACCATTATTTTGAATTGGTATTTCTATTGGTTGGTTAATGTAAGAAGGGCGTAGGACAAAGTGATCATATGTGTTGTTGAAATCTAAAATACAGTTATATTTTTTAATAAAGTCCATACCAATAATTCCATCACATGGTATGGGAAAATCATTTTTAACAACTTGGAAAATGTGTGGAATTAGCCAATTTTTGTGTTTTAAGTCAGAAAATATGTTTCCAAGTGATCGTATTTTACCTTGTCCTATTCCGCTTAGAGTTGTTATGTTGTTAGTATTTATTTTATTTATAGGGACGTGTGTTAGTTTTATTAGTGAAATGTCAGCTCCTGTATCTATTAGTAGGGTTATTGGTGTATTGGTTTTGTCTATTAAAAAATTTACGCAGTAACATAAATTGAGATTAAGATTGTATATTTTGTTATTTATAGAATTTCTCTTAGGGGATTTTGTTGGTTTTCCGAATCAATTTGGTTTGATTCTGTTGCTCTTACGTAGTTTCCGTTTCTACGATAATTGTTAGGTCGTTGACTGTACCTATTATTAGTATTATTATTGTTATTATTATTATTATGTGACTGCCTATTACTGTTAAAAGATAGTCTATTGTTTATATTATTATTTCGTGGGAAATTATTTCTTCCACGATAGGTATTTCCACGGAAAGAATTGTACCTATTATTTTGTCTTTGCCGGTAGTATAATATAGCATTTTGTTGTCCAGTTGCTTCTGTGCAACTGTTGACAAATTTGCTTATAGCATCATTCATGCTATTAAACTGTCCATAATAAGCTTTACCTTATCGATGGTGCAGTTTTTGGTAAGTGCTTTAACAGCAACTTGTGTAGAATATTTTGTGGCTAATTCGCATGTTAATCCATCGGAAATGTATGCATTTTCCAAGGATTTAGATAAATTTTCAATTTCACTACAATATGCGTTAGCCGTTTTATTATTTTGTTTAATATTCATAATTTTTGCAGTGAGAACTTCTACTGATTCTCCTTTGACTGAAGTTTTTAATTTTTGAATGATTTCGCTTATGGTCTTTTCACCGCTTATTAGGTTTCTTGCAGTACCCTTCAACTTTGTTTTAATTAGTGAGACTGCAGTTGACTCATGAGCTCCTTGTATTGTATTTACTAGGTGTAAAGAGTCAATAAATGACGGAAGATTTTCTGACTTACCGTCAAATTCTGGAATCAGCTTTGAAGCTGTGTTCAAAAATTCGACTACCGTTTGACTCATATTGTTTTCCGTGCAAATTTCGATGTTTACGTTTTCGTGTATTGTATTCGGTAACTCAATATCTATACCCTTTTTGGTTGCTATTTTCGTTACACGAATGGTTAAATCAAGAAAAAACGCATCAGCAGCTCTTTGGTGAGCTGTTGTCAGTCTTTTCTAATTTACGTTAAATAATATTCTTATTTCTTCTAAATATTGTAATAAGTTTTTTAGATGGTACTTGACTGTTTCATTTTTTATTGGTCTATCTTGATTTAAACATTTGTATGAACGCTCAAAATTTTCTTTAATATTTCTAGCTTTTTGTAGTATATCTTTCCAGTCCATTAAAGCAAACTAAATTTTATCTAAATCATTTGCTCTACTAGCATATTTCTTTCTAAGCGATCTTTTGTGAAATATATATAGTTTAAGAGCTAAGTTTATTGCTGCTATAATTACTAACATCAATGTTAAAACCCATAATGAATTAATTTCTTTACTATTGTCTACAATTTCTACTTTATTTATTACGTTAACGTTTGGGTTTTCTATTTTTGACTCAGTTTTACCCATTTTGAATACCAATATTAATTTAATTTTCTTTATTTTCTACTTCAAATTTTTCTGACCATCTAATTGCAGCTATTGTTTCTTCTTCTAATCGAGTTTTATCAGTAATATCCTCCTCTGTGGGAGTTCCTTGTAACCCTATTAGTTTCCAGTAGCTTGTTAGCCATTCAATTTGATTTTGTAAAGAAGGTTCTGGTGATATGCTATTCCACCTAATCGGATTCTTTGCCCTACTTTTGGCCCTACTCCTGTTCATATTAAAGAGAAATTTGTACAAGGACCGTTAAAAAAAAAATTTTAATAAATTTATGTATATCACATATATATTATGGATATATTTTCTTTTCTTTTTTAAAAAAATTTAAATCTTATTATATATATGTTGTTGACATTTTTATTTTTATTTTGTTTTGTGGCTTAATAACTTAAGTTATTTAAAAATTTTTTTTTGTTTTTTTTTTTTTTTGAATTTCCTTTATTCTACGTCTTGTGTCTGCTATTTCTATTAAAATTTTTTCTAGTTCTCTGCCCGTGGCGTAGGTTTGTTGATGTCGCAGTGCTCTTAGTTGCACTTTTAAGATGTTCCTTCTTCCCCCTCTGGATTTTTTAGTGTTGGGTAGCGGAAAAATCGGATATTTTACTTCTGGAACTTTCGGTTGAAGTGTTTTTGGCCGTGGTCCTACTGCTAGTATTGACGGCTTGTTTGTTGGGTCCTCACCCTCTTTTAGCAGTGCCTTCCACCTGGCTTCTACCTCTCGGATGTTCTGAAGGATTTCTTCTAGGCTTTCTTCCATAAAACAGCCTATTTTATAATATTCCTTCTAGTGAATGATTAATTTTTAAAATAGGGATCCAACTAAGCTTAAGCTCTCTCTGTTGGATCCTATTATCCTTTTATCCAAAATAAGGATAAGCAATATTTGCTATTTTTCCTTATTAAGAATCTGGCAGGATCGCCATAAAACCATTAAACATAAAAATGAAAACGTTTAAATAATTTTTGGGTTTTAAGTGAATCTTTATTTTACAGCAAGTAAGCAATAGTTGCTTTCAGTTTTGCTTTATAATTTAGATTGCTCTTTTCTTAAAATTAATTCAGCTTGTATACTACTTATGAGAAGATCCTAGATTTTAATTTCACTTGTTTTTCATTATCACTGTGGGAATGTTTTAGGAATTTAAATGTAATTAGATTATTCCTAAAAATATTTATTGTTTCCCACAGCGACTGGAATTTTGGTGTAACGTAATATGTATGTCTAATTTAATGTAAATAATTTTGCTTGGTATTTTGGTCTTTAAGTGTGCCACACACACACATAGCAATAAAATCATTGTCACTTCAAGAGGTGTACAGGCGGCAGTATTTTAAAACAATTCACATGTGTTTGCCTGCCTTTGTTGATGAGTTTTTAAGTGACACATGACACTTGTTTGGATATTTAAAAGAATGCCTTTAAAATAATTAAATCTTTAATGTTGGTGTGGTTTAAAAGAATTAAATCATATTATGCTACAGTTGTTGTATTTGGCGGAACTATTTGGCACTTTTAAAAAAGTTTGGTTATGGTCACTTACCGTTTGTGATGGCTGTAAAGCAGATTCCAGTTGTTGGACTTACTTCTACTTTCTATTGTTATGTATGCATTAGTATATACACATACCACGCTATTCTTTTGCCTTAATATGTCATATGTCAATAAATGCTTAAAGTGCATTGCCCCACATGACGAGCAATCTATTTAATCAAAATACTCTATTAAATGAGTTCTAGTATTCTCGTCTTTCAAATTGTTTGCATTCCTTTCCTATGAATTGCTAGTAAGCTAGCAATTGGTAGCGGAGGATTAATTTCAGAATGACCTACATGTGTGGCATTTTGTTAATGCTAGACGCTTAAGTTAGAATAATGTTAAGATTAGTATTAACACAGTAGTGAACTAATAAAGCATATATATTTTAAACCATTAATGACAACGCTTTTCAATTAAATTAAAAATAAAAACATTACATGGCGACCGTGACAGTGTTAAGCGGTTTTAAAACTTAAAATTAAAAATTTAAAATTAAAAATCTAACTTTGGACGAATTAATTTCATTAAAGTGTTAGTGATTACAATCCACATGAATAAATATTATACGAATTTAGTTATTTATTTGATAACTGTCAAAAAAAAGTATATAAGTAAAACTTTAATACAGTCTTGTGTGATTATAAAAATATAAATGAAAATTTTAGATTGAGGACGAAGATTTATAGTGATGTGTATGGTGTAACTTAAAACATTACTAAAATATTAAACTTGTTATGAAAGAAAAAATAACAAACATACATATACGTTAAAAGAACATCTTCATAAAATTAAAAAAAAAAAAAACAAAACAAGGAATGAAGCAACAGTAAAAAAAAAGAATATAAAAATAAAAACAGCAAAGCCAAACAAAATAAATGTGAACAGAACCAATTGAATTTAAAACAAAATGAAAATTGAACTAATTTCAACATAATTATAAAAAGCGAAGAAATATGAGGACACCTAGGAGCAGCATTTAAGGTACACAGCGTGAATAATACATAAGAGATATATATGTTAATAATTATCTACATTACATTATTTATAATAGAATCATTATTAATTTACATATAGCAACTATTTTTTTTTCTCTCTCATTGTAAAAAAATATCTACAAACGAAAAATTTTAAATAAAAATAAAATAATAAAAATATTACAAAATTATAAAAAAAAATATATATTACAAATTTCTTCTAGAAAGAGCTACGATTCCTAAGGGACCCTCTAGCTTCTGCTTTAGTATAAAACATATCGATTTGTAAAAAAAAAAAGAAAAATAAAAAGAGACAATATGACTTGGTGGAAAAATATTTTAAGAACAATTCCTATAGCCATAGCAGGTTACGAAGTAGGAAAAAGTAACGGTGACAATGAACAGAATAATAGGGAACTCGTAGAGACTATAAATTCGTATACGCACAAATTACCAAATGATCCCAGAGATGACAAATTCGATAATTTTGAGGTAATAATTATAGTGTTGTTAGTTTTGCTGATGGTTGGTTTTGTTGCCAGACTAATATATACAATCTTCAATAGACGACAAATATAATTAATAATGCAATGGGAAAAGATATTGGAAAATATAAAACCACTGGAAGAGGAATTTAAAAACTTTTAAATGTATAACTCAGAAAAGGACTATAAAGGAAGAGACATTAAACAAACATGTTAACATTTTAATAGACACATTTAACACTATTAGGGCTCAGCTACATAGACACTACAATATATACACGACATCCCACAGAGAAAAAGCTGACGAAATATTCCTAAAATTAAGGGATAAATTAATAAAAATATTTCATAAATACAACATAAACATTAAAGTGCCTCTAAATCTGAGTAGCGAAGTCAACAAAGATATAACAGAAACGGAAGATAGTGATCAGGAAGAAATAGATAGTGAGACAGAAATAGAGCAAGGGAAAAACAACTTGCATGCGACAAACAGAGAAACCCAAATAGGAGCAAATATGGATGTTACCAAATTCATTGACTTAACGTCAAAAATTTTGCCAGAATTCGATGGAAGATTTAAAAATCTTCAGAAATTTTTGGATGCACTGATACTTCTAAATAGCGTAAAGGAGACTCACGAACAATTAGCGGTGCAACTAATACACACTAAAATTAGTGGAAATACGCGGACTCAAATAAATGGCCTCAACACTATTGTTGAGATCATAAATAAACTTAAGGCAAATATAAAGGGTGATTCACCTGAAATTATTACTTCAAAATTAATGGCTACACGCCAATTGGGTAAGAGCACCATGGTTTACGCCCAAGAAATTGAAAACATGTAAATCCCTAAACACGGCTTATATTGCTGACGGTCTGTCCGAAGAAACCGGGAGCAAATATGCGTTGCAAGCTGCTGTTAAATCAGTAGTTAAAAATGTAAATTCAGACAGAACTAAACTTATCATAGAAGCGGGTACATTTACGAATGTAGAGCAGGTAGTAACCAAATTACTTAGCTCACAGCCTGAACAAAATCCAGCAAATTTATTGCACTTTACCCCAAACCAAAGCCAAGGATATCGCAACCGATTATGGAGGCATACCGAAGCCGGTATGGAGGCAACAAATATCATTACAATCGAGGTAGTCATAATACCGGCACTATGCAAATAACCGTTCCAATAATAATCGCACACGCAACAATAATAACTATTTCCGCGGCAATAACAATTACAATAATAGCCGTAATTACGCTCATAACTACAACACACGCAATAACAACAGACCTCCTATCTCTAACAGAAAAGTTCGCATAATTAATAGTGACGAACAGGGAAACGACAACGACCCCAGCAGCACCCATCTGGGGGAGAACTAAATTACAATAGTAGTACAAACGATAGCATTAGATCCTCAGTTCTAAATAATGGTAAAATTTATCACCTAAACCTAAACTTGTCAAGCTATTGCTCAATTAGAAACACACTAAGCAATGATATCAATACATTTTTAATAGACACTGGTGCAAGCGTATCGGTGGTAAAATATAGTTGCATCAGAACACAAGAAAATATAGATCCTTCATATAAAAGCAGGCTTACGGGCATAGGCGATAACCCAGTCTATACAAAAGGAAAAATTATAGGCCATTTGATTAAAGAAGATGCTCTCATCAAACATGATTTTCATATCGTTGATGACAACTTCCCAATACCCACTGATGCAATCCTGGGACTTGACTTTATTACAAAATTTAATTGCATCCTTGATTTTTGTGCGAGTAGCCAATTGCTGGTCCTAAGGCCGAATGACCATCCAAATGAAATAATCTTCGACTTGAGGAATCAACCTTCTTCGGAGTATCTCTTATCAATACCGGCACGAAGTGAGGTAATTAGAAGATTGACTGTAGGGGCAAAGGATAATTATGTGTTTATCCCCAACCAGGAAATCGCTCCCGGAATATTTATTGCTAACACTATTACCTCCAACAAATCACCTTATGCACGTGTTATTAACACTACAGATAGGAATGCATTCATTTCTAACACAAAAATCACAACAGAAAATTTGAAGAATTACCATACAGTGCACAACCCGGTAAACCGAAATATGAACAGTGAAACAAGAAAAAGGAGAGTTTTGGAAAAATTACAAGCAAACTTCCCTACTTTCGCACATGACAATTTAACCAATCTGCGTTCAGAATACACAGATGTTTTCGGTCTGGAGTCTGAAAAAATATCATGCAATAATTTTTATGAACAGAAACTTAGGTTAAAGGATGATACACCAGTATACATAAAGAACTATAGAATCCCGGAAATCCAAAAATCGGAGATAAATAGCCAGGTGCAAAAACTTATCAATGATGAAATAGTAGAACCCTCCATGTCGGAATTTAACAGTCCGATATTGCTCGTTCCGAAAAAAACTCTTCCAAATAGTACCGAAAAAAGATGGCGACAAGTCATTGATTACAGGCAGGTTAACAAAAAGCTGATAGCTGACAAATTCCCTCTTCCCAGAATTGACGATATTTTAGATCAACTAGGAAGGGCCAAGTATTTTTCTTGTCTTGACCTAATGTCGGGTTTTCATCAAATAGAGCTAGAAGATAACTCTAGAGATATTACATCTTTCTCAACCAACACTGGTTCCTTCAGATTTAAGAGATTACCATACGGACTTAAAATTGCACCTAATTCTTTTCAACGTATGATGTCATTGGCCTTTGCTGGGCTAAAACCATCTCAAGCATTTCTATATATGGACGACCTGGTTGTCCTTGGATGCTCATATGCTTAAGAACCTTAAAGATATTTTTGATATATGCAGAAAATTCAATTTGAAGCTACATCCTGACAAGTGTATTTTTTTCAAACATCAGGTGACCTTTTTGGGTCACAAGTATACTGACAAGGGCATTTGCCCAGACGATGGAAAATTTAAAACAATAAAAAATTACCCTACACCCAGAAACGCCGATGATGCAAGAAGATTTATTGCCTTCTGTAACTATTACCGAAGATTCATACAAAACTTTGCGGAACACTCAATTCATCTCACAAGATTAACAAGGAAAAATACGCAATTTATTTGGCCAGAAGAATGTGAAAATGCATTTCAATATCTCAAGAATTCTCTACTATCGCCACAAATACTGCAATATCCAAACTATCAAAAGCAATTTTGCATAACAACGGATGCAAGCAAAAACGCCTGTGGAGCCATCCTTAGCCAGGACTACAATGGTATTCAATTGCCCGTGGCATTCGCCTTCAGAGCTTTTACGAAAGGTGAATCTAACAAATCAGTGATTGAACAGGAACTGACAGCTATACACTGGGCCATAAATTTCTTTAGGCCTTATGTCTACGGAAGAAAATTCCTAGTAAGAAGTGACCATAGACCATTGGTATACCTATTTTCAATGAAAAATCCCTCATCTAAACTCACGCGAATGAGATTAGACCTCGAGGAATATGATTTCTCTATAGAATATATACAGGGAAAACAAAACTGCGGAGCAGATGCTCTATCACGTATGAACTTCAGTGACATTAAAAATATGGGTGAAAACATTAATATATTAAAAGTCACTACACGACTACAAAATAAAAACAAAACTAATAATAATACTAATATAAATGATACGAATACTAATAACACTACTCAAACAATCCCTAAACCACGTGTATATGAAACTATTAACCAAAATGACGTGAGAAAATTAGTTCGTTTAAAGTTTACAACAAAATTAGATGCATTAAGGTGTTCACTAATAAAAGGTAAACGTGTTTTAACAAAAATCGCTATGGATGACCTTATTATTAATGGAAGGATTGATTTAGATCAATTTCTGCCAAGGCTCGAAAAGATAGCTAATAATGAGGGCATTCAAAAGTTGCAACTATCGCTAGGAGATATAATATTTAAAAATACTCGAGTAAATGAATTCAAAAAGATTGCGAACAATAAACTACAAAAATTAGAGATAGCGCTAACCCCAAGAGTAAGTGTAATAACAAATGAAGCAGAAAAACAGGAAATAATAAAGGTAAACCATGATGATCCACTGCTTGGTGGCCACCCAGGGATCACTAGATTATTAAAAAAACTAAGAAGAAACTATTACTGGAAGAATATGACCACACAGGTAACAAAATACGTTAAAAATTGCGTACACTGTCAATTAAACAAAATACGTCCTAAATATAGGGAGAATATGGCTATAACACCAACCTCAGCCAAACCTTTCGATATAATCATTGTAGACACGATAGGCCCATTTATAAAATCTAATACGGGTAATTAATATGCCATAACCATACTATGTGACCTATCAAAATATCTAATAGCCGTTCCTATACCCAATAAATCTGCAATAACCATAGCAAAGGCTATGTTTATGAATTGTATATTAAAATTCGGGCCCATGAAAACTCTGCTTACAGATATGGGCACGGAATATAAAAATCAAGTACTTGCCGAACTTTGCAAATTGATTAGAATAGAGCAACTTCACTCTACGGCATATCACCACGAAACCTTAGGTGCAGTTGAGCGATCTCATAGAACTCTCTCTAAACGAGTACCTGCGAACTTACTTATCATCAGACAGAACAGATTGGGACGAATGGGTACCTTTCTTTGAATTCGCTTGCAACACAACCCCGTTATCAGTACATGGTTACTGTCCATTTGAACTGGTGTTTGGTAAACCACCTACACCGCTCAACTTTCTTTTAAAGGGGGTGGTGGACCAAACATACAACATTGAAGCTTATGATAGAGAGGTTAAATATAGACTACAATTGGCACATGAAAGAGCCAGACTATTAATTGAGAAAACTAAGAATAGACAAAAGGAAAGATATGACAAAACGGCACACCCACATGACATACAAATAAATGACATGGTTTTGGTGGAGAACTTACCTGGCCACAAATTAGATCACTTATACATAGGGCCTTTTCAGGTCGTAGAAATAAAAGATAAAAATGTAGTAATAAGATTAAAGAATAACAAAACTTCCACTATTCATAAGAACAGAATAAAAATATTTCACAAAAATTAAATATTAATATTCCAGTATAAAATTAGGCGGATCCCCTAAAATTTTACTTTTAGTTAATTATTATAAAAATTAAAATTTATTACAAAAGAATGTATTAAAAGTATTTATAATTCATATAACTGACCTATAGTAACAAAAAAAAAAAAAAAAAAATAAATAAAATATATATATCTGTATATGAAAAAAAAAATGTAGTATAAACAAATGTGTGTCAATGTACTTCTTATTATTAAAACAAAAATATCAAGTAACACAAAACAAATAAATGTATGTCAATACACTATAAATTAACAAAACACAATTCAACGTTATTATAATTAAACTAAGAAAAAAAAAAGAACACAACGGAGCATTCAATTATTTCGTTGGAAATTGTTAGGAATGATCTTGCAGTTGTCTGCATAATAGCAAGATCATTCTACTGCAAAGGGGGGGTGTTATGTATGCATGAGTATATACACATACCACGCTATTCTTTTGCCTTAATATATCATATGCCAATAAATGCTTAAAGCGCATTGCCCCACATGACGAGCAATCTATTTAATCAAAATACTCTATTAAATGAGTTCTAGTATTCTCGTCTTTCAAATTGTTTGCATTCCTTTCCTATGAATTGCTAGTAAGCTAGCAATTGGTAGCGGAGGATTAATTTCAGAATGACCTACATGTGTGGCATTCTGTTAATGCTAGACGTTTATGTACATGACTCATGTATGCATTACGTCTCCCAATCAAATATAAGCTTAAGTTAGAATAATGTTGAGATTAGTACTAAGACAGTAGTGAACTAATAAAGCATATATATTTTAAACCATTAATGACAACGCTTTTCAATTAAATTAAAAATAAAAACATTACACTATGAGTTGCGATTGGGTATCTGAAAGCTGGTGTTTCAAATACTGCAACTGCTTTTGCATGTCTGCTAGGAGGACGCTTTCTCTTGAGGTTGATGGCTGCATACTCATTGGGCTTGACTATCTTGTCGTCTCGGCATTATTTCCTTTTGGCGCTTCTGTGCTGGCAGCATTAGCACAAGAATTAGGATTTGAATCTGGCTGCATTTTTTGTTGTTGTGAAGAAGTTGGATTAGTTACAACAGTATCCGCGCTGGCTGTACTCCTCAAAAACGGTGGACTGCGAACTACTGGTGGAGGCATTTATTCCAACTTGTGTAGCTTTTCTATTTGACGACAAAAAACACAAGTACACGACACGTTGAGACACACAAATTTCCATAAAAAACGCGAAATAAAAATGTTACGGCTGTAACAGTTGTCCGAATAAGGAGGTTTGCGTTAAAAAATTTATGTTATTTTTTGACTTGCAAATAAATACAAAGTCGTTTATTTCTATAAATGAAAATTAGGATGTTTTACAAAAAAAAGAATATAAAGAAACAAACTTTACAACAGATACATACCGCAGCTTTACACCTCCTTGTTTAACGTTTGATGGACATATAAAAAGTATAATGGCGCTTATAATTCAACTGAGCTAGTTATAAATGAAAAATAGTCAAATAATAGATAATGGAACAAAGGAGGGTGCAATAACGCGGTATACAAAACAAAATGTCAAATAGCATGTTATTCACAATAATTAAACAGCTGAAGTACGATTTAACCCTTTAAGCGTTCTGCTACACTCCCACCCCCGTGGAGCGATTAGCTTCGCAACCATCTACATCCAAAACAGCTAATTTTTAAACAGCACGTTGCAGCACACCACTTGAAGTTTTGACATCCGCTCTACGAATGACTCCATCCGACCCAGTATACAAACGAGTGACCAAACCTCGCTGCCATTGATTTCTTAAAATATTAGGATCACAAACAAAAACAACACCCCCTTCTTTCATGGGCTTTGTTGGTTCGCACCACTTAACTCTTCGTGTTAGGGTTGGCAGATACTCTAAAACCCACCGCTTCCAAAATCTGTCTCTTAGGGCCTGCACAACACGCCACTGTTTCTTTAAGGAGAATATTTTCTTATCAGGAGCAGACACTTCAGGGGTTTGTGTAATGTTAGGCATACCCAGTATGCATCAACGGCCTAGAATTTACTATATTTTCAGCTTCGATAAAGAGCGACTGGAGTACATGTTCGGAGATCCATTTTTCATAGTTTGGCATAGGACTCGCTTGACGCACTGCACCAATTTTTTCCCATACCTCACCCTCAGAAGGGTTTGCTGGACAATTAAATACCCATTACATTCCCTTTGTAGACAATAATTTCTGAATTCGTTCTGCCTCAAAAACTTCCTCAAACATTTTTGCCTCTTCATTGGCGCCAACAAAATTTTTTTCCATTGTCGGACCTGATTCTAACTGGCACTCCTTTACGGTTCATAAAATTTTTTAAGGTGAGGATGCAAGAATCCGTTGACAAATCATAAGACAATTCAAGATGAATAGCGCGTATAGTTAAACAGGTGAACTACGCAACCCATCTTTTTTCAGTTCTACGTCCAACACTGACCGTCAATGGGCCAAAATAATCAAGTCCAGTGTATTTAAATGGAGTAATATGTGGTTCAAGTCGATCAAGTGGTAGTGCAAAGGGAGCGGCATTATTTTTCCTACAATTAAAACATTTGCTTACAACACATCTAAACAGGCGCCTTAGCTGTGGAATCCAAAACCTTTTGCGAATTTCGCAAATTGTGGCTTCGTGGTTCTGGTATTTCATTTCACAGTGAAAATGCATTACAAGAAGTCTTGTGATGTAATGATCTTTGGGCAAAATGATTGGGCGGCGGGTATTATAAGGTAGACTGCTAGCTGCGTCAATCCTTCCAAAAACCTTAAGTAGACCATCCTCATCTATATACGGCATCAAACTATTTAAGTTACTGGCTTTTGTTACTGGCTGTACCTTTTCAATGCATTTCTAATCTTCGGCAAATGATTCCCTTTGTATGCCTGCATATATTATTTTCTCGGCGTTTTCTTAATATTTAGATGTTATACCATGGCAGTCTAATTCACCACATCGTTTACGGCACAGGTCAATAAAACGAAGAACTTGAGCAATGGTTCTTTTCAAGCGATTGTAAGGCGAAAAACGTTCAATATTTATGAATTCATTTTTAACAACTAAAAGTGAAACCTTTGGGTGAATTTCCTCCTCATATAGATCTTCAGGATCAAGAGCAACGGCATCATAATTTGGCCAGTCTTCTTCTTTTCGTTTCAGAAACGCAGGCCCGTTCAACCATCGACACGATGTAGAAAAATCAATATTTGCATAACATCTTGTGGCATCATCGGATACATTGTCTTTACTAAATACCCATTTCCAATTTTTCATATTAGTTGATGCCAGTATTTTTGCTATTCTATGCGCAACGTATGGTTTGTTTTTCAGTCGCTCCATATAATTGTCGAGTCTGGAACTATTTTGTGTTCACTCAGCACGTTTTGTTTAATTCTCGTTCCTAGAACGGCTGCCTGCAATTCTAAGCGAGGAATTGAGGTTTTGTTTAAAGGGGCACATTTTGTCTTCGAACATATAAAGCTAACGGCAATACTGTCATCTCCAATCTCCAGTAGGCGACTGCTGCAAAAGCTTCTACACTGGCGTCTACGAAAATGTAAAATTGGATTTGATTGATTTTTCCTGGAGGGAAATAAAATCTTTGTAAACGAAATTTTGAAACATTTTTAAGTTGTTTACGCCACCGCTCCCACGATATGTTTATGTCATCTGGTATTAGCTCATCCCACCGGATGGTTCGTTTCCAAATCTTACGAAGTATTAATTTACCACCAACAACATAATGGCTCAAAAATCCTAAAGGATCAAAAGTTGACATGATGATACTGAGTATTTGTCGGTTTGTGGGGTTTTTATCACCAGATATTACATCTTGCTCCACTTTTCTAAATGTTAAACTAAACATGAAGTTGTCCGATGCCGAATCCCAAAAAAGACCAAGAGCTTTCTCAATACTGTCGTTACCTGAAATCGACTTTGATGAGGGTGTACTATCAAGAGCAAGGATGACATCATTTGAGTTTGAGGTATAGCCTTTTAAATTGAATCCGCCATTTTTGTGGATTTCTTTCACTTGCTTTGAGATTTCAATGGCTTCCTCTATGGTATCAAAACTATCTATAAAATCGTCCATATAATGATGATCACAGATCGCTTCCAATGCCTTGGGATGGTAACCTGTATGCTCCTCAGCATTCCTCTTCATAACATAGAGAGCAGAGCATCGCGAGCAGGTAGCCCCAAATGTCATGACTATCATTTCATATTCATCAGGTGCTAAGTTTTGGTCACAATTCCTATAAAGAAAACGTTGCGATTTGGTAGCTATCTGGCTTTTCCACAATAAACCTGTTTGGAAACGTTTTCCAACGCGCTTTGTTGACTCTTTTAAAATGATTTTCGCTCTTATGTCATTATCACTTTCAACAAGAGGAGCAGACCTTACGCCCATATTTTCAATATTGAAATAACTTTCGACCATCTTGAAAATCTCTTTTTCTTCCTTCACATGGGCGAAGAGGCATGAGTGTGGTGCGGGCGACAGTGACGTATATAGGCCGAAAACTACCCAACCTATGTTAGATGGCAACCCTAGACTAACATGGTCGAGGCCAATTAATAATTTCGGTACTATGTTTGTATTAATTAATTAAATCTTGACACGAATTTCTGAATATTTGTTTTATATCATACTCACTTAGGCTTTGCATTGGGAAGTTTAGATACGGCATAAACATTTCTTAACAGGTGACTCTTTTTCTTGCCAACACCACTAACTCTTAAGTTGAAAGTCATTGACGGTTCCTTTGCAGACTGGCCACCAAACCACTGTATATTCAAATTATTAAATTTTCCACGCACCCCAACATAGTCAGCAATTTCTTTGTCCAGCATAGTTATAGAAGAGCCATCATCACGTAAAGCGTAAATGTCCACACAGTGTTTTTCTCCATATAACGTAACTGGTAATACACGAAACAGCAACCTTTTAGCGTCATCGGAGCAGCTAAGAACATTGTGGCTAGTTTCTGGCACATCACTTGTGTTCGGCTTTGGTGGTACAACAGATGGCTTTAAAATGTCTTCATGTAGTAATTTATTGTGTTTACGTTGGCACCCTTTTACTGGACAAATTTTCTTTCTACGGCACTCTCGAGTTGAATGACCAACGTTGAGGCATGAAAAACACGCATGAATCTTTTTCACCATATCCCAACGTTCTTCTACCTTAAGGTTTAAAAATTTGGAGCAATCATATATTCTATGGTTACCTTTACAAACAGAACATTGCTGAATTCTCTCAGCTGCGTGTAGTACTCTGCGTTTAGATTCATTATTAGAATCTTGTACTACGCAGATTAAATTAGCCACTTCACTCAACCATGAGCTGAAATGTTTGATTGTTGGATAAGGATGAATGTTAACTGCGATTCTGGCCCACTCCAACCTCTTGCTCATAGGGAGTTTCAAAATGAGTTCGTCTAAGAGCATAGGTTTAGCAATGTGTTGTTCGCCATTCACAGATTTAAGAAACACTGACAAATTATTTACGGTTGTTGAAAACGAGACCAATTTTGCTAAATTGTTTTCAGTAATATACGGCACATCCCTTACTTTCTTCAGCTTGCTATGGATTAACTGCTCTGCCCTTCCAAAACGAAACTTTAATTGGTCTATGACAGCACCGACGTTATCAGGATGGATCAGTAAAGACTTTACCATTTCCTTAGCATACCCTCTTAAACATTTTTGCAACCTTTGATTATTTTCAAAGTTGGTGTATCCATATATTGCTGTCGATTGGGTATAAGCAGTATAGAACAATGGCCAGTCCTCTGGATCACCATTAAACTCCGGCAGGTCTTGTATTTTTCTTGGGATTATATAATCGTTTGGTATATTAAGTATTCCATTTGCATTCAAACTGCTAATTATTGGCTGTTGTTGTTGGTGTTGTTGTCGACTGGCTGCAGAAGATGGTGACATATAATCATTAGCTAAAGGAGTTATGTGTGTATTAAACGACGTTGACGTATGTTGCGTTGACGCCAACGCGGCAGCGCTAGAAGTTGACATAGGCTGTTGATTATGCATGTGTGCAGACGTATATGTTGATGTATTCGTGAGTTGCGAATTGCGGGATTCCATTGTTGTTGTATTTGTTAAATCAAAGGCGGAACTATTTGGCACATTTAAAAAAGTTTGGTTATGGTCACTTACCGTTTGTGATGGCTGTAAAGCAGATTCCAGTTGTTGGCACTTACTTCTACTTTATATTGTTATGTATGCATTAGTATATACACATACCACGCTATTCTTTTGCCTTAATATGTCATATGTCAATAAATGCTTAAAGTGCATTGCCCCACATGACGAGCAATCTATTTAATGAAAATACTCTATTAAATGAGTTCTAGTATTCTCGTCTTTCAAATTGTTTGCATTCCTTTCCTATGAATTGCTAGTAAGCTAGCAATTGGTAGCGGAGGATTAATTTTAGAATGACCTACATGTGTGGCATTTTGTTAATGCTAGACGTTTATGTACATGACTCATGTATGCATTACGTCTCCCAATCAAATATAAGCTTAAGTTAGAATAATGTGAAGATTAGTATTAAGACAGTAGTGAACTAATAAAGCATATATATTTTAAACCATTAATGACAACGCTTTTCAATTAAATTAAAAATAAAAACATTACATGGCGACCGTGACAGTGTTAAGCGGTTTTGAAACTTAAAATTAAAAATTTAAAATTAAAAATCTAACTTTGGACAAATTAATTTCATTAAAGTGTTAGTGCTTACAATCCACATGAATAAATATTATACGAATTTAGTTATTTATTTGATAACTGTCAAAAAAAAAAAGTATATAAGTAAAACTTTAATACAGTCTTGTGTGATTATAAAATATAAATGAAAATTTTAGATTGAGGACGAAGATTTATAGTGATGTGTATGGTGTAACTTAAAACATTACTAAAATATTAAACTTGTTATGAAAGAAAAAATAACAAACATAGATATTCGTTAAAAGAACATCTTCATAAAATTTAAAAAAAAAAACAAGGAATGAAGAAACAGTAAAAAAAACAAAAAAAAAAGAAGATATAAATAAAAACAGCAAAGCCAAACAAAACAAATGTGAACAGAACCAATTGAATTTAAAACAAAATGAAAATTGAACTAATTTCAACATAATTATAAAAAGCGAAGAAACAATCTTAAACAACATGAGGACACCTAGGAGCAGCATACCATATGAGGACACCTAGGAGCAGCATTTAAGGTACACAGCGTGAATAATACATAAGAGATATATATGTTAATAATTATCTACATTACAGTATTTATAATAGAATCATTATTAATTTACATATAGTAACTATTTTTTTTTCTCTCTCATTGTAAAAAAATATCTACAAACGAAAAATTTTAAATAAAAATAAAATAATAAAAATATTACAAAATTATAAAAAAATATATATTACAAATTTCTTCTAGAAAGAGCTACGATTCCTAAAGGACCCTCTAGCTTCTGCTTTAGTATAAAACATATCGATTTGTAAAAAAAAAGAGACAATATGACTTGGTGGAAAAAAATTTTAAGAACATTTCCTATAGCCATAGCAGGTTACGAAGTAGGAAAAAGTAACGGTGACAACGAACAGAATAATAGGGAACTCGTAGAGACTATAAATTCATATATGAACAAATTACCAAATGATCCCAGAGATGACAAATTCGATAATTTTGAGGTAATAATTATAGTGTTGTTAGTTTTGCTGATGGTTGGTTTTGTTGCCAGACTAATATATACAATCTTCAATAGACGACAAATATAATTAATAATGCAATGGGAAAAGATATTGGAAAATATAAAACCACTGGAAGAGGAATTTAACAAATCTTTTAAATGTATAACTCAGAAAAGGACTATAAAGGAAGAGACATTAAACAAACATGTTAACATTTTAATAGACACATTTAACACTATTAGGGCTCAGCTACATAGACACTACAATATATACACGACATCCCACAGAGAAAAAGCTGACGAAATATTCCTAAAATTAAGGGATAAATTAATAAAAATATTTCATAAATACAACATAAGCATTAAAGTGCCTCTAAATCTGAGTAGCGAAGTCAACAAAGATATAACAGAAACGGAAGATAGTGATCAGGAAGAAATAGATAGTGAGACAGAAATAGAGCAAGAGAAAAACAACTTGCATGCGACAAACAGAGAAACCCAAATAGGAGCAAATATGGATGTTACCAAATTCATTGACTTAACGTCAAAAATTTTGCCAGAATTCGATGGAAGATTTAAAAATCTTCAGAAATTTTTGGATGCACTGATACTTCTAAATAGCGTAAAGGAGACTCACGAACAATTAGCGGTGCAACTAATACACACTAAAATTAGTGGAAATACGCGGACGCAAATAAATGGCGTCAACACTATTGTTGAGATCATAAATAAACTTAAGGCAAATATAAAGGGTGATTCACCTGAAATTATTACTTCAAAATTAATGGCTACACGCCAATTGGGTAAGAGCACCATGTTTTACGCCCAAGAAATTGAAAACTTATGTAAATCCCTAAACACGGCTTATATTGCTGACGGTCTGTCCGAAGAAACCGGGAGCAAATATGCGTTGCAAGCTGCAGTTAAATCAGTAGTTAAAAATGTAAATTCCGACAGAACTAAACTTATCATAGAAGCGGGTACATTTACGAATGTAGAGCAGGTAGTAACCAAATTACTTAGCTCACAGCCTGAACAAAATCCAGCAAATTTATTGCACTTTACCCCAAACCAAAGCCAGGGATATCGCAACCGATTATGGAGGCATACCGAAGCCGGTATGGAGGCAACAAATATCATTACAATCGAGGTAGTCATAATACCGGCACTATGCAAATAACCGTTCCAATAATAATCGCACACGCAACAAGTTCAAAGAAAGAATTAGTAAAATTGAACAATACATTTCCAATAATAATGAAACGGAAAAACTAAAAGAAGAGTATGATTCCCAGTTGAATATAATTAAAACTAACATAAAATTGTTGCAAGATTCGTTGACAAAGAATATTGATAAAGATGTTAAAATCATTGAAAAAGCTGTGAATGATCAGTATCGAAGAGAGATTTAATAAAATTGAGGATTATATTTTCAAGTGGATTAATAACAACTCTATTAAAGTGGATGTTGTAAGAAAACAAAAGCTGGAACCGCCACCTCCAATTAAATTATCTTAATATAAGCAAGCATATTTAAAACCTAAGAGTAACACAACGCTCATATAATCTATATAGACATGAATACAAATGAGAGAAAAATAGTTAATGAACTACATTCACGAGCGCGGAAAAAGTTCTTACGACGTCGAGTTATAATGAAGGGAATTGACGATCTCTGGCAAGCTGATTTGGTAGAAATGGGGAATTATTCATCTAAAAATAATGGATTTATATATATGCTAACAGTCATTGATACATTTTCAAAATATGCTTGGGCCGAATCACATAAGTCAAAAACTGCAGCAGAAGTTTGTAAGGCATTTCACAAAATATTTCGTATGGGGCGTATACCTAGAAATTTACAGACAGATGATGGCAAAGAATTTTTTAATAAGGAGCTTGGAGCATTAATGAGAAAACATTCAATAAATCATTACTCTATGTATAGTGTTATGAAAGCTGCAATTGTTGAACGCTTCAATAGGGCATTGAAAGAAATGATGTGGAAAGAGATTAGTAACAAATGATCTTATAGATGGATTAGCATTTATAAAGGTTTGATTAATTAATATAAGAAAAAAAAAACATGGAACGATCAAAATGGCTCTCATTCATGTAACTCATGAACATGAAAAACATTTACTGAATATTGTATACAATCATTTAAAACTATTTAAAGCTTCACGGTTAAGGGTTGGAGACTATGCAAGTATTAGTAAATATAAGCAGAAAAGGGGTATACACCAAATTGGACAACAGAAATATCTAAAATAAGAGCGGTACAAAATACTTACCGAGTCACATTCATACTCGAAGACTATGAAGGAAATGAAATAAAGGGTGGATTTTACAAGGATGAGTTACTACGCACTCATTTTTCTAATACATTCTTAGTTGAAAAAGTATTAAAAAAAGCATATGTAAAATGGTTGGGATTTCCAAGTCAGCATAATTCTTGGATAAGTAAAAATGAAATATTGTAAAACTAATAATAGCACTGATCGGGAATTCTTAATTTTTAACGGCAAATTTCCTTCCGCCAACAGAGTAGGCGGTAGATTATGAATGTTCTCTGATTGATTTTATTCATATAATTCGATTCCTAACGTAGATTATGATAACAATCTTTTCCATATTGGAGATCAAATAATTGAAATTCCTATAGGTTCTTATGAGTTGCAAGACATAGCTGATTATATAACCGCAGAATACAAAGAAAAAAAGATCTATTGGTAGATTACTTGGTTTTAGTGGTGGTGATTTAAAGCCTGGTATAAAACATTTATCGAATCGGCCAGTAAATATTTTAAAAGTTAATGCTGTGCAAGTTGAATGTAATATAATACGAGGAGCGTATATGAATAATTTTCCAGCACACATACGTCATGAGTTTGCAGTGGATGTTCCTCCAGGTTATAAATTAGGTGTTATCCCGAATAATCTAATCTATTTACCAGTGAATGTGAAATAAATAACATATCTCAAAGTTTGGATTGTTGACCAAGAGGATCGCTTAATAAACTTTTGAGGAGAAGAAATAGCAATTAGATAGCATTTGAGACCAAGGGAATTATGATTATTAACAATAAAACGGCGCAAATAAAAGTTAGCGAAAACATTCCACTAGAAACTGTTAAAGCTAAAAGGCCTAAATTAACAGAAGAAAATAAGAGGTTTCTAAGATTACTTAATTTGAAAGTAAAGAAAAATTTCTGATATACTAAATGTTATGGAAACTCCTATTTCGGATGAGAATATAATAAAAAAGGATTATCATAGTTATGTACCATACATTCAATCATTTAAGAATAATGATGAGATACGAATTACTCTGCAAAATCAAGACTTACATGTTCTTCCTAGTGAAAGCTACTTGTATATAGAGGGAAATATAAAAAACTCTAACGGGGAGATCACTCCAAATACGAGACTAAGAAATAATTGTGTTGCGTACTAATTTGATGAAATACGTTATGAAATTAATGGTGTTGAAATTGATCGTACACGATACTTGGGGATGTCTAGAACAATTTAAAGTTATGTTTCCCTTAATGAATTTGAAAGCAATATGATGAGAAATGCTGGATGGAGTGCTTCTGGAGAGTTAGCCATGCAAATATTTAATTTGTATATACCCCTAAAACTATTTTTGAGATTTGCCGAGGATTTCAATAAAACGCAGTTCAAAAGATGAGAAACAAAATTTATTTTACAAATGTCTGCGGACGTTTTCCAAAGAAAACAAGAAAAAAAGACGATGGCAGAATGAAATGCTGCACTTTCTGCACTGCTACGACTTTCATCAGCATTCTTCACATCTATCTACCTTAGTTGTGTAATTTATAAACAACATCTATTTAACCAACTATCTTTGTAAATAAGAATACGAGATATATTCATATTAATATTAATTTGGTTGGACGAAATTTACACACAAACAAAAGTATTTCTTTGCTGTTCTCTCTGTATTTCGTCTTGTAAGTATATAGGAACTGGGTGTTCTGACTCACTTTTGGTCAAAACGTATGGAAAATCGTACAAAAGCCATAAATCATTCATGCAGAAGCCATTAATGTCATGCAAAAGCAATTAAAATGTCATTTAATGGCTTTTTATGCTAATGAGGCACGTGCTAGACCCTTTTTATTACACTGCCGCTAATTGATTATCCATTAATGTCAAGTACGTATGCCATTAAAAAATGACAAGGGTAAGATGTCTGTAGTTGTGAAATGCAGGTATGCATTGATCTTGTGTAAGTGGATGGAATGTATATGTAATGAGCTTGTGTATAGGGATCAGAGAACTGCAAGAGTGTCTGTTTTTAATACTCTAAGTATACTCATCTTAAATGCGGTTGCGGTGTGATCGCCACCGCATTTCTTAAGTGCGAGTATTTACTATACCCATTCCATTTGAGTATAAGTGTTTACTTTATTCGTACTCATACTCACAACAAACACCAAGAGAGAGAGAGAGATTTTAACGTATGTAGTGAGAGGAAAACAGAGTTATCAGATCAGAATTATTAAATCAAACACAATATCAAAAGTCGCCAATGTCTAAATTAGCTAACATACATACTTCTTTGAAATTATGAAAGTTTATTTAATATATAACAGAAAATAAATTTAATAGAACCCGTAAAATTCGCCATATTTTCATTTATTAAAAACACAACAAAAGTTTACTAATAACTCAAGAATAGTTCATTGTTTATTATATTACGTTTTTGTTAGGGTTTTTTTTAAAGTTACACAGAATAGAAATTTAAAAATTCTATTCGTTAAGCAAATAGATTTTTAAAATGAACAAATAGTTATAAAAGCAATAATTATATTTAACAAAATAAAATATGTAAACTAAAAACTTTATTTTATTTATTATTATTTATGAGGTCTAATGACATTCAGTCAAAGCAATATTACATCTGCTTATATACAGTTTTGTTAAAACTAAAAAAAAAAAATAAGTAATTTTCCTTTTATTCACGGATTTATTTTATCATTTTGTTTTCCTAAATACCGCTAATAGCACGTTTATGACAACAAGGCGTATAAACTGAAAATATTTGTACATAAAAAGCAGCAATAAAATAAGTATACCTGCTTTAAATAGTGTACAAAAGCTGTGCCTTTCAGCGGTTTTATTGTATTTTATTAATTTAATATGTGTTGTATTTCATACCTATGAAAACGGTTGTTGTCTGTTTTTCTGCTTATAATGTTTAAGCAATAGATTTGATCAAATTTTTTTTTTATTGTTTATAAATAGATCTGGATACAATGCAGTATTTCATAAAACGGCAGTAAAAACTTTAATAGGGAAAAAATGTGGCAACGTTGCTTACAAATAAAGAGAATTAAAAAATTCTGGCGTACGAGTATAAAAAATACTTAAAATTCTGATTGCGATATTTTTGATACTCGTTTTTACAAGAATGGGTAAAATAAACACCGCAACTTTTTATTGCGGTGTTTATAATACTCGAGTATGAAAAGTATAGAATATGTATAGAGTAAGTATGCGGTGTACTCATGAGTTGCGGTGTACTCGTGCAGTTCTCTGATAGGGATTTGGTGATGAAAAGAAAATATGTTAATTTCTGTTTAAGGTTTGATTAAAATGATTGTGATTTGAATAATTAAAAAGGCAGTTGTGCATTGATTTTGTGTAAGTGGATGTAATAGTATTGAGGTGTGTACTGATCGGGTGTATAGGCATTTGGTGAGAAAAAGCAAAATGTGTTGATTTCTGTTTAATAAGAATAATATTTGGGAGTAGAAAATCTGTATTGAATAATTAATAAATGTGTTTAAAAAGTTTAATCACGTAGGCCATTGAAGAATGATGAGGGTTGGAAACGTAAGATGAATGCAGGTGTTAAGGTTATTGAATTTTGAATTTGGTTTTCAATAAGCAGAAGTGATATGAAAGAAAAAAAGTATAAGAAAAATTTTGTTTTTAAAAATTAAAAAACTAAAAATTTCTATACAATAAGGATTGTATTTTTTTCAAAGAGTAATAAATTCTTCCAACTAATTGCTTAAATGTGAAGTGCTAGATGACGTGGGTTGACATATCAATAAGTGTGACAATGTGATCACAATTATATGGAAGGAATAGAGAAGCCAAACACAGCAGGTGTGTTGGAAGATAGTTATGTTGAAAAATGTAAAACATGTGAACAAGTGTAGTTAGAGATAGCTAAGAAAATATATAATTTTTTTTTTCATAGGAAAAAAATAAACAATCAAGGTAAAGATCACTAAATTTTGATTTTTTCATGACGAGGGTTGAAAATGTAAGATGAATGCAGGTGTTAAGGTCATTGAGCTTTGATTTTTTGTTTTCAAGAGGCAGAAATAAGAAGCAGCTTCGATAATTTAACAAATGTTTTAACTATTATGTAAGAGGCTATTAAAAGTTTAGAATAATACGTCGATTATCGTTTGGATTGTCTTTAAAATTGAAAATATATTGAAGTATTTCTCAGAAGCAATAATAAGTACAGTAGTGTGTGTCAGTATAATAACACGTAGTTTCTTGTCCACTAAAATAAAAAATACTAAAAAACAACAGTTTTATAATATCTATTAAAACCAATCGTGTTATATATTTACAGATGTCTCATACGTCAATTGAAATTAATATAAGTACTTCAAGCAGCAAGTACTAAGAACAGAAGTAAATTTTCAGCTAAATGTTGTCCACACAAAAAGGAATTTTAGTTTTATATACATCTTAACGTAAAAAGTGTTAAAATTTTTCTATATATAAAACTAAAATTTGCTGACAATTATAACGGTAAAATTGGGTGATTTTACATTTGTTTCTCTATTTTTCTGCGAAAAAAATCCATGTTTAAACCAAGGTTCTAAAGGATCTTATCACAAAATTTTACTCAAATCTATCCAGCAGCACCTACGTGAGACGGATAAGAATTCAGTTATAAATTAATTATTATCTTCACCAGCAACAATATTTTCCTTAAATATTTCATGTACTGAAACTATCCTTTTACAGTTTTATTATAGATTTACACTTAAGTCTTTAAATAAATTATTTGTTATTAAAATTTTTATTGTTTTTTCCTTTTTTCATAATAAGAGATTTTAAGCACTTATTATTTTACATGTCTTACAGTACTGACATCACTTTACTGCTAAAAAATAGAAATTAGTATAATTTGACTGCAGCGGCGAATTCAGCCCAGCCAACAACATTCCGCCTTGTTGCCTTGCTGTCAACAAAAAAATCATTCTCATTTAAGCACATGCATTCTAATTTTAACATTTTGCAGTCGGTAGCTGCTGTCTTGAATTTGTTTACAGCATTTTTTTATTTTTTTTTTAAACAAAACTTGGCCTATATAATAATTATTTCCTTTCAGCATGCAAAATTATCACGTTGTTTTTTTAGTGGTTATTTATTTCGGTAAAAATTCAATAAAGTTTGACAGTTTATTATAAATTATACAACGATGAACAGCAACACGAAATTAATTGCATCTTTTAATAAGTTAAATGAAAGGCAGAGACTTAGTATCCGGGATATGATAGATTTGGAAGACAATCATATAACTGGAGCAGAGCAAATAACAACAAAATATGGAGAATCTGTTGTGCTAGAGTTGGGAACAAGTATATTTTACCTTCCTAAGATTTTTAATTCGTTGAGCGACAAAGATGTTGAACTCTTATCTACAGGTGCTTATATGATAACAAAATGTCTTTAAGTGATAATAGGGATAGCTCACTCTGCAGGTTGGAGTTAAAACCACTTCCTCCAATAAGAGACTATTATCCTTTCAATATATTTAAATGAAAATTATTTAAATAAAGCAAATCATTATTAAAACAAAAATGAAAGAAAAACTGTTTTGTTTTTCTTTTACAATTAATTGAATTCAGGCTATAAGAGTTGTCTATGAATAATCTATTTACTCAGTATTAAATAAAATTTTAACCTAGAAAGATGAATACTATTGAAGAAATACAAGCGTTTAAAAATAGATATATAGATTGAAGTATTTATAATGTAGCTTGCGCACACGATACTTCAAACGGATGTTATTTCTTTCATCAGAGAAAACTAAAAGTGATGAAAATGATCGAGAAGTATAAAAAATTATTCAACCTATTGTCATCAACTTCTATAAATCAAAAAGAAGAGTAATAGAGATAAGTTTTTTATTTCGGAAGTTTATAATTAATAAAACAACATATGTAAACATTTATATAAAAATAAAATATATATTTATTATATTATTCTCTATTTACATAGAATTATTATAATTCACCTTAACAACTTTTACATGAATTATTATTATTATAAGTAGTAGTAGTAAAAGTAGTAGATACGCATTAGAAATCTTCTTTAAAAGGCGATCTTTGAAATGAAAAAATCAACAGTTAACAACTAACATTCAAAGAGAATGAATAGCATAATAAAAAATGCTTTGCAGTGTAAGGAGCGTCAACCTAAAATATACGACGTTGTGTTTGAGATGGACTACTTTCTCAACTTAAAATTAAAATTTTCTGCTGCTTTTCAGCCCTCCATGCATTTAATCCGATGATATGGTTCCATTATAAGAACAAGCATTTTATTGGATTTGAACAAGAAGAATGGCTACACCTAATGAGTTATAAGGACTACATAAGCAGCACACTTTCTCAGCGAGAACTTTTATATTCAGTAAACTTGATTGAAAATTCAAGCGAGAAAACTACTGAGTACTCCTTCAAACATAAAAGGGGTGTTTGGTATTTAATAATCCGACAAGGAAAATTTCATATAAAAATTAATCTTGAAATATGGAAATAGATAATTAGGATAGGAGTATTTTTAACATCAATACTTTGCTGGAATGGTATTCTAAGGAAGCAAATATTGCATGTTTATTATAACTATTACATACCAACGTGCTCGAAGCTGAAAAAGACTCAAATCCAATTGAGTTATATTGACGGGTTAAACGAAAGGGACATCGAAATAGATTTAATACGCCTCTGTTATGAGATTGGGAAAAATTGGAGAGAAAAATAATAATCGATGTAAAAATTCATAGATTGTATTTAAGGATGCAAAACAAATAAGAATAAAATTGTAAAACAAATTGTATGAGTTTTTATTTCATTTATTTTATTTCTTTACTTTAATATTAAGTAGAAATTGCAAAAATAAGTGACCACAATTAAAAGAATTACTTTTCTGATATCTTGTATAGTTGTATTTTATATTATATCCTAAATATCTTCTAGAGGTGGTTGAAGATTTCCAAAACTGTCGAAATATTCCACATAATCGTTATCTTTATAGTAGGCTACCCAATGTGTACCATTTCCCCTATGAGAGTCTAAATTTATTATTCCGCATTCAATTTGGCGTGGAATTTTAGGGAGTGTATCTCTCATATAAACTCCCCTATAACAAGGAACATACTTTTTTCGAAACCTTTTCAAATCCACATCAGTAAGCGGTCTATTGGGTAGCTGCTGTATTAGTTTTTTGATGCTTTCGTTTTATTATAAAATATTGGTTGAAGATTTCCAAAACTGTCGAAATATTCCACATAATTGTTATCTTTATAGTAGGCTACCCAATGTGTGCCATTTCCTCTATAAGAGTCTAAATTGATTATTCCGCATTCAGTTCAGCGTGGAGTTTTAGGGAGTGTATCTCTCATATAAACTCCCCTAAAACAAGAAATATACTTTTTTCCAAACCTTTTGAAATCCACATCAGTAAGCGGTCTAGTGGGTAGCTGCTGTATTAGTTTTTTGATGCTTTCGTTTTATTTTAAAATATTCCATATTCCTTCATATAAGGTTTGAGATAGAGACCTTTTCCGATTGCTATTGCCTCTAATGTTCTATTATGATGCTTATTCTCCTCAATCTGCTGCTCCAAGTGCTGTAAGTATAGGCACAAGCGGTACAACACCCCCAATTTTAGGAACGGTAATAACTCTTGGAATTTTGACATCTGATTTTTTGCCAAGAAATGATTCATCAATAAGTTTTTTTGCAGTTCTTATTGCCTTATTAACATTCGTTGGTTTTTCTTTTCTTAAGACTAAAGTTGCTGATTTAATTGCATTGCGAAAAAGGTTTCGTTTGCAAAGTTTTTTTAAGATTATTCATTTTAACACCTAAACCAAATTTAACTTTAGACTTCATTGGCGGGTTTACCCACAAAAATTTTGCTCCGAAACATTTTTTTTTATATGTAGTTTGATGTTTTATTTTTTGAGAGAGAGAGAGAGAGAAAAACAGTAAACTCACTTCGGAACAATTTCAGCTTGAATTGGTTTAATTTTAATTTTTGTTCCGAAAAAATGAAACTGTGCTGCCAACTATTTTATATTTTCAAAGAAAATTTAACTGAGCTGCCACATCATATTATATGTACATATCAAATATATGTATATACGCATATAAGTTTAAAAGGTAAAACTGCTTGCAAATTTAAAAAGTTGTGTCATGGATCTCAACGAATCCCTTGCTTTGAAGCTTATTTCAAAAATAAAAAAGCCGGGTAGACAATGCTTGTATGACTTTTTACCTCATTTTTTGATTTAATTATGAGAGTTTTTTTAATTTAGAATTTATTTATAACAAAAAGGCATTCAGTGATTTTAATTTTCTGTCACAGTGCTGCCTGCTTGTAAAGTAACACATCTCGCTTACACATATGTTTAATATAGTAGCTTTGTTTTTCCAGAAAAATTGTTCGAAGTGGGTGAATCGTTTCAGAACAAACTCTAAAAAAATTAAATTTCTCTTAACACAAAAATTTTGTTCCGAAACAATGGGTGAACCAGCCTTTAGTAACAAGGTATGCATTTAGTTTTTCTCCAAGTGTGCTATCTATAGCTTTGACTCTCTTTCAAGCTTTATCAGGTAGTTCTCTATCAGCTTGATGTCGTTTATTAATATCAGAGTTCTGTGGAAAAGCAATATCATGAATTGTACAAGCAGCATCCAAAGGATTAATTCCTTTATCTTTCCTTTGAATACGTTTATCTAATTTCGTTCCAGGTCCGCAAAATTGATAACCAGGTAGGTGAACCTCAATTGGTAGCGAATTAATTAGCTTATTTAATAGTCCTTCTCCACTAACTACCTGTTTACCAATAACATTTTTCTTTGTGTACACCTTCATTTATAACATATAATTTCTGAAAATATGTACGTAAGTAGTAATCAATATAAAGAAAAATATGTTCACTTGCTTTAACTTTTCATTTGTAAAGATGCGTTTGATTAAACAACATTCAAATATTTTAGTGAGAAATTTAGATTTCAGTAAAAAAAATAATGTAACTAAACATAGTTGCCTTTTACCAAACTCTATAAGAGCATTAATAGTGGGACCGTCCTATTGCGGAAAAACTAACGTTATGCTTAGTTTGATTCAAAGCCCTAATGGATTGAAATTCAGAAATATTTACCTTTATTTTAAATCTCTACATCAACCCAAATATCGGTATCTGCAAAAACTAATTTCCTCTGTAAAGGGTATGGGCATATATACATTTTCAGAAAACGAAGATGTTTTATCACCTAATGATGCTAAAGTAAACTCTGCAATGATATTTGATGATGTTGCATGTGAAAAGCAAAACAATATCAGATCATATTTTTGCATGGGGAGACATAAAGGTATCGATGCATTTTATTTATATTACACATATACACATATTCCAAAACATTTAGTACGTGATAATGCAAACTTAATTATAATGTTTAAGCAAGATGAACTAAACATTAAACATATATATACAGATCATGTTGGAAGTGACATGAGCTTCGAAATGTTTCAAAACATATGTAAAGAATGTTGGAGTGATAAATATGGTTTTCTTGTAATAAACAAAGGTGATGAAATAAGTAATGGACGTTATAGAAAAGGTTTCGATATATTCATTCAAGCTTAGTCATAATTGATTGTTAAACTGCTTCAGACGCATAAGAATTTATGTTGATTCTATTAGTTTATCATGCATTAAGATCTATTTTACTATTAATATAATCTGTTTAGCTGTTAGAAGAAGCTGTTTATCTGTTCAAAGAAGCTGTTAAGCTATTTGAAGAAGCTGTTTATCTGTTCAAAGAAGCTGTTTAGCTATTCAAAGAAGCTGTTGAGCTGTTCAAAGATATTATTATGCTGTTTTAGATCTCATAAATTTTTTTAATATTTAAGTCTCTGGTGAAATCCAGAAAAATTTTAAAACAGAAATTTGAAGCTGTTAAGCGCTGGGAAACAGAAACAATAAACAAGTTAGAAAGAAGATGTTGATTTAGATAATGTATCCTTTTTTTCACAATTTGATTTAACAGACCTATATAAAAACAAAAAGCTTGATACAATATTTGGACCTTACAAAAATCAAAATGGTGACTGGAAATTTGAAAATTCGGATCTAAAGATAAGTGATGAAAAAATAATGATAGGAAATAAATCTTGGGCGTTAACTCCTGGTCTATACTCATTACTCTTTCATAAAAGGCCAGAGCACTATGACTCATCAGAATTAGATATATATATATATATATATATATATATATATATATATATATATATATATATATATATATATATTTGGTTTTCAAGTCATTACTATGCTTTTTGAAGTAATGGCCAAATTTTTAACAGTCATTATTATTATTACTACAACTACTCAATTATGTTTCGTTCTTTTAGTTCCTCAATTATTGATATTATCTCATTAGAATGGTTTTTGTTACCAGCTTGTTGTGATGCCATTATAAACCAAATTTTTAACAGTCATTATTATTATTACTACAACTACTCAATTATGTTTCGTTCTTTTAGTTCCTCAATTATTGATATTATCTCATTAGAATGGTTTTTGTTACCAGCTTGTTGTGATGCCATCACCGGTCTACTATTTCATTAGGATCATCCCAATATATGTATATAGTTTGGTTTATAATGGCATCACAACAAGCTGGTAACAAAAACCATTCTAATGAGATAATATCAATAATTGAGAAACTAAAAGAACGAAACATAATTGAATAGTTGTAGTAATAATAATAATGACTGTTAAAAATTTGGCCATTACTTCAAAAAGCATAGTAATGACTTGAAAACCAAAAATCTTTTAAAAAAATTTAGTTTTATCCTCGATGGGAGCAATATAAGCGTAGAGAATAGAAAAATTATAAATATAGCCTCACCGTTGGACGAATTTGATGCTGTTAAGAAAACGTATATGAGTTTAGAAATCAAACGTATACAAGAAGATTTGAAAAATTATATAAGCGAAAAATTGAAATATTCAAACACAAACTGTATAAACAAGTTCAAAGAAAGAATTAGTAAAATTGAACAATACATTTCCAATAATAATGAAACGGAAAAACTAAAAGAAGAGTATGATTCCCAGTTGAATATAATTAAAACTAACATAAAATTGTTGCAAGATTCGTTGACAAAGAATATTGACAAAGATGTTAAAATCATTGAAAAAGCTGTGAATGATCAGTATCGAAGAGAGATTTAATAAAATTGAGGATTATATTTTCAAGTGGATTAATAACAACTCTATTAAAGTGGATGTTGTAAGAAAACAAAAGCTGGAACCGCCACCTCCAATTAAATTATCTTAATATAAGCAAGCATATTTAATACCTAAGAGTAACACAACGCTCATGTAATCTATATAGACATGAATACAAATGAGAGAAAAATAGTTAATGAACTACATTCACGAGCGCGGAAAAAGTTCTTACGACGTCGAGTTATAATGAAGGGAATTGACGATCTCTGGCAAGCTGATTTGGTAGAAATGGGGAATTATTCATCTAAAAACAATGGATTTATATATATGCTAACAGTCATTGATACATTTTAAAAATATGCTTGGGCCGAATCACTTAAGTCAAAAACTGCAGCAAAAGTTTGTAAGGCATTTCACAAAATATTTCGTATGGGGCGTATACCTAGAAATTTACAGACAGATGATGGCAAAGAATTTTTTAATAAGGAGCTTGGAGCATTAATGAGAAAACATTCAATAAATCATTACTCTATGTATAGTGTTATGAAAGCTTCAATTGTTGAGCGCTTCAACAGGACATTGAAAGAAATGATGTGGCAAAGTATTAGTAACAATGGATCTTATGGATGGATTAGCATTTATAAAGGTTTGATTAATCAATATAATAAAAAAATACGTGGAACAATCAAAATGAGTCCTATTCATGTAACTAATGAACACGAAAAACATTTACTGAATACTGTATACAATCATTTAAAACTATTTAAAGCTTCACGGTTTAAGGTTGGAGACTATGTACGTATTAGTAAATATAAGCGCGTCTTTGAAAAGGGGTATACACCAAATTGGACAACAGAAATATCTACAATAAGATCGGTACAAAATACTTACCCAGTCACATTCATACTCGAAGACTATGAAGGAAATGAAATAAAGGGTGGATTTTACAAGGATGAGTTACTACGCACTCATTTTTCTAATACATTCTTAGTTGAAAAAGTATTAAAAACTAAGGGTTGTGACGTATATTACACACATATATTTTTAATGCCGGTTTTTAACCGCTGGTTTTATTTTGTCGATCTGGCCACACTTTATTTAGTTGTATGTAAATAGACGCTGTAAGATTAAATTGCGTATTCATTGTATTACTAATAATTCTCAATTAGTAGGTATTTTAGTTGAATAAGTATGCCAGGTTTGAAAGGTATCGGGGCGATTCAAAGTAGACAGGAATCTGCCATAATTAAGTGTGAATGTGAAGTGTGTTTAGTGTGCTTTGGGTATTTTATACCGCCTTGCACAGCGGCTTTAGCTTATCGCTTCAGCTGACTGTTTCGGTCACAGCGGCTTCGGCTGACTGTTTTCCACGGCGGCTTCGGCTGTCTGTTTTCCACAGCGGTTTCGACTGTCTGTTTTCCACAGCGGCTTCGGCTGACTGTTTTCCACAGCGGCTTCGGCTGACTGTTTTCCACAGCGGCTTCGGCTGTCTGGTATTTATAGTTAAGTTAGCATTGTAAGTAATTTTGTAAATATTGTAATATATTTTATAAGTCTTTGGCGATCATAAAGATGACCATCAATTGCTGCTACTCCGACTTAATTTAGTACATCGAGAAGGCGAAAGTATTCGACGAGGATTTCCGACAACTTCCCGTGACTAAATTCAGTATCACCGATGCTGCTATCCATATTAAACCGAAAACTCCCGGTGGATTGCGAGCATAAACCCGAATACTACCGACTGGCCTTAGTATCATCCGAGCTGTCAGGAATATAAGCCGAATGCTATCGACTGATTAAACCAACTACTATAAGCCGAGTACTCCCGACTGATCAACGTAACGCCTTAGCTATTAGTAGCGTTACCGAAGTAAATAATTGTATGTGTCAAAGCTGTAAATAAAGATATGAATATTTAATCCCCAGAAGTGGGAAAATTTAATCGAGTTATAACTTAAGGTTTTTGTGTGTCCGTAAGTAAACCCTGGACAACCCTGATCTATCTCAGCCGACGACAAAATCCACGTTACAAATGGCACCCGAGCAGGGACCCGCAAAGCAAAAAAAAAAAAAAATCGAGCAGTGCAAAAGAGTGTCGAACATTGATGCAAGCAACTAGCTGAAATACTGCACTTCAACCGATTAGGCACATCAACCGACAATATGTTGTTGAAACTAATCGATAAAAAAATACAATATTCGATAACAAGGCCAATAATTTAAGATATAAATGTTGGGAAATAAAATGCCATTAAGACAAAAGAAAAAAAGGGGGTATAAAAGGAAGCGCTTTTCATAACAAGACATCAGTTGTGATTGAACCACAAAGCAGTGAAGTTGGAGCGCAAGCGACGTATAGCTCACAATACCATTGTTTCGGAAAAGCCAACAACCTTTAAGCCACCAGCCGAGGCCCGCCTAAGAATTTTAAGTGACGTAGAGGTTCGTCCGACAATTACTGCCAACCCTCGGCCAGCGGTTCGCTCTCCGAACAATCCAGAGCGAAAGGTAAATTTCGCAGGTGCACCGACAAGTGGTTCTGAAGTTGAGGGTTGTCTTGCCATCATTCACCCAGGGTCGGCCCTGAATATAGCAAACTCGGCCAAATCATACATTCCACAGCCGAACCATACACAGGACGTTGAGATAACCGCTAAACCATCGGCATCACAGTTGCAGCCGAATGCCAGCCTAACATCGACACGAAAGGAAGTCCGAACGGTTAAGTATAGAGGTAAGCTCTTTACAGAGGATGAGATATGGAATGATGTGATTATTACTAGCCGTGTGCGGTACAATCGGCATATGCAGTTTGTTATAAAAAGAGCAACTCGCCCCCCGATAAAGGTCTCCATCTTAAGCAAAAAATTTGCACGTCTTCGCTGCCTTGATCTTTGAAAAGTTGCCGAGATAAAATAAATTTCCTGAGCCTTCTACTTTATTTAAATTATGTTCTTATTTTATATACCACATCTATATATATTTTAAGTTAATTTCTTTTATTTTATTATTTTTTTTTGTGCGAACTGAATTAAACTTTATTTTTATATCACAAAAAAAAAATCCCTTAATAAGTTAAAATAAATTTATACCGCAAAATATATACATATTTATATAATGCCGAGGCTTTCTAAAGAAAGGTTAAATATACAATTCTGGTAGTGCGGGTCTGAGCCTTCTGCTTTATTTATTATGCGAACTGAATTGAAGTTTATTTTGATATTACAAAAAAAAACCTTAATAAGTTAAAATAAATTTATACCGCAAAATATATATTTATATAAGGGCAGAGGCTTTCTAAAGAAAGGTTAAATATACCATTCTGGTATTGTAGGTCTGAGCCTTCTACTTTATTTATTTAAGTTCTTATTTTATATACCACATATATATATTTTAGGTTAATTTCTTTTATTTTATTATTTTTTTTTTGTGCGAACTGAATTGAAGTTTATTTTGATATCCAAAAAAAAAAAAAATCCTTAATAAGAAAATAAATTTATACCGCAAAATATATATTTATATAAAGGCCGAGGCTTTCTAAATAAAGGTTATATTTATAAAACTATAAGGCGCTCTACTCTCAGAGTACCGCTTTTGAAAACAGGGGGGAAATGTGACGTATATTACGCACATATATTTTTAATGCCGGTTTTTAACCGCTAGTTTTATTTTGTCGATCTGGCCACACTTTATTTAGTTGTATGTAAATAGACGCTGTAAGATTAAATTGCGTATTCATTGTATTACTAATAATTCTCAATTAGTAGGTATTTTAGTTGAATAAGTATGCCAGGTTTGAAAGGTATCGAGGCGATTCAAAGTAGACAGGAATCTGCCATAATTAAGTGTGAATGTGAAGTGTGTTTAGTGTGCTTTGGGTATTTTATACCGCCTTGCACAGCGACTTTAGCTTATCGCTTCAGCTGACTGTTTCGGTCACAGCGGCTTCGGCTGACTGTTTTCCACAGCGTTTTCGGCTGAATGTTTTCCACAGCGTTTTCGGCTGACTGTTTTCCACAGCGTCTTCGGCTGACTGTTTTCCACAGCGGCTTCGGCTGACTGTTTTCCACAGCGGCTTCGGCTGTCTGTTTTCCACAGCGGCTTCGGCTGACTGTTTTCCACAGCGGTTTCGACTGACTGTTTTCCACAGCGGCTTCGGCTGTATGTTTTCCACAGCGGCTTCGGCTATCTGTTTTCCACAGCGGCTTCGGCTGACTGTTTTCCACAGCGGTTTCGGCTGACTGTTTTCCACAGCGGTTTCGACTGACTGTTTTCCACAGCGGCTTCGGCTGACTGTTTTCCAAGCGGCTTCGGCTGACTGTTTTCCACAGCGGTTTCGACTGACTGTTTTCCACAGTGGCTTCGGCTGACTGTTTTCCACAGCGGTTTCGACTGACTGTTTTCTACAGCGGCTTCGGCTGACTGTTTTAGTATCATCCGAGCTGTCAGGAATAGAAGCCGAATGCTATCGACTGATTAAACCAACTACTATAAGCCGAGTACTCCCGACTGATCAACGTAACGCCTTAGCTATTAGTAGCGTTACCGAAGTAAATAATTGTATGTGTCAAAGCTGTAAATAAAGCTATTAATATTTAATGCCCAGAAGTGGGAAAATTTAATCGAGTTATAACTTAAGGTTTTTGTGGATCCGTAAGTAAACCCTAGACAACCCTGATCTATCTCAGCCGACGACAAAATCCACGTTACAGGGTGATAAAGCATATGTAAAATGGTTGGGATTTGGAAGTCAGCATAATTCTTGGATAAGTAAAAATGAAATATTGTAAAACTAATAATAAGTTAAAATAAATACATATATTAAATAAAAACAAACTATAAATAGCGTTTTTTATTTTTTACATTCAATCATTCGTTATGTCAATAACATTAGCACTGAGCGGGAATTGTTCAATTTTAACGGCAAATTTCTTTCCGCCAACAGAGTTAGCGGTAGATTATGAATGTTCTCTAATTTATTTTATTCATATAATTCGATTCCTAACGTAGATTATGATAACAATCTTTTCCATATTGGAGATCAAATAATTGAAATTCCTATAGGTTCTTATGAGTAGCACGACATAGCTGATCATATAATCGCAGAATACAAAGAAAAAAATGATAATAAATCAATTGTGGTTGAAGCCAATAATAACACTCTACAAATTGAAGTAACATCCTCACAATTTTCTTTGATCGAAAAAGATCTATTGGTAGATTACTTGGTTTTAGTGGTGGTGTTTTAAAGCCTGGTATAAAACATTTATCGAATCGGCCAGTAAATATTTTAAAAGTTAATGCTGTGCAAGTTGAATGTAATATAATGCGAGGAGCATATATGAATAATTTTCCAGCACACATACGTAATGTGTTTGCAGTAGATGTTCCTCCAGGTTATAAATTAGTTATCCCGAATAATCTAATCTATTTACCAGTGAATGTGAAATAAATAACATATCTCAAAGTTTAGATTGTTGACCAAAAGGATCGCTTAATAAACTTTTGAGGAGAAGAAATAGCAATTAGATTGCATTTGAGACCAAGGGAATTATGATTATTTGCAATAAAACGGCGCAAATAAAAGTTAGCGAAAACATTCCACTAGAAACTGTTAAAGCTAAAAGACCTAAATTAACAGAAGAAAATAAAAGGTTTATAAGATTACTTAATTTGAAAGTAAAGAAAAATGTCTGATATACTAAATGTTATGGAAACTGCTATTTCGGATGAGAATATAATATATAATAAATAGTTATGTACCATACATTTAATCATTTAAGAATAATGATAAGATACGAATTACTCTGCAAAATTAACACATATGTTCTTAATAGTGAAAGCTACTTGTATATAGAGGGAAATATAAAAAACTCTAACGGGGAGATCACTCCAAATACCAGACTAAGAAATAATTGTGTTGCGTACTTATTTGATGAAATACGTTATGAAATTAATTTGAAATTGATCGTACACGATACTTGGGGATGCCTAGCAAATTAAAAACTATGTTTCCCTTAATGAATTTGAAAGCAATATGAAGAGAAATGCTGGATGAAGTGCTTCTGGAGAGTTAGCCATGCAAATATTTAATTTTTATATACCCCTAAAACTATTTTTGGGATTTGCCGAGGATTTCGATAAAATAATATTATAATATTAAAAACATGAAGTCATTCTTTTGCGGAGTTCAAAAGATGAGAACGTGTATTACTCAACAAATGATAAAGAAAATCTTACTTTTTCGATTACGAATATAACGTGGAGAATTCCACACGTACACATCTCAGACTCTAAAAAACTGCAAATAATGAAGATTATTAAGGATGGTATCTCCTTACCCATAGAATTTCGGAGTTGGGACTGTTATTTTAATCCTACATTCTCTGTCGGAAGAAACAATATTTGGAATGTTAAGCTATCAATTAAGCGAGAGAGGCCTAGATTTCTATTATTCGTGTTAGAAAACAATAAGAAATATATTCACTCTGATTTAAAAAATATAAAAGTACATTTAAATTCAGATTCTTATCCGTACGATGATTCAAATTTAAGAATTGAAGAGAATCGCTATGCTATTTTATATGATATGTATGCGAAATTTCAACAAAATTATTATATGAAGTCCGCACAACCACTTCTTTCACCAACTGTTGAAGTACATTTATAACGGTAAAATTGGGTGATTTTACATTTATTTCTCTATTTTTCTGCGAAAAAAAAAATCCATGTTTGAACCAAGGTTCTAAAGGATCTTCTCAAAAAATTTTACTCAAATCTATCCAGTAGCACTTACTTGAGACAGATAAGAATTCAGATATAAATTAATTATTATCTTCACCAGCAACAATATTTTCCTTAAATATTTCATGTACTGAAACTATCCTTTTACAGTTTTATTATAGATTTACACTTAAATCTTTAAATAAATTATTTTTTATTAAAGTTTTTATTGTTTTTTTCTTTTTTCATAATAAGAGATTTTAAGCACTTATTATTTTACATGTCTTACAGTACTGACATCACTTTAGTGCTAAAAAATAGAAAATAGTATAATTTGACTGCAGCGGAGAATTCAGCCCAGACAACAACCTGCCGCCTTGTTGCCTTGCTGTCAACAAAAAAATCATTCTCATTTAAACACATGCATTCTAATTTTAACATTTTGCAGTCGGTAGCTGCTGTCTTGAATTTTTTTACAGCATTTTTTTATTTTTATTTTTATTAAACAAAACTTGGCCTATATAATAATTATTTCCTTTCAGCATGCAAAATTATCACGTTGTTTTTTTAGTGGTTACTTATTTCGGTAAAAATTCAATAAAGTTTGACAGTTTATTATAAATTATACAACGATGAACAGCAACACGAAATTAATTGCATCTTTTAATAAGTTAAATGAAAGGCAGAGACTTAGTATCCGGGATATGATAGATTTGGAAGACAATCATATAACTGGAGCAGAGCAAATAACAACAAAATATGGAGAATCTGTTGTGCTAGAGTTGGGAACAAGTATATTTTACCTTCCTAAGATTTTTAATTCGTTGAGCGACAAAGATGTTGAACTCTTATATACAGGTGCTTATATGATAACAAAATGTCTTTAAGTGATAATAGGGATAGCTCACTCTGCAGGTTGGAGTTAAAACCACTTCCTCCAATAAGAGACTATTATCCTTTCAATATATTTAAATGAAAATTATTTAAATAAAGCAAATCATTATTAAAATAAAAATGAAAGAAAAACTGTTTTGTTTTTCTTTTACAATTAATTGAATTCAGGCTATAAGAGTTGTCTATGAATAATCTATTTACTCAGTATTAAATAAAATTTTAACCTAAAAGATGAATACTATTGAAGAAATACAAGCGTTTAAAAATAGATATATAGATTGAAGTATTTATAATGTAGCTTGCGCACACGATACTTCAAACGGAGATGTTGTTGGTATGTGTGGATGTTATTTCTTTCATAAGAGAAAATTAAAAGTGATGAAAATTATCGAGAAGTATAAAAAATTATTCAACCTATTGTCATCAACTTCTATAAATCAAAAAGAAGAGTAATAGAGATAAGCTTCTTACTCCGGAACTTTATTGTTAATAAAACAACATATGTAAATATTTTCAAAATTAAAATAAAATATATATTTATTAGATTATTTTATATTTACATAGAATTATTATAACTTAGTTTAACAACTTTCACATGTATTATCATTATTATTATTAGTAGTAGTAGTAGTAATAGTAGTAGATAAGTATTAGAAATCTTCTTTAAAAGGTGATTTTAGAAATGAAAAAATCAACAGTTAAACATTAACATTCAAAGAGAATGAATAGCAAAAATGCTTTGCAGTGTAAGGAGCGTCAACCTAAAATATACGCCGTTGTGTTTGAGATGGAGTTTCCTGCGGCTTTTCAGCCCTCAATGGATTTAAGCCGATGATATGGTTCCATTATAAGAAATGACTGAATCATTCAAATCCACATCAGTAGGCGGTCTATTGGGTAGCTGCTGTACTTGTTTTTTGATGCTTTCAATTTATTATAAGATATTGGTTGAAGATTTCCAAAACTGTCGAAATATTCCACATAATTTTTATCTTTATAGTAGGCTACCCAATGTGTACCATTTCCTCTATGAGAGTCTAAATTGATTATTCCGCATTCAGTTCGGCGTGGAGTTTTAGGGAGTGTATCTCTCATATAAACTCCCCGAAAACAAGGAATATACCTTTTTCCAAACCTTTTGAAATCCACATCAGTAAGCGGTCTATTGGGTAGCTGCTGTAATAGTTTGTTGATGCTTTCTTTTAATTATAAAATATTGTATATCCCTTCATATAAGGTTTGAGATAGAAACCTTTTCCGATTGCTATTGCCTCTAATGTTCTATTATGACGCTTATTCTCTTCAAGCTGCTGCTCCAAGTGCTGTAAGTATAGGAATAAGCGGTAGAACACCCCCAATTTTAGGAACGGTAATAACTCTTGGAATTTTGAGTTCTGATTTTTTGCCAAGAAATGATTCATCAATAAGTTTTTTTGCAGTTTTTATTGCCTTTTAAACATTCGTTGGTTTTTCTTCTCTTCAGACCAAAGTTGCTGATTTAATTGTATTGCGAAGAAGGTTTCGTTTGCAAGTTTTTTTTAAGATTATTCATTTTAACACCTAAACCAAATTTAACTTTAGACTTCATTGCGTTAGTAACAAGGTATGCATTTAGTTTTTCTCCAAGTGTGCTATCTTTAGCTTTGACTCTCTTTCAAGCTTTATCAGCTAGTTCTCTATCAGCTTGATGTCGTTTATTAATATCAGAGATCTGTGAAAATGCAATATCATGAATTGTACAAGCAGCATCCAAAGGATTAATTCCTTTATCTTTCCTTTGAATACGTTTATCTAATTTCGTTCCAGGTCCGCAAAATTGATAACCAGGTAGGTGAACATCAATTGGTAGCGAATTAATTAGCTTATGTAGTAGTCCTTCTCCACTAACTATCTGTTTACCAATAACATTTTTCTTTTTGTACACCTTCATTTATAACATATAGTTTCTGAAAATATGTACGTAAGTAGTAATCAATATAAAGAAAAATATGTTCACTTGCTTTAACTTTTCATTTGTAAAGATGCGTTTGATTAAACAACATTCAAATATTTTAGTGAGAAATTTAGATTTCAGTAAAAAAATAATGTAACTAAACATAGTTGTCTTTTACCAAACTCTATAAGAGCATTAATAGTGGGACCGTCCTATTGCGGAAAAACTAACGTTATGCTTAGTTTGATTCAAAGCCCTAATGGATTGAAATTCAGAAATATTTACCTTTATTTTAAATCTCTACATCAACCCAAATATCGGTATCTGTGAAAACTAATTTCCTCTGTAAAGGGTATGGGCATATATACACTTTCAGAAAACGAAGATGTTTTATCACCTAATGATGCTAAAGTAAACTCTGCAATGATATTTGATGATGTTGCATGTGAAAAGCAAAACAATATCAGATCATATTTTTGCATGGGGAGACATAAAGATATCGATGCATTTTATTTATATCAAACTTATACACATATTCCAAAACATTTAGTACGTGATAATGCAAACTTAATTATACTGCCTGGCCCACGATGTCGATTGATAACTAAAGCGAGCGACAACAAGTCACTCGTTATCGTTATAATACGGGCCCCACTATCTTTCGACTTGTCGGTCGCCAGGAATTACGTTTTTAACGTAATTAATTTACTTATTGTCAGTTAATGATAGTGAAACAATAACTATTTCAGACGTTAAACGCTTGTTTGAAAATAAAAATCGGTAAAACAAGTAAATTAGGCAATAAAAATGCAAAATTTTAGCACCAGTAAAATTTTATTTTATAAAAAATGGAAACATTTATATTTTTTTAAAAATTGTTGTAGATATTTTTGGCTGTGTTCTACGAACAATTCGGCGCAGCTAATTTACACAGTTCCTTACCTTTTTCCACTCAACAACGCTACACATTGGTGGCCAATGCGAATTCAGTTTCTTGGTGAGCTTTACCCACTGCTCTTCCGTTGAGAGTTTGTTGCTTCCATAAACAGCAGATCCTCTTGCGAACTCTGGATTTGCTTCCATATATTCTACAAGTACCTGCAGCTGCTTCAAACTTGATTTTTTTATGCTAAACAAATAATTTTTGTTAGTTTAAATTGTATAATATTATTACTAATTTTATATTTACCATTTATTTTTCATTATAAAATTTTTTACATAAACAATAAACTGTTTTGTGGTTTCTTTTGTTAAATTTTTTTCCTTTTGTGTCTGTCGACAACCACAACACAAGTGACTGATTTTGACATTTATGATCGCATGACTTTTCATATTGGGGCGCAAAATTGTATGAAAATGATTACGTTTTTGTACGCATTTGTTGTCGATCGACTTGTCGTGTTGAAAACTTTAAGTGGGGCGCAAATCAGCTGTTTGTCGTTGAAAATCCATGCGAACGATAGCAGTCGATATCGTGGGCCAGGCAGATAATGTTTAAGCAAGATGAACTAAACCTTAAACATATATAAGTATAAAGATCATGTTGGAAGTGACATGTGCTTCGAAATGTTTCAAAACATATGTAAAGAATGTTGGAGTGATAAATATGGATTTCTTGTAATAAAAAAAGATTATGAAATAAGTAATGGACGTTATAGAAAAGGTTTCGATATATTCATTCAAGCTTAGTCATACTTGATTGTTAAACTGCTTCAGACGCATAAGAATTTATGTTGATTCTTTTCGTTTATCATACATTAGAAGCTATTTTACTATTAATATAATCTGTTTCGCTGTTTGAAGAAGCTGTTTATCTGTTCAAAGAAGCTGTTTATCTGTTCAAAGAAGGTGTTTAGCTGTTCAAAGAAGCTGTTGAGCTGTTCAAAGAAATTATTACGCTGTTTTAGATCTCATAAATTTTTTTAATATTTAAATCTCTGGTGAAATCCAGAAAAATTTTAAAACAGAAATTTGAAGCTGTTAAGCGCTGGGAAACAGAAACAATAAACAAGTTAGAAAATACATTTAAACCTCTAACAGAAACGTTAAAAAAATCATTCAAGTTATCTAGCGAAAGAACATTTAAACCAAAAGAGGTAACAAGTCTAACATGATAATATAACTAAGAACAGTGATAATGGTATTATGACTAGCGCCCCGAAGAAACAAGAATATTTGGAAACGTCCTCAAAAATAAGTGGTACAAAAGAAGAAGAAGATGTTAACTTAGAAAATGTATACTTTTTTCACAATTTGATTTAACAGACCTATATAAAAACAAAAAGCTTGATATAATAATTGGACCTTACAAAAATCAAAATGGTGACTGGAAATTTGAAAATTTGGATCTAAAGATAAGTGATGAAAAAATAATGATAGGAAATAAATCTTGGCCGTTAACTCCTGTTCTATACTCATTACTCTTTCATAAAAGGCCAGAGCACTATGACTCATCAGAATTAGATATATATAAACAAATTTTGATGGATACAAGGACACACAGAAGAAACTTTATCCTAATAATCAACTAAAAGGAAATAGAGGTTATAAATATAAGGAAATAATTAATAAGCTATTTGCTACTACTCACATTGGTGAAGGTTTAATGAAAGTAAACCCTTATAAACCAAACTATATACATATATTGGGATGATCCTAATGAAATAGTAGACCGGTGATGGCATCACAACAAGCTGGTAACAAAAACCATTCTAATGAGATAATATCAATAATTGAGGAACTAAAGGAACGAAACATAATTGAGTAGTTGTAGTAATAATAATAATGACTGTTAAAAATTTGGCCATTACTTCAAAAAGCATAGTAATGACTTGAAACTAACATAAAATTGTTGCAAGATTCGTTGACAAAGAATATTGATAAAGATGTTAAAATCATTGAAATAGCTGTGAATGATCAGTATCGAAGAGAGATTTAATAAAATATTTTCAAGTGGATTAATAACAACTCTATTAAAGTGGATGTTGTAAGAAAACAAAAGCTGGAACCGCCACCTCCAATTAAATTATCATAATATAAGCAAGCATATTTAATACCTAAGAGTAACACAACGCTCATCTAATCTATATAGAATTCTGTAATTACTATAGAAGATTCATTCCGGACTTTGTTAAAATAGCAACTTGCCTAAATAATTTATTAAAAAAGAAAGTTAAATTTGAATGGGCAAAAGATTGTCAAAAAGCACTTGAGACATTAAGAGACAAACTAAAGAACCCACCTATATTGCAATACCCTGATTTTGAGAAACCTTTAATACTGACCACAGACGCCTCAAACGTAGCTTTAGGAGCGGTATTCTCACAAGGAGAAATTGGTAACGACTTGCCTATATCATATGCAAGTAAATCTTTAAACAAACATGAAAGAAATAAGTCAGTTATTGACTATGACTTTGATATTATATATAGAAAGGGAGCAAATAACACTAACGCAGACGCGTTATCTCGTATTGAAATAAACTCAAAAATATTAAAAGAAATGATTCCACTCTGTATTGATAAAAAGAAAGAAAAACTCTAGCAATAACACGTAGCATGCTTAATAAGAATACTAAAAATAAAGAAGATAAAATTAAAATAAAGAACAAGAAAAAGAATTACATGTCTCAACAGGAGACTGATCACCTCCATATGTGGGAATGTATATCAATAAATTAAGCTTCAAAAAATAAAATTTATATATGAATATAATGATAATAATAATCTGCAGAATAAATAAATTGATAAAATTACACGCGTGATATGCAATGAAAGCGAAAATCCAATGTTTTCAGAAACATTTATGCAGAAACTTTTATTGAAAATTAAGAAATTGAAGAATAAAAAGTACGTACTATATAATAATGATGAAATATGTAAATATATACCGGTGGAAAAGTTGAAAGAAGAATATAATAAATTAGAAAATAATGACGTCGATATAATTATATACAGAATGCCAAAAAGAGTAAATGATAACATAAAACAGTACAGATTAATAGAAGAATTTCATAATTCACATTTCGGAATAAGAAAGACATTAACAAAATTAAAACAGCGATTTATTTGAAAAAACATGAAAAAATGGTTAAAAACTATGTAAGAACATGTGAATCGTGCCAAAAAAATAAGCAAGTAAGGCATACAAAAGAACCTTTTTCTGTAACAGATACACCATCAAGTAGTTTTGACATTGTAGTAATGGACACAGTTGGACCACTAAGACCGTCAGGGGACTTTAGATACATACTTATAATGCAATGTGAACTGACGAAATATGTGATAGCTTGCCCGATTAAATCGAAAGACGCCAAAACTGTAGCAAAAACCCTAGTAGAGCAAGTCATTTTAAAATACGGTTTGTTTAACATTCTCAAAACAGATAAAGGTACTGATTTTACGAATGAGTTAAAACAGAGTTTCTCGACGCATTACCACCATGAAACCTTGAGAACAGTAGAACGCAATCACCGTGTTCTAAATGAATATTTTCTAAACTTTGTGGAATACAACAATTGGCATGAATGGATACCATACTTTGCCTTCGCTTTCAATACAACTCCCAATGTAGATACAAATTATACACCATTCGAACTGGTATATGGGATACTTTCTAGACTACCAGGTGATGAATTAAGTGAGCCCAAAAAGATCTACAATTTAGAAAATTACTTAAATGAACTTAAAATTAGATTTCGTCATTCTTTGCAAAAAGCTAGAGATATAATAAAAGAATTAAAGAAGAAGAGAAAATTAGAATAAAAAAAAGACAAAACAGAATAAGACTAAATATAGGAGACCTAGTTTTGGTAAAAAAACGAAAAAGAAATACTAAATCGTCCATAAAAAGGTCCATATAAAGTACTGAATATAGATGACCTAAATATAATTTTAGAAATAGATAAAACAGAAGTTAAATGTAAACTTAAAAACAATTTTTTTTTTGTTTTATTTTATTTACAATTATAAAATTATAAGCAAATTTCATAACTTTAAAGTAACATATATTGAGCTTCTATTAAACTAAAAAAAAAAAAATCAAAAAAGTATAAACAAAGTATAAATTCAATGTAACAAGTTACCAATTTTCCTATTTCCTAAAGGGTAGGTCAAGTACGTGTAACCTTTTAAGTCTCTGAATTTCATCGCTATCATTTAACAGATTTATTGCAACCACATTGCAATGATTACTGAGTCTATTTAGGTATCGTTCGCTGTAGTTATTAATCTCATATTTGACCATTAAGATTCTAAGATCTCTGTGTATATTTTTGTTGTTGATACACCAAGGCGCATTTGTTATTAGTCTGACGGTTTTTGACTGTTATCTTTGTAATATCTCAACATTGGAATTACTTGTAGTTCCCCAAAGTTGGATACCGTATGTCCATATCGGTTTAAGTATTGCTTTGTATAAAAGCTTAAGCTAGACCTTGGACATAAAAGCCAAAACATTTTTTATATTAAGTTGCTTACGTTTCATTTTGACATGCTCTTGCCAGGTAAGTCTCCGATCAATATGAAGGCCGATATATTTAACAGAATTGTTGCTTGGAATAACTGTGCCATTCTTAAGGTAAACTTAACTAAATTTGCATTATTAACTTTTATATTCCATTTTTGCAGCCACTCTTGAAGAAGATTTAATTGATTTTGCAGCAACTCAGAAGCTATGACGGGCGATTCATTGAAGCTAAAAGTGCAGTATCGTTCGCATACGTAACAGTGGTTATATTATCAACTGTTGGCATATCAGCGGTAAAGATGGTATACAAAACTGATCCCAGAACACTACCTTGTGGAATACCCGCATTAATGCACCCAAAACTCGAATACTTTTCGTTAATGATTACAAAAAAGGATCTACCTTCAACATATGTTTTAAGCATTAAGTAATATGGAGCTGGAATGAGATTTTTTAATTTATACAAAAGCCCACTGTGCCAAACTCTATCAAAAGCCTGTTGAACATCTAAAAAACTGCAGAACAATATAATTTTCTTTCTAAGGCGTTTGAAATGAAATTAACAATCCTATGACACTGTTCTGGTGTTCCATGCTTATTTTTGAATCCGAACGAATCAGGTATAATTTTTTGTTTTTCTAATATTGGCATTAATCTTTTTAAAAAGAGCCTTTCAAATATTTTTGAGAAACTGGACAACAAGCTAATTGGCCTATACGATGTGACACTATTTTCCGGTGTGCTAGGTTTTAATACCATTATTATTTTTGCGTATTTCCATTGCGATGGGAAATGGTTTAATCTTAATATGGAATTATAAATTGTTGTAAGAAAAATAATTCCTTTTTTCGGCAAAGATTTTAAAACCTTTGAATCAATTTTATCGTAACCAGGAGCTTTGGTGTTGCTCATTTTGCCAATTGATTTTTCTACTTCAGCTGGGGATATAGGTTATATTGGGCGATCCATTTGACAAGGAACATCTAAGAATTTCTCAATATCAGTCCTTACGGACGGATTATTTAAATTAAATTGGTTAAAAGTTGATTCTAAGTGTTCCTTAAAAGCATTACATTTGCTGATGTCTGATCTACGTTTTAAATATTTAGTTGCGTTCCATAGCTTATGCTCGCTATCATTAGCTACAGGGCCGAAATTTTTCAAATAATTGTTTAACAAATCGTTTTTATAATCTTTAATGCGTTTTTTAAGTTGTTGAGATGCTCTGTTAAGATTTCTTTTATCCAATACGCTTCTGGTGTTTTGGTATATTCTTCTTAATCTTCTTCTATTTGCAATTAGCTCCCTAATTTCAGCCGATAATCGAACATTATTGCCATTCAATTGATGTTGCTGAGGAGTAGCAGTAAACGCTGCTTCATGAATCAGATTGGTGAATGTTTCAATAGTATCCTCCAAATGACATCCATCTTTTATCTGCAAATTTAGATTTACATGCTCTTCTATCCAAATTCAAACTTTCGCACATCTGTTCTAGAAGTAATTATTTTAAACTGCCTGATTATAGTTTGAATTACAAAGTTAAGTGTTAAAACTACAGGACTGTGATCGGAGCTTAGATCACCACAGTCTACTATGTCAAAGTATGAGCTTGGTACGAGTATACCTTTGTATACAAAAAAATCCAGTAGATCGGGAAATTTATGCCTAGTGATAGGCCAGTACGTGGGACTACCAGTTGACAATGCAGAATATTTGTTATTACAAATGCATTTATACAATTCCCTACCTTCTGGATTGATTAGGCGAGATCCCCACCAGGGGTGTTTTGCATTATAATCGGCTCCAACAATAAATTAAGCACCAAGTTTTTAAAAAAAATTTTCATATTGTGTACATGTAACACTATACCTTGGAGGAAAATAAATAGAAAAAATACTAATTTCATTATTATCGCAGGTTATTTTTACACCTGCAGCCTGTAAGTACGTTTCTTCAACTGGAGAAAGTATTTCATATTTAATATTCGACTTAATTAATATAGCAGCACCGGCATGAGCTCTATTATCAGGATGGTTTGCAGTAACTAGATCATAGTCCTTAATTTTGAAAAATATTTTATTCGTAAAATGAGTCTCTGAGATTAAAAATATATCAATGTAGTAAGCTTTAATGAAAATTTCTATATCGTTTAGATGATTATGCATTCCGTTTGCATTCCATATTGCTATATAAAAATTTATTTGCATATTTTGGCTATTAAAATTGACATTAAATTCATTAGATTTTCCATCAAATTTTCAAGCCTATCCAAGCGACTGTTTTCATTTGTATTAGACGTTTTTACTGCTTCTGCAAATGACACATTAAATCTATTATTGGGCTCACTTTGAGTAATATTACTTAATTGCGGAAAATCATTATGATTCGTGTTTACATAATCTTTCTGAATACTAGTAAAACGTTTTTGTCTATTATTTCGTTTGGAAGCTAGGTCTTGATAAACTCTACAACCTTTGTAGTTGGCAGTATGGTTTAACATACAATAAACACAACGAGATGGTGTTTTTGCACTCTACGATAGGGTGATCCATGCTGCACTTAACACACCTGAACGGTTTTTTACAGTACGCGTTTGTATGTCCAAACTGCTGGCATCGATAACACTGTACTAGTTCATTGGTTGCCAGTGGAGGTTCAATTTTGACGAGAGCATGATTAATATGTTTTATTTCATAAATAGTTTTGTTGTTAGGGTCTGGATCCAAGTCCACAAAAAACATTGAGAAATGCTCCTTTGTAACACGACTTCTAACGTTCGTAACAGATCTAACTGAATGACCTAAATTTATAAGTTCAGCTTTAATATCTTCAGTGGGTATGGAAGGATGAAGTCCTTTTATAACAACTCTGTACGATCTTTCTTGCTTTAATTGGTAAGTGTGAAAATAAATGTTTGAATTTTCTAAATACTTAATCACCTTTCTATATGAATCTACAGTATTGATCATCAATCTTACTTGACCTTCCCCCAAAGACTTATAATTAAAATCTTTATTTGATATAATTTCACATAATTTGGTAACCGTAATACTAATATTAGCTACATTAGGTATGTAAATGGGGGGAGGCTTTGGAATGATATTTGAATTAGTATTTTCTTCATCGTCTTGAGTATCGAGCACTGAAAACTTGTTGCTGTTAGAGGCTGTACTAGGAATATTATTCGGATTCATCATTTTTGCTTTTTTTGGAGATTCATTACGTTTTCTTTTATTTTTTGTAACAAATTGCCAAGCTAGTTCAACATTATTGTTATTTTTTCAACTTTATTATTCACTTCAGAAGCACTTTCACTCTCATCACTTAGGTCCATCGTTTTTATGTGCATTCTTGCACATTAATTGTTTTTGGGGATTAATTACTGTTTATTTTTTGTTTTATTATCCGGGTCAAAAATATTTTCTGTTTTCTTAAGTAAACATTAATAAAGTAAAGAAACAATTTTTTTTTAAATACAGCAATCTTTAAAATAATTTTATTTCATAAGTAAATAAATATAATTAGATATTAAGAAATCTTAAACATGCATGTGCACTTATGCGCAACACTGTAATAATAGGTATATGCTTGTAGACATATCAGCAAGACTGTATGCAACATAACCAAATATACAAATTGTTCAAATAAAAATTAATCAAAGGAAATTTATGTATGGTCAGCAGAAAATGCAAGTTCAATGTATAAGTATATTTTTGTTGATCGTGAGAATTTGGATGGTAACCAAATACCATTTTTGTTTATAAATTATTTTATTGGATATACAGCAATATTGTGTAAATGATGACCACATTAAAATTGTACTATATAAGTTACTATTTTTATTTAATAAAGACAGAATTAATTTGCAATTCAAATAGACTTGTTAATTCTCACAAAAGGGGATTTTGTTGCGGAAGCAAAAAGGCAGAAGTGCTTAGTAATACTTACTTCGAAACTTAACTATAACACTGAACATATTATACGGCGATCCTGCCAAATTTTGAAAAGGATCCTGGTCCTTAAAAAGATCCATTAACACACATACTGAATGACTACACAGAAGGAAATAAACGACATTTTTAAAAAATGGGTGGCATACGTTCCGGAACCAATCAATAACAAGAAGACAGACACACCCACCCCCATATAATTCCAAGACCAAAAAACGTCGGACTGAAGCCTTTGACCATCAGCCATCATCGAAAAATAAATAAAATTATCAAACCCGAAAGAGAGAGGTGGAAGAAAAAGACGCTTTCAGGCCGAGTGCAAATTGAGACAAAATATAATACAAATAAGTCAAGGAAAACAGAAACAAATGCTACTAGAAGAACTTAAAAAATTAAAATCCGAAGGATGGAAGAAGTTCTAAGTGATGCACACGTTTGAACTAACAGAAGAAGATAGACTCAAGACAATATTAAAAAACATAGAACAATCAATGGGGATAAATGACGCGAAAATAGAAAGCAATGCAAATGCATACGCCATTAATGACAACAAAATTACAATAAGCCAGGAAATAATAATAGTACTTTTAATTATCTTAGTTTTATTTGGATTGTGGAAATTAACAAGAAATTACATACAAAAGGAAATTGTTAGTAGTAGGGTACAACATGTATAATATAAGATGAATTATATAAAATATTTTATATAAATTAATTTTTGTAAATGGAAGAAATAAACAGGCAATTACAGAAAATAATCGCAAATGCCAAAAAAAATCAGGTAGTAGAAAATACACGAAAGAAACTATTATACAAAAAATAAAATTAATTAAACAACTTACTAAAAAAATACGGTAAATTAATTGCGATTCTACCAAAAATAGAAAGAGAAACAAAAGTTAATCAATTCAAAGAATTAAAGCAGAGAGCATTGGATAGTATAATAGGAAACAGTAAAGAATTCTCTAGTGAAGAAAAATTAGAACCAGAATCAATGTCTAATGAAAACACACTAGAAACAAACATGTCTAATTTCAACAGTAAACAGGCATCGGACATTTGATGGAAGGGCAAAACACCTCGAAACATTTTTATCAATGGTCACACTAGTTTATGATGACATAAATGTGCAAGAAAAATATCATTTAATAAAATATGTAATAGCAATGAAAATGAACGATAGGGTCAGAGATATTCTAACAATAGAACAAACACAAACAACATTGGACGAATTAAAAGTCTCTTTGACCAACAACTTCAAATCTACACAGACAGCAAACAGCATTCATTTTGAGCTGAAAAATACTAGGCAAAAGGGTAATGTATTAAACTATAAAGAAAAAATAAATTCATTGATTGCAGAGTTAACAATAGCTCAAATATCAGAACTGGGAGAAAATAAAAATGAAACATCCCGCTCTTTAATTAAGAAACTAAATGAAAGACTAACACTAGAAATTTTTCAGGAAGGTCTGCATGAGCAGATACGTAAAGCAGTTAAAGCAGCCCAACCAAAGACTTTATCCCAAGCTTACGAAATTGCTGGTGCACAATAATTCAAGGAGCAACAATAATTCAAGACAAAACATTTTTATAGTCAAAACAGTCGCAACAATAATAACAATAACAGATACAATAATCACAACAGAAATGACAGAAACTATAAAAACAACAATAATAGAAATTTTAACATATACAACAGGAATCAAAATAACACCAACAGTAGATACAATACAAATAACGCTCACAACATAAATAATAGAAACACCTACAACAATAATAACCATTAAAATCAAAGAAACAATAACCACCCAAACGTACGCACAATTCACCAACAGGGAAACGAAGAAACCCTGGAGAATCAAAACGAATCTCCAGAAAGGGACAATTACAGATTCACACTATAAATCCTAACACTTCAAACTTTATATACCTATATATCAAAAACCTGACTTACAAACTGACTTTCTTATTAGATACTGGTTCTGACACATCCCTTTGCAAATTAAAAATCAATATTGAAATAGGCGAAGATAGCGTAGTATGCGGCAAAGAAATAGAAAACGGAGTTTTCCTTGCAAACACGATAATACCTAAATATGGTAATCGCCACATTAAAATTATGAATACACTAGAAACAAAAAACTAGCTGCAATACCCTTACAGTACTATAACATTTATAGAATCAATCATTTGGACAATAAACGTTATTCAGAAAGTAGATTTCAGGAATTACTAAAATCAATTAAATTCGAGGACTTTGGCGACGAAAAGCGGAAAGCTTTATACGACATATTAAAACAATACCAAGAAATATTTCATTTAGAAGGAGAATCCTTAACCACTAACAACTTTTACAAACATAATATAGAACTAAACGATAATACCCCAGTATACATAAAAAACTTCCGTTTACCACATTCACAGTTAAATGAAATAGACAGACAAGTACAGAAACTACTACAAGACAATATAATAGAGCCATAGTCCATACAACTCTCCTTTATTATTAGTTCCTAAAAAAGGACAAGATAACATAAAGAAATGGCGTTTAGTTGTAGATTACAGACGTTTAAAGTACAAAATAGTAAACGACAAATTTCCCCTAACAAGACTAGAAGACGTTTTAGACAAACTAGGACGAGCAAAATTTTTTTCAACTCTGGATATGACAAGTTCGTTTCATCAGATAGAACTAGATACAAATTGAAGAGCAGTTACAGCATTTTCCACCAACAGCGGTCACTACCAATACAATAGACTACCCTTTGGGCTGAAGCATTCCTATATGTAGATGATATAATTATTTTTGGATGCAGCCTTAAACACCACAATGAAAATCCCATAAGAGTATTTGAAAGATTAAAACAGTACAATTTAAAACTAAATGCTGAAAAATATTGCTTCTTAAAACCAGAAGTCCTATATTTAGGACATCTTATTATAAAAGACGGTATAAGAACCGACCCAGCAAAATATGAAATTATTGAACAGTATCCTATTCCAAAAAATTCTGATGAAGTTCGAAGATTCATAGCCTTCTGTAATTACTATAGAAGATTCATTCCGGACTTTGTTAAAATAGCAACTTGCCTAAATAATTTATTAAAAATGAAAGTTAAATTTGAATGGACAAAAGATTGTCAAAAAGCACTTGAGACATTAAGAGACAAACTAAAGAACCCACCTATATTGCAATATCGTGATTTTGAGAAACCTTTTATACTGACCACAGACGCCTCAAACGTAGCTTTAGGAGCAGTACTCTCACAAGGAGAAATTGGTAACGACTTGCCTATATCATATGCAAGTAAATCTTTAAACAAACATGAAAGAAATAAGTCAGTTATTGAAAAGGAACTATTAGGAATTCATTGGGGAATACAATTTTTTATACCATACCTGTATGGCAGAAAATTCACTGTAGTAACAGACCATAGACAAGGGATATATTGCATTATTCTCGCATAATAATCCATCTCCTAAATTGACCATAATTCGACTCGACTATGACTTTGATATTATATATAAAAAGGGAGCAAATAACAATAACGCAGACGCGTTATCTCGTATTGAAATAAACTCAAAAATATTAAAAGAAATGATTCCACTCTGTATTGATAAAAAGAAAGAAAAACTCTAGCAATAACACGTAGCATGCTTAATAAAAAATAAAGAAGATAAAATTAAAATAAAGAACAAGAAAAAGAATTACATGTCTCAACAGGAGACTGATCACCTCCATATGTGGGAATGTATATCAATAAATTAAGCTTCAAAAAATAAAATTTATATATGAATATAATGATAATAATAATCTGCAGAATAAATAAATTGATAAAATTACACGCGTGATATGCAATGAAAGCGAAAATCCAATGTTTTCAGAAACATTTATGCAGAAACTTTTATTGAAAATTAAGAAATTGAAGAATAAAAAGTACGTACTATATAATAATGATGAAATATGTAAATATATACCGGTGGAAAAGTTGAAAGAAGAATATAATAAGTTAGAAAATAATGACGTCGATATAATTATATACAGAATGCCAAAAAGAGTAAATGATAAGATAAAACAGTACAGATTAATAGAAGAATTTCATAATTCACCTTATGGTGGACATTTCGGAATAAGAAAGACATTAACAAAATTAAAACAGCGATTTATTTGAAAAAAACATGAACAAAATGGTTAAAAACTATGTAAGAACATGTGAATCGTGCCAAAAGAATAAGCAAGTAAGGCATACAAAAGAAACTTTTTCTGTAACAGATACACCATCAAGTAGTTTTGACATTGTAGTAATGGACACAGTTGGACCACTAAGACCGTCAGAGGACTTTAGATACATACTTACAATGCAATGTGAACTGACGAAATATGTGATAGCTTGCCCGATTAAATCGAAAGACGCCAAAACTGTAGCATAAACCATAGTAGAGCAAGTCATTTTAAAATACGGTTTGTTTAACATTCTCAAAACAGATAAAGGTACTGATTTTACGAATGAGTTATTGAGAGAGATTTGTGTTTTATTAAAAATAAAACAGAGTTTCTCGACGCCTTACCACCATGAAACCTTGAGAACAGTAGAACGCAATCACCGTGTTCTAAATGAATATTTTCTAAACTTTGTGGAAGACAACAATTGGCATGAATGGATACCATACTTTGCCTTCGCTTTCAATACAACTCCCAATGTAGATACAAATTATACACCATTTGAACTGGTATATGGGAAACTTTTTAAACTACCAGGTGATGAATTGAGTGAGCCCAAAAAGATCTACAATTTAGAAAATTACTTAAAATTAGACTTCGTCATTCTTTGCAAAAAGCTAGAAATATAATAATAGAAGTAAAGAATAAGAGAAAATTAGAATACAAAAAAAAAAAAAAACAAAACAGAATAAGACTAAATATAGGAGACCTAGTTTTGGTAAAAAACGAAAAAAAAAATAAATTGTCCATACAAAGGTCCGTATAAAGTACTGGATATAGATGACCTAAATGTAATTATAGAAGTAGATAAAACAAAAGTTAAAAGTATACATAAAAACAATTTTTTTTTGTTTTTTTTTTTTTTTTGTTTTATTTTATTTGCAATCTATTTTACAATTATAAAATAATAAGCAAATTTCATAACTTTAAAGTAACATATATTGAGCTTCTATAAAACTAAAAAAAAAAATCAAAAAAGTATACACAAAGTATGAATTCAATGTAACAAGTTAACAATTTTCCTATTTCCTAAAGCGTAGGTCAAGTACGTGTAACCTTTTAAGTCTCTGAATTTCATCGCTATCATTTAACAGATTTATTGCAAACACATTGCAATGATTACTGAGTCTATTTAGGTATCGTTTGCTGTAGTTATTAATCTCATCTTTGACCATTAAGATTCCAAAATCTCTGTGTATATTTTTGCTGTTGATACACCAAGGCGCATTTGTTATTAGTCTGAGGGTTTTTGACTGGTATCTTTGTAATATCTCAACATTGGAATTACTTGTAGTTCCCCAAAGTTGGATACCGTATGTCCATATCGGTTTAAGTATTCCTTTGTATAAAAGAGTCTTGTTTTCTAAGCTTAAGCTAGACCTTGGACATAAAAGCCAAAACATTTTTTATATTAAGTTGCTTACGTTTCATTTTGACATGCTCTTGCCAGGTAAGTCTCCGATCAATATGAAGGCCGAGATATTTAACAGAATTGTTGCTTGGAATAACTGTGCCATTTAAATAAACTGGTGAGCAATCATTTTTTCTTAAGGTACACTTAACTAACTTTGCATTATTAACTTTTATATTCCATTTTTGCAGCCACTCTTGAAGAAGATTTAATTGATTTTGCAGCAACTCAGAAGCTATGACGGGCGATTCATTTGAAGCTAAAAGTGCAGTATCGTCCGCATACGTAGCAGTGGTTATATTATCAACTGTTGGCATATCAGCGGTAAAGATGGTATACAAAACTGATCCCAGAACACTACCTTGTGGAATACCCGCATTAATGCACCCAGAACTCGAATAATTTTCGTTAATGCTTACAAAAAGGATCTACCTTTAATATATGGTTTAAGCATTAAGTAATATGGAGCTGGAATGAGATTTTTTAATTTATACAAAAGCCCACTGTGCCAAACTCTATCAAAAGCCTGTTGAACATATAAAAAACTGCAGAACAATATAATTTTCTTTCTAAGGCGTTTGAAATGAAATTAACAATCCTATGACACTGTTCTGGTGTTCCATGCTTATTTTTGAATCCGAACGAATCAGGTATAATTTTTTGTTTTTCTAATATTGGCATTAATCTTTTTAAAAAGAGCCTTTCAAATATTTTTGAGAAACTGGACAACAAGCTCATTGGCCTATACGATGTGACACTATTTTCCGGTGTGCTAGGTTTTAATACCATTATTATTTTTGCGTATTTCCATTGCGATGGGAAATGGTTTAATCTTAATATGGAATTATAAATTGTTGTAAGAAAAATAATTCCTTTTTTCGGCAAAGATTTTAAAACCTTTGAATCAATTTTATCGTAACCAGGAGCTTTGGTGTTGCTCATTTTGCCAATTGATTTTTCTACTTCAGCTGGGGATATAGGTTATATTGGGCGATCCATTTGACAAGGAACATCTAAGAATTTCTCAATATCAGTCCTTACGGACGGATTATTTAAATTAAATTGGTTAAAAGTTGATTCTAAGTGTTCCTTAAAAGCATTACATTTGCTGATGTCTGATCTACGTTTTAAATATTTAGTTGCGTTCCATAGCTTATGCTCGCTATCATTAGCTACAGGGCCGAAATTTTTCAAATAATTGTTTAACAAATCGTTTTTATAACCTTTAATGCGTTTTTTAAGTTGTTGAGATGCTCTGTTAAGATTTCTTTTATCCAATACGCTTCTGGTGTTTTGGTATATTCTTCTTAATCTTCTTCTATTTGCAATTAGCTCCCTAATTTCAGCCGATAATCGAACATTATTGCCATTCAATTGATGTTGCTGAGGAGTAGCAGTAAACGCTGCTTCATGAATCAGATTGGTGAATGTTTCAATAGTATCCTCCAAATGACATCCATCTTTTATCTGCAAATTTAGATTTACATGCTCTTCTATCCAAATTCAAACTTTCGCACATCTGTTCTAGAAGTAATTATTTTAAACTGCCTGATTATAGTTTGAATTACAAAGTTAAGTGTTAAAACTACAGGACTGTGATCGGAGCTTAGATCACCACAGTCTACTATGTCAAAGTATGAGCTTGGTACGAGTATACCTTTGTATACAAAAAAATCCAGTAGATCGGGAAATTTATGCCTAGTGATAGGCCAGTACGTGGGACTACCAGTTGACAATGCAGAATATTTGTTATTACAAATGCATTTATACAATTCCCTACCTTCTGGATTGATTAGGCGAGATCCCCACCAGGGGTGTTTTGCATTATAATCGGCTCCAACAATAAATTAAGCACCAAGTTTTTAAAAAAAATTTTCATATTGTGTACATGTAACACTATACCTTGGAGGAAAATAAATAGAAAAAATACTAATTTCATTATTATCGCAGGTTATTTTTACACCTGCAGCCTGTAAGTACGTTTCTTCAACTGGAGAAAGTATTTCATATTTAATATTCGACTTAATTAATATAGCAGCACCGGCATGAGCTCTATTATCAGGATGGTTTGCAGTAACTAGATCATAGTCCTTAATTTTGAAAAATATTTTATTCGTAAAATGAGTCTCTGAGATTAAAAATATATCAATGTAGTAAGCTTTAATGAAAATTTCTATATCGTTTAGATGATTATGCATTCCGTTTGCATTCCATATTGCTATATAAAAATTTATTTGCATATTTTGGCTATTAAAATTGACATTAAATTCATTAGATTTTCCATCAAATTTTCAAGCCTATCCAAGCGACTGTTTTCATTTGTATTAGACGTTTTTACTGCTTCTGCAAATGACACATTAAATCTATTATTGGGCTCACTTTGAGTAATATTACTTAATTGCGGAAAATCATTATGATTCGTGTTTACATAATCTTTCTGAATACTAGTAAAACGTTTTTGTCTATTATTTCTTTTGGAAGCTAGGTCTTGATAAACTCTACAACCTTTGTAGTTGGCAGTATGGTTTAACATACAATAAACACAACGAGATGGTGTTTTTGCACTCTACGGTAGGGTGATCCATGCTGCACTTAACACACCTGAACGGTTTTTTACAGTACGCGTTTGTATGTCCAAACTGCTGGCATCGATAACACTGTACTAGTTCATTGGTTGCCAGTGGAGGTTCAATTTTGACGAGAGCATAATTAATATGTTTTATTTCATAAATAGTTTTGTTGTTAGGGTCTGGATCCAAGTCCACAAAAAACATTGAGAAATGCTCCTTTGTAACACGACTTCTAACGTTCGTAACAGATCTAACTGAATGACCTAAATTTATAAGTTCAGCTTTAATATCTTCAGTGGGTATGGAAGGATGAAGTCCTTTTATAACAACTCTGTACGATCTTTCTTGCTTTAATTGGTAAGTGTGAAAATAAATGTTTGAATTTTCTAAATACTTAATCACCTTTCTATATGAATCTACAGTATTGATCATCAATCTTACTTGACCTTCCCCCAAAGACTTATAATTAAAATCTTTATTTGATATAATTTCACATAATTTGGTAACTGTAATACTAATATTAGCTACATTAGGTATGTAAATGGGGGGAGGCTTTGGAATGATATTTGAATTAGTATTTTCTTCATCGTCTTGAATATCGAGCACTGAAAACTTGTTGCTGTTAGAGGCTGTACTAGGAATATTATTCGGATTCATCATTTTTGCTTTTTTGGAGATTCATTACGTTTTCTTTTATTTTTTGTAACAAATTGCCAAGCTAGTTCAACATTATTGTTATTTTTTCAACTTTATTATTCACTTCAGAAGCACTTTCACTCTCATCACTTAGGTCCATCGTTTTTATGTGCATTCTTGCACATTAATTGTTTTTGGGGATTAATTACTGTTTATTTTTTGTTTTATTATCCGGGTCAAAAATATTTTCTGTTTTCTTAAGTAAACATTAATAAAGTAAAGAAACACTTTTTTTTTAAATACAGCAATCTTTAAAATAATTTTATTTCATAAGTAAATAAATATAATTAGATATTAAGAAATCTTAAACTTGCATGTGCACTTATGCGCAACACTGTAATTATAGGTATATGCTTGTAGACATATCAGCAAGACTGTATGCAACATAACCAAATATACAAATTGTTCAAATAAAAATTAATCAAAGGAAATTTATGTATGGTCAGCAGAAAATGCAAGTTCAATGTATAAGTATATTTTTGTTGATCGTGAGAATTTGGATGGTAACCAAATACCATTTTTGTTTATAAATTATTTTATTGGATATACAGCAATATTGTGTAAATGATGACCACATTAAAATTGTACTATATAAGTTACTATTTTTATTTAATATAGACAGAATTAATTTGCAATTCAAATAGACTTGTTAATTCTCACAAAACGGGATTTTGTTGCTCGGAAGCAAAAAGGCAGAAGTGCTTAGTAATACTTACTTCGAAACTTAACTATAACACTGAACATATTATACGGCGATCCTGCCAAATTTTGAAAAGGATCCTGGTCCTTAAAAAGATCCATTAACACACATACTGAATGACTACACAGAAGGAAATAAACGACATTTTTAAAAAATGGGTGGCATACGTTCCGGAACCAATCAATAACAAGAAGACAGACACACCCACCCCCATATAATTCCAAGACCAAAAAACGTCGGACTGAAGCCTTTGACCATCAGCCATCATCGAAAAATAAATAAAATTATCAAACCCGAAAGAGAGAGGTGGAAGAAAAAGACGCTTTCAGGCCGAGTGCAAATTGAGACAAAATATAATACAAATAAGTCAAGGAAAACAGAAACAAATGCTACTAGAAGAACTTAAAAAATTAAAATCCGAAGGATGGAAGAAATTCTAAGTGATGCACACGTTTGAACTAACAGAAGAAGATAGACTCAAGACAATATTAAAAAACATAGAACAATCAATGGGGATAAATGACGCGAAAATAGAAAGCAATGCAAATGCATACGCCATTAATGACAACAAAATTACAATAAGCCAGGAAATAATAATAGTACTTTTAATTATCTTAGTTTTATTTGGATTGTGGAAATTAACAAGAAATTACATACAAAAGGAAATTGTTAGTAGTAGGGTACAACATGTATAATATAAGATGAATTATATAAAATATTTTATATAAATTAATTTTTGTAAATGGAAGAAATAAACAGGCAATTACAGAAAATAATCGCAAATGCCAAAAAAAATCAGGTAGTAGAAAATACACGAAAGAAACTATTATACAAAAAATAAAATTAATTAAACAACTTACTAAAAAAATACGGTAAATTAATTGCGATTCTACCAAAAATAGAAAGAGAAACAAAAGTTAATCAATTCAAAGAATTAAAGCAGAGAGCATTGGATAGTATAATAGGAAACAGTAAAGAATTCTCTAGTGAAGAAAAATTAGAACCAGAATCAATGTCTAATGAAAACACACTAGAAACAAACATGTCTAATTTCAACAGTAAACAGGCATCGGACATTTGATGGAAGGGCAAAACACCTCGAAACATTTTTATCAATGGTCACACTAGTTTATGATGACTTAAATGTGCAAGGAAAAAATCATTTAATAAAATATGTAATAGCAATGAAAATGAACGATAGGGTTAGAGATATTCTAACAATAGAACAAACACAAACAACATTGGACGAATTAAAAGTCTCTTTGACTAAAAACTTCAAATCTACAAAGACAGCAAACAGCATTCATTTTGAGCTGAAAAATACTAGGCAAAAGGGTAATGTATTAAACTATAAAGAAAAAATAAATTCATTGATTGCAGAGTTAACAATAGCTCAAATATCAGAACTGGGAGAAAATAAAAATAAAACATCCCGCTCTTTAATTAAGAAACTTAATGAAAGACTAACACTAGAAATTTTTCAGGAAGGTCTGCATGAGCAGATACGTAAAGCAGTTAAAGCAGCCCAACCAAAGACTTTATCCCAAGCTTACGACATTGCTGGTGCACAATAATTCAAGGAGCAACAATAATTCAAGACAAAACATTTTTATAGTCAAAACAGTCGCAACAATAATAACAATAACAGATACAATAATCACAACAGAAATGACAGAAACTATAAAAACAACAATAATAGAAATTTTAACATATACAACAGGAATCAAAATAACACCAACAGTAGATACAATACAAATAACGCTCACAACATAAATAATAGAAACACCTACAACAATAATAACCATTAAAATCAAAGAAACAATAACCACCCAAACGTACGCACAATTCACCAACAGGGAAACGAAGAAACCCTGGAGAATCAAAACGAATCTCCAGAAAGGGACAATTACAGATTCACACTATAAATCCTAACACTTCAAACTTTATATACCTATATATCAAAAACCTGACTTACAAACTGACTTTCTTATTAGATACTGGTTCTGACACATCCCTTTGCAAATTAAAAATCAATATTGAAATAGGCGAAGATAGCGTAGTATGCGGCAAAGAAATAGAAAACGGAGTTTTCCTTGCAAACACGATAATACCTAAATATGGTAATCGCCACATTAAAATTATGAATACACTAGAAACAAAAAACTAGCTGCAATACCCTTACAGTACTATAACATTTATAGAATCAATCATTTGGACAACAAACGTTATTCAGAAAGTAGATTTCAGGAATTACTAAAATCAATTAAATTCGAGGACTTTGGCGACGAAAAGCGGAAAGCTTTATACGACATATTAAAACAATACCAAGAAATATTTCATTTAGAAGGAGAATCCTTTACCACTAACAACTTTTACAAACTTAATATAGAACTAAACGATAATACCCCAGTATACATAAAAAACTACCGTTTACCACATTCACAGTTAAATGAAATAGACAGACAAGTACAGAAACTACTACAAGACAATATAATAGAGCCATAGTCCATACAACTCTCCTTTATTATTAGTTCCTAAAAAAGGACAAGATAACATAAAGAAATGGCGTTTAGTTGTAGATTACAGACGTTTAAAGTACAAAATAGTAAACGACAAATTTCCCCTAACAAGACTAGAAGACGTTTTAGACAAACTAGGACGAGCAAAATTTTTTTCAACTCTGGATATGACAAGTTCGTTTCATCAGATAGAACTAGATACAAATTGAAGAGCAGTTACAGCATTTTCCACCAACAGCGGTCACTACCAATACAATAGACTACCCTTTGGGCTGAAGCATTCCTATATGTAGATGATATAATTATTTTTGGATGCAGCCTTAAACACCACAATGAAAATCTCATAAGAGTATTTGAAAGATTAAAACAGTACAATTTAAAACTAAATGCTGAAAAATATTGCTTCTTAAAACCAGAAGTCCTATATTTGGGACATCTTATTACAAAAGACGGTATAAGAACCGACCCAGCAAAATATGAAATTATTGAACAGTATCCTATTCCAAAAAATTCTGATGAAGTTAGAAGATTCATAGCCTTCTGTAATTACTATAGAAGATTCATTCCGGACTTTGTTAAAATAGCAACTTGCCTAAATAATTTATTAAAAATGAAAGTTAAATTTGAATGGAAAAAAGATTGTCAAAAAGCACTTGAGACATTAAGAGACAAACTAAAGAACCCACCTATATTGCAATATCGTGATTTTGAGAAACCTTTTATACTGACCACAGACGCCTCAAACGTAGCTTTAGGAGCAGTACTCTCACAAGGAGAAATTGGTAACGACTTGCCTATATCATATGCAAGTAAATCTTTAAACAAACATGAAAGAAATAAGTCAGTTATTGAAAAGGAACTATTAGGAATTCATTGGGGAATACAATTTTTTATACCATACCTGTATGGCAGAAAATTCACTGTAGTAACAGACCATAGACAAGGGATATATTGCATTATTCTCGCATAATAATCCATCTCCTAAATTGACCATAATTCGACTCGACTATGACTTTGATATTATATATAAAAAGGGAGCAAATAACAATAACGCAGACGCGTTATCTCGTATTGAAATAAACTCAAAAATATTAAAAGAAATGATTCCACTCTGTATTGATAAAAAGAAAGAAAAACTCTAGCAATAACACGTAGCATGCTTAATAAGAATACTAAAAATAAAGAAGATAAAATTAAAATAAAGAACAAGAAAAAGAATTACATGTCTCAACAGGAGACTGATCACCTCCATATGTGGGAATGTATATCAATAAATTAAGCTTCAAAAAATAAAATTTATATATGAATATAATGATAATAATAATCTGCAGAATAAATAAATTGATAAAATTACACGCGTGATATGCAATGAAAGCGAAAATCCAATGTTTTCAGAAACATTTATGCAGAAACTTTTATTGAAAATTAAGAAATTGAAGAATAAAAAGTACGTACTATATAATAATGATGAAATATGTAAATATATAACGGTGGAAAAGTTGAAAGAAGAATATAATAAGTTAGAAAATAATGACGTCGATATAATTATATACAGAATGCCAAAAAGAGTAAATGATAAGATAAAACAGTACAGATTAATAGAAGAATTTCATAATTCACCTTATGGTGGACGTTTCGGAATAAGAAAGACATTAACAAAATTAAAACAGCGATTTATTTAAAAAAAACATGAACAAAATGGTTAAAAACTATGTAAGAACATGTGAATCGTGCCAAAAGAATAAGCAAGTAAGGCATACAAAAGAAACTTTTTCTGTAACAGATACACCATCAAGTAGTTTTGACATTGTAGTAATGGACGCAGTTGGACCACTAAGACCGTCAGAGGACTTTAGATACATACTTACAATGCAATGTGAACTGACGAAATATGTGATAGCTTGCCCGATTAAATCGAAAGACGCCAAAACTGTAGCATAAACCATAGTAGTGCAAGTCATTTTAAAATACGGTTTGTTTAACATTCTCAAAACAGATAAAGGTACTGATTTTACGAATGAGTTAATGAGAGAGATTTGTGTTTTATTAAAAATAAAACAGAGTTTCTCGACGCCTTACCACCATGAAACCTTGAGAACAGTAGAACGCAATCACCGTGTTCTAAATGAATATTTTCTAAACTTTGTGGAAGACAACAATTGGCATGAATGGATACCATACTTTGCCTTCGCTTTCAATACAACTCCCAATGTAGATACAAATTATACACCATTTGAACTGGTATATGGGAAACTTTCTAAACTACCAGGTGATGAATTGAGTGAGCCCAAAAAGATCTACAATTTAGAAAATTACTTAAAATTAGACTTCGTCATTCTTTGCAAAAAGCTAGAAATATAATAATAGAAGTAAAGAATAAGAGAAAATTAGAATACAAAAAAAAAAAAAACAAAACAGAATAAGACTAAATATAGGAGACCTAGTTTTGGTAAAAAACGAAAAAAAACTAAATCGTCCATACAAAGGTCCGTATAAAGTACTGGATATAGATGACCTAAATGTAATTATAGAAGTAGATAAAACAAAAGTTAAAAGTATATATAAAAACAATTTGTTTTTTTTTTGTTTTATTTTATTTGCAATCTATTTTACAATTATAAAATAATAAGCAAATTTCATAACTTTAAAGTAACATATATTGAGCTTCTATAAAACTAAAAAAAAAAAATCAAAAAAGTATACACAAAGTATGAATTCAATGTAACAAGTTAACAATTTTCCTATTTCCTAAAGGGTAGGTCAAGTACGTGTAACCTTTTAAGTCTCTGAATTTCATCGCTATCATTTACCAGATTTATTGCAAACACATTGCAATGATTACTGAGTCTATTTAGGTATCGTTCGCTGTAGTTATTAATCTCATCTTTGACCATTAAGATTTCAAAATCTCTGTGTATATTTTTGCTGTTGATACACCAAGGCGCATTTGTTATTAGTCTGAGGGTTTTTGACTGGTATCTTTGTAATATCTCAACATTGGAATTACTTGTAGTTCCCCAAAGTTGGATACCGTATGTCCATATCGGTTTAAGTATTGCTTTGTATAAAAGAGTCTTGTTTTCTAAGCTTAAGCTAGACCTTGGACATAAAAGCCAAAACATTTTTTATATTAAGTTGCTTACGTTTCATTTTGACATGCTCTTGCCAGGTAAGTCTCCGATCAATATGAAGGCCGAGATATTTAACAGAATTGTTGCTTGGAATAACTGTGCCATTTAAATAAACTGGTGAGCAATCATTTTTTCTTAAGGTACACTTAACTAACTTTGCATTATTAACTTTTATATTCCATTTTTGCAGCCACTCTTGAAGAAGATTTAATTGATTTTGCAGCAACTCAGAAGCTATGACGGGCGATTCATTTGAAGCTAAAAGTGCAGTATCGTCCGCATACGTAGCAGTGGTTATATTATCAACTGTTGGCATATCAGCGGTAAAGATGGTATACAAAACTGATCCCAGAACACTACCTTGTGGAATACCCGCATTAATGCACCCAGAACTCGAATAATTTTCGTTAATGCTTACAAAAACGATCTACCTTTAATATATGGTTTAAGCATTAAGTAATATGGAGCTGGAATGAGATTTTTTAATTTATACAAAAGCCCACTGTGCCAAACTCTATCAAAAGCCTGTTGAACATATAAAAAACTGCAGAACAATATAATTTTCTTTCTAAGGCATTTGAAATGAAATTAACAATCCTATGACACTGTTCTGGTGTTCCATGCTTATTTCTAAATCCGAACTGATAATCAGGTATAATTTTTTGTTTTTATAATATTGGCATTAATCTTTTTAAAAAGAGCCTTTCAAATATTTTTGAAAAACTGGACAACAAGCTAATTGGCCTATACGATGTGACACTATTTTCCGGTGTGCTAGGTTTTAATACCATTATAATTTTTGCGTATTTCCATTGCGATGGGAAATGGTTTACTCTCAATATGGAATTATAAATTGTTGTAAGAAAAATAATTCCTTTTTTCGGCAAAGATTTTAAAACCTTTGAATCAATTTTATCGTAACCAGGAGCTTTGGTGTTGCTCATTTTGCCAATTGATTTTTCTACTTCGGCTGGGGATATAGGTTAGATTGGGCGATCCATTTGACAAGGAACATCTAAGAATTTCTCAATATCGCTCTTTACGGACGGGTTATTTAAATAAAATGGGTTAAATTTAGATTCTAAGTGTTCCTTAAAAGCATTACATTTGCTGATGTCTGATCTACGTTTTAAATATTTAGTTGCGCTCCATAGCTTATGCTCGCTATCATTAGCTACAGGGTCTAAAATTTTCAAATAATTGTTTAACAAATCGTTTTTATAATCTTTTATTCGTTTTTTAAGTTGTTGAGATGCTCTGTTAAGATTTCTTTTATCCAATACGCTTCTGGTGTTTTGGTATATTCTTCTTAATCTTCTTTTATTTGCAATTAGCTCCCTAATTTCAGCCGATAATCAAAGATTATTGCCATTCAATCGATGTTGCTGAGGAGTAGCAGTAAACGCTGCTTCATGAATCAGATTGGTGAATGTTTCAATAGTATCCTCCAAATGTTATCCATCTTTTATCTGCAAATTTAGATTTACATGCTCTTCTATCCAAATTCAAACTTTCGCACATAGTTTGAATTACTAAGTTAAGTGTTAAAACTACAGGACTGTGATCGGAGCTTAGATCAGCACAGTCTGCTTTGTCAAAGTATGAGCTTGGTATAACTTTGTAAACAAAAGAATCCAGTAGATCGGGAATTTTATGCGGATTACTAGGCCAGTACGTGGGACTACCAGTTGACAATGCAGAATAATTGTTATTACAAATGCATTTATACCTTTTGGATTGATTAGGCGAGATCCCCACCAGGGGTGTTTTGCATTATAATCGCCTCCAACAATAAATTTAGCACCAAGTTTTTATAAAAAAGTTTTCATATTGTGTACATGTAACACTATATCTTGGAGGAAAATAAATAGAAAAAATACTAATTTCATTATTATCGCAAGTTATTTTTACACCTGCAGCCTGTAAGTACGTTTCTTCAACTGGAGAAAGTATTTCATATTTAATATTCGACTTAATTAATATAGCAGCACCGGCATGAGCTCTATTATCAGGATGGTTTGCAGTAACTAGATCATAGTCCTTAATTTTGAAAAATATCTTATTCGTAAAATGAGTCTCTGAGATTAAAAATATATCAATGTAGTAAGCTTTAATGAAAATTTCTATATCGTTTAGATGATTATGCATTCCGTTTGCATTCCATATTGCTATATAAAAATTTATTTGCATATTTTGGCTATTAACATTGACATTAAATTCATTAGATTTTCCATCATTTTTTCAAGCTATCCAAGCGACTGTTTTCATTTGTATTAGACGTTTTTACTGCTTCTGCAAATGACACATTAAATCTATTATTGGGCTCACTTTGAGGAATATTACCTAATTGCGGAAAATCATTATGAATCGTGTTTACATAATCTTTCTGAATACTAATAAAACGTTTTTGTCTATTATTTCTTTTGGAAGCTAGGTCTTGATAAACTCTACAACCTTTGTAGTTGGCAGTATGGTTTAACATACAATAAACACAACGAGATGGTGTTTTTGCACTCTACGGTAGGGTGATCCATGCCGCACTTAACACACCTGAACGGTTTTTTACAGTACGCTTTTGTATGTCCAAACTGCTGGCATCGATAACACTGTACTAGTTCATTGGTTGTCAGTGGAGGTTCAATTTTAAAGAGAGCATGATTAATGTGTTTTATTTCATAAATAGTTTTGTTGTTAGGGTCTGGATCCAAGTCCACAAAAAACATTGAGAGAGGCTCCTTTGTAACACGACTTTTAACGTTCGTAACAGATTTAACTGAATGACCTAAATTTATAAGTTCAGCTTTAATATCTTCAGTGGGTATGGAAGGATGAAGTCCTTTTATAACAACTCTGTACGATCTTTCTTGCTTTAATTGGTAAGTGTGAAAATAAATGTTTGAATTTTCTAAATACTTAATCACCTTTCTATATGAATCTACAGTATTGATCATCAATCTTACTTGACCTTCCCCCAAAGACTTATAATTAAAATCTTTATTTGATATAATTTCACATAATTTGGTAATCGTAATACTAATATTAGCTACATTAGGTATGTAAATGGGGGGAGGCTTTGGAATAATAAATTAAATAAAATATTAAATATATATATTATATTATTATTATTATATTAAATAATTTAAATAAATTAGTATTTTCTTCATCGCCTTCAGTATCGAGCACTGAAAACTTGTTGCTGTTAGAGGATGTACTAGGAATATCATTCGGATTCATTCTTTTTGCTTTTTTGGAGATTTATTACGTTTTCTTTTACTTTTTTTTGTAACAAATTGCCAAGCTGGTTCAACATTATTGTTATTTTTTTCAACTCTATTATTCACTTCAAAAGCACTTTCACTCTCATCGCTTAGGTCCATCGTTTTTATGTGCATTCTTGCACATTAATTGTTTTTGGGGATTAATTACTGTTTATTTTTTGTTTTATTATCCGTGTCAAAAATATTTTCTGTTTCTAATTTGTTTTCAAAGTTTGAATAAATTTTAAATTTTCAAAATTAATTAAAATACACCTGCCTTCTACGAAAAAGCAATTCGAACTATAAAAACAATTTGAAAAAGTTTATTTCTTAAGTAAACATTAATAAAGTAAAGAAAAAAAATTTTTTTTAAATACAGCAATCTTTAAAATAATTTTATTTCATAAGTAAATAAATATAATTAGATATTAAGAAATCTTAAACATGCATGTGCACTTATGCGCAACACTGTAATAATAGGTATATGCTCGTAGACATATCAGCAAGATTGTATGCAACATAACCAAATATACAAATTGTCCAAATAAAAATTAATCAAAGGAAATTTATGTATGGTCAGCAGAAAATGGATGGTAACCCAATACCATTTTTGTTTATATATTATTTTATTGGATATACAGCAATATTGTGAAAATGATGACCACTATTTAATTGTACTATATAAGTTACTATTTTTACTTAATAAAGACAGAATTAATTTGCAATTCAAATAGACTTGTTAATTCTCACAAAAAGGGCATTTTGATGCTCGGAAGCAAAACGGCAGAAGTGCTCATTAATACTTACCTCGAAACTTAACTATAACACTAAACATATTACACTTGTTTTTAATTTTTTCCAACCAGGATTTGTAAATAATTTATCTTTCTAAAAATGTTTAGAAATTAAATTAAAAAGAAACAAAAAGCCGAAAATAAAGTCAAATTTAAGTCATTTATAAGATCGATGGTTCATATCCTGGTTGGAGAAAAATTAAAAATTAAATAATATGTATATATCTATATACTTAGATATTTAAAAAATAAAAATGCCATTGTTTTAAGTTATAATGAAAATTTTATTATGTGTTTATTTTATTGGGCTGAAAAGAAGGTATGTAATATGAATTCATAATTAATAAAAGGTTTAATAACTTTCTGGACAATTCCAGTTAATGGAGTGTTCTTCATCAAGCGATCATAGAGAATTAAACAATAAGCATTTGTGTTTGTAGGAATCGGGATGGCAGTCTCAAACTCAATTTTCACTTCAATAGGCTCTTAATCATATCATTTTGATGGCTTAGATCAATAACGACAATTGGGTTTTCCTTAAACTTTTCACAGGAAAGAAGTGGTTGTGCGGACTTCATATAATAATTTTGTTGAAATTTCGCATACATATCATATAAAATAGCATAGCAATTCTCTGCAATTCTTAAATTAAAATCATCGTACGGATAAGAATCTGCGTTTAAATGTACTTTAATATTTTTTTAAATCAGAGTGAATATATTTCTTATTGTTTTCTAACACGAATAATAGAAATGTAGGCCTCTCTCGGTTAATTGATAGCTTAACATTCCAAATATGGTTTCTTCCGACAGAGAATGTAGGATTAAAATAACAGTCCCAACTCCGAAATTCTATGAGTAAGGAGATACCATTCTTAATAATCTTCATTATTTGCAGTTTTTTAGAGTCTGAGACTTGTACGTGTGGAATTCTCCACGTTATATTCGTAATCGAAAAAGTAAGATTTTCTTTATCATTTGTTGAGTAATACACGTTCTCATCTTTTGAACTCCGTAAAAGAGTGACTTCATGTTTGCTATTTAATATTATTTATTTTGCTATATAATATTATTTTATTATCCTCGGCAAATCCCAAAAATAGTTTTAGGGGTATATAAAAATTAAATATTTGCATGGCTAACTCTCTAGAATCACTCCATCCAGCATTTCTCTTCATATTGCTTTCAAATTCGTTAGGGGAAACATAGTTTTTAATTTGCTAGACATGCCCAAGTATCGTGTACGATCAATTTCAACACCATTAATTTCATAACGTATTTCATCAAGTAAGTACGCAACACAATTATTTCTTAGTCTGGTATTTGGAGTGTTAGAGTTTTTTATATTTCCCTCTATATACAAGTAGCTTTCACTAGGAAGAACATATAAGTCTTGATTTTGCAGAGTAATTCGTATCTCATCATTATTCTTTTTATATTCTCATCCGAAATAGAAGTTTCCATAACATTTAGTATATCAGACATTTTTCTTTACTTTCAAATTAAGTAATCATAGAAACCTCTTATTATCTTCTGCTAATTTAGGTCTTTTAGCTTTAACATTTAACTGGCCGATTCGATAAATGTTTTATACCAGGCTTTAAAACACCACCACTAAAACCAAGTAATCTACCAATAGATCTTTTTCGATCAAAGAAAATTGTATCATGTGAGGATGTTACTTCAATTTGTAGAGTGTTATTATTGGCTTTAACCACAACTGATTTATTATCATTTTTTTTCTTTATTTTCTGCGATTATATAATCAGCTATGTCTTTCAACTCATAGGCACTTCAATTATTTGATCTCCAATATGGAAAAGATTGTAATCATAATCTACTTTGGGAATCGAGTTATATGAATAAAATAAATTAGAGAACATTCATAATCTACCGCTAACTCTGTTGGCGGAAAGAAATTTGCCGTTAAAATTGAAGAATTCCTGCTCAGTGCTAATGTTATTGACATAACGAATGATTGAATGTAAAAAATAAAAAACGCTATTTACAGTTTGTTTTTATTTAATATATGTATTTATTTGAACTTATTATTAGTTTTACCATATTTCATTTTACTTATCCAAGAATTATGCTGACTTCCAAATCCCAACCATTTTACATATGCTTTATCACCCTTAGTTTTTAATACTTTTTCAACTAAGAATGTATTAGAAAAATGAGTGCGTAGCAACTCATCCTTGTAAAATCCACCCTTTATTTCATTTCCTTCATAGTCTTCGAGTATGAATGTGACTGGGTAAGTATTTTGTACCGATCTTATTTTAGATATTTCTGTTGTCCAATTTGGTGTATACCCCTTTTCAAAGACGCGCTTATATTTACTAATACGTACATAGTCTCCAACCTTAAACCGTGAAGCTTTAAATAGTTTTAGATGATTGTATACAGTATTCAGTAAATGTTTTTCGTGTTCATGAGTTACATGAATAGGACCCATTTTGATCGTTCCATGTATTTTTTTATTATATTGATTAATCAAACCTTTATAAATGCTAATCCATCTATAAGATCCATTGTTACTAATACTTTTCCACATCATTTCTTTCAATGTACTGTTGAAGCGTTCAACAATTGAAGCTTTCATAACACAATACATAGAGTAATGATTTATTGAATGTTTTCTCATTAATGCTCCAAGCTCCTTATTAAAAAATTCTTTGCCATCATCTGTCTGTAAATTTCTAGGTATACGCCCCATACGAAATATTTTGTGAAATGCCTTACAAACTTCTGCTGCAGTTTTTGACTTAAGTGATTCGGGCCAAGCATAATTTGAAAATGTATCAATGACTGTTAGCATATATATAAATCCATTGTTTTTAGATGAATAATTCCACATTTCTACCAAATCAGCTTGCCAGAGATCGTCAATTCCCTTCATTATAACTCGACGTCGTAAGAACTTTTTCCGCGCTCGTGAATGTAGTTCATTAACTATTTTTCTCTCATTTGTATTCATGTCTATATAGATTACATGAGCGTTGTGTTACTCTTAGGTATTAAATATGCTTGCTTATATTAAGATAATTTAATTGGAGGTGGCGGTTCCAGCTTTTGTTTTCTTACAACATCCACTTTAATAGAGTTGTTATTAATCCACTTGAAAATATAATCCTCAATTTTATTAAATCTCTCTTCGATACTGATCATTCACAGCTTTTTCAATGATTTTAACATCTTTATCAATATTCTTTGTCAACGAATCTTGCAACAATTTTATGTTAGTTTTAATTATATTCAACTGGGAATCATACTCTTCTTTTAGTTTTTCCGTTTCATTATTATAGGAAATGTATTGTTCAATTTTACTAATTCTTTCTTTGAACTTGTTTATACAGTTTGTGTTTGAATATTTCAATTCTTCGCTTATATAATTTTTCAAATCTTCTTGTATACGTTTGATTTCTAAACTCATATAAGTTTTCTTAACAGCATCAAATTCGTCCAACGGTGAGGCTATATTTATAATTTTTCTATTCTCTACGCTTATATTGCTCCCATCGAGGATAAAACTAAATTTTTTTTAAAAGATTTTTGGTTTTCAAGTCATTACTATGCTTTTTGAAGTGATGGCCAAATTTTTAACATTCATTATTATTAATACTACAACTACTCAATTATGTTTCGTTCTTTTAGTTCCTCAATTATTGATATTATCTCATTAGAATGGTTTTTGTTACCAGCTTGTTGTGATGCCATCACCGGTCTACTATTTCATTAGGATCATCCCAATATATGTATATAGTTTGGTTTATAAGGGTTTACTTTCATTAAACCTTCACCAATGTGAGTAGTAGCAAATAGCTTATTAATTATTTTCTTATATTTATTTCCTTTTAGTTGATTATTAGGATCAAAGTTTCTTCTATGTGCACTTGTATCCTTAAAAATTTGTTTATATATATCTAATTATGATGAGTCATAGTGCTCTGGCCTTTTATTAAAGAGTAATGAGTATAGACCAGGAGTGAACGCCCAAGATTTATTTCCTATCATTATTTTTTCATCACTTATCTTTAGATCGGAATTTTCAAATTTCCAGTCACCATTTTGATTTTTGTAAGGTCCAAATATTGTAACAAGCTTTTTGTTTTTATATAGGTCTGTTAAATCAAATTGTGAAAAAAGGATACATTATCTAAATCAACATCTTCTTTTTCTTTTGCACCACTTACTTTTGAGGACGTATCCAAATATTCTTGTTTCTTCGGGGCGCTAGTCATAATACCATTATCATTTTCTTAGTTATATTATCATGTTAGACTTGTAACCTCTTTTGGTTTAAATGTTCTTTCGCTAGATAACTTGAAAGATTTTTTTAACGGTTCTGTTAGAGGTTTAAATCTATTTTCTAACTTGTTTATTGTTTCTGTTTCCTAGCCCTTAACAGCTTCAAATTTCTGTTTTAAAATTTTTCTGGATTTCACCAGAGACTTAATTATTAAAAACATTTATGAGATCTAAAACAGCTAAATAGTTTCTTTAAACAGCTCAACAGCTTCTTTAAACAGCTAAGCATCTTCTTTGAACAGATAAACAGCTTCTTCAAAAAGCTTAACAGCTTCTTTGAACAGATAAACAGCTTCTTCAAACAGCTAAACAGATTATATTAATAGTAAAATAGCTCTTAATGTATGATAAACAAATAGCATCAACATAAATTCTATAACGTCCATTACTTATTTCATAATATTTACTTATTACAAGAAATCCATATTTATCCCTCCAACATTCTTTACATATGTTTTGAAACATTTCGATGCTCATGTCACTGCCAACATGATCTTTATATATATTTGTTTAAGGCTTAATTCATCTTGCTTAAACATTATAATTAAGTTTGCATTATCACGTACTAAATGTTTTGATATATGTGTATATGTTTGACATTTATAAAATGCATCGATATCTTTATGTCTCCCCATGCAAAAATATGATCTGATATTTTTTTGCCTTTCACATGCAACATCATCAAATATCATTACAGAGTTTACTTTAGCATCATTAGGCGATAAAACATCTTCGTTTTCTGAAAATGTATATATGCCCAAACCCTTTACAGAGGTAAATATTTCTGAATTTCAATCTATTAGGGCTTTCAATCAAACTAATCATAACGTTAGTTTTTTCGCAATTGGACGATCCCACTATTAATGCTCTTATAGAATTTGGTAAAAGGCAACTATGTTTAGTTACATTATTTTTTTACTGAAATCTAAATTTCTCACTAAAATATTTTAATGTTGTTTAATCAAACAAATGAAAATTTAAAGCAAGTGAACATCTTTTTCTTTATATTGATTACTACTTACGTACATATTTTCGGAAACTATATGTTATAAATGAAAGTGTACACAAAAAAAATGTTATTGGTCAACAGGTAGTTAGTGGAGAAGGACTACTAAATAAGCTAATTAATTCGCTACCAATTGAGGTTCACCTACCTGGTTATCAATTTTGCGGACCGGGAACGAAATTAGATAAACGTATTCAAAGGGGAGATAAAGGAATTAATCCCTTGGATATCTGATATTAATAAACGACATCAAGCTGATAGAGAACTAGCTGATAAAGCTTGAATGAGAGTCAAAGCTAAAGATAGCACACTTGGAGAAAAACTAAATGCATACCTTGTTAATAACGCAATGAAGCCTAAACTTAAATTTGGTTTAAGTGTTAAAAATAATAATCTTAAATAAACTTGCATACGGAACCTTTTTCGCAATGCAATTAAATCAGCAACTTTGGTGTTAAGAAAATAAAAACCAACAAATGTTAAAAAGGCAATAAAAACTGCAAAAAAATTATTGATGAATCATTTCTTGGCAAAAAATCAGAAGTCAAAATTCCAAGAGTTATTACCATTCCTAAAATTGGGGGTGTTCTACCGCTTCTGGTAGCTCGTCGATTGCTAAGGCAATTACTACAGCTAGCAATGGTAAGCAGCAGTTCGAGGAGAATAAGCGTCATAATAGAACATTAGAGGCAATAGCAATCGGAAAAGGTCTCTATCTCAAACCTTATAAGAAGGGATATGGAATATTTTATAATAAAACGAAAGCATCAAAAAACTAATACAGCAGCTACCCAATAGACCGCTTACTGATGTGGATTTGAAAAGGTTTGGAAAAAAGTATATTCGTTGTTTTAGGGGAGTTTATTTGGGAGATACACTCCCTAAAACTCCACGCCAAAACTGAAGGCGGTATAATCAATTTAGACTCTCATAGAAGAAATGGTACACATTGGGTAGCCTACTATAAAGATAACGATTATTTGGAATATTTCGACAGTTTTGGAAATCTTCAACCACCTCTAGAAGTATTAAGATATGTAGGATATAATTTAAAATACAACTATAAAAGATATCAGAAAACAATTCTTTTAATTGTGGTCACTTATGTTTGCAGTTTCTTAATTTAAAAGTAAAGAAATAAAATAAATGAAATAAAAACTCATACAATTTATTTATATAATATTATTTTTATTTGTTTTGCATCCTTAAATACAATCTATGAATTTTATTTATTTATTTATTTTTTCAACTAATTATATTTCCTGCACAACAAGACCAGGTCTTATATTTATAGTACAGGAACGCATTACGTAACAATATTTGAATTAACGTCATAAACTTAATACATATGTAAGTATACAATATTATCAAAAATAAAAACAAAAAATAAAACAGCATGAAAATATTATTTTTGTTCAGATTATTTACAAAAATTAAATAAAAATTTTTTGAAACTATTAGCATTGCTATTTACTTGTTGAATTGGTGGAAGATTGTTCCAAAGACGGGCGGCATGCACATAGAACTGCCATTCAGACATTAGCCATCGATGCCGAGGTATTATGATATTTCGATTTCGACTTGATCGAGAAAAACGTATTTGTTCAAATATATACCTGGGTGTTTGACTATATATTATTTTATGCAAAAAAGTAAGAGTGCGAATTTTTAATAGATTACCAAATGAGACTCCGTACAGAGTATTAGAAACAGAGGAGACATGAACAAATCTCCTCAAACCATACACATATCTTATGATGTTATTAAACAATATATTTAGTTTCCGCTTACTAACTGCGTCACAATTTCCAAATAACTCGCACCCATAAAGAAGAGAGGGAATCAGGTATGTTTTAGCAATTAATGCCCTTATTCTAAAAGGAGTGAAATATTGTGTGTGCCAGACAGCTCTTAGTTTTACATAATTTTGACCCACCAGTGAGTTTATATGATTATTGCTATTGAATGTAATACCAAGATATTTTGCTGTTTTAACAATTTCAATTTTTTCTCCATTTAAAACAATATCTCCAGAAATGTTCGGATTTATGCGTTTTTTACATATAACTAGACATTTAGATTTCCTCGGATTCAAACAAAGAGCGTTTGCACTAGCCCAAGTGTAGATTCTGTTTAAGTCATTATTCAGATCTGAGATGCCTGAAGCAATATTCTGAACTGGGCTACTTAATATGAGTTGCACGTCATCTGCGTATAAATGAATTTTACATTTAGTAAGTTGTTTTGGCAAATCATTTGCATACAATGAAAATAAAAGAGGACCTAAAATAGAACCTTGTGGCACTCCCCTACTAACGGTTATTCTATCGGACCATGCATCGTTAAAAAATACTAATTGTATTCTGTTTATAAGTCTATTTGATGTATTCGTGAATCTAAAAAAATGTTTCAGTTTTCCAACCAGTATATTATGGTCTACCGTATCGAAAGCCTTGGAGTGATCTAAAAGCACTAAAAAATTAATGTCGCCATTTTCTAATCCTTGCCGTATATTCTCACTAACTTCCACAAGAGCCGTAACGCAGCTATGATTTTGACAAAACCAGATTGCATACTAGAAAGCAAATTTTAAGAAGAATTTTAACATCGGTTATTAAGTCTATTTGATGTATTCGTGAATCTAAAAAAATGTTTCAGTTTTCCAACCAGTATATTATGGTCTACCGTATCGAAAGCCTTGGAGTGATCTAAAAGCACTAAAAAATTAATGTCACCATTTTCTAATCCTTGCCGTATATTCTCACTAACTTCCACAAGAGCCGTAACGCAGCTATGATTTTCACAAAACCAGATTGCATACTAGAAAGCAAATTGTAAGAAGAATTTTAACATCGGTTATTATTTTTCTCTCCATGTTTTCCCAATCTCATAACAGAGGCGTATTAAATCTATTTCGATTTCCCTTTCGTTTAATCCGTCAATATCACTCAATTGGATTTGAGTCGTTTTCAGCTTCGAGCACGTTGGTATGAAATAGTTATAATAAACATGTAATATTTTCTTCCTTAGAATACCATTCCAGCAAAGTATTGATCTTAAAAATACTCCTATCCTAATTATCGATTTCCATATTTCAAGATTAATTTTTATATGAAATTTTCCTTGTCGGATTATTAAATACCAAACACCCCTTTTATGTTTGAAGGTGAACTCAGTAGTTTCCTCGCTTATATTTTCAATCAAGTTTACTGAATATAAAAGTTCTCGCTGAGAAAGTGTGCTGCTAATGTTGTCCTTATAACTCATTAGGTGTAGCCATTCTTCTTGTCCAAATCCAATAAAATGCTTGTTCTTATAATGGAACCATATCATCGGCTTAAATCCATGGAGGGTTGAAAAGCCGCAGGAAACTCTTAATTTTAAGGTGAGAAAGTACTCCATCTCAAACACAACGTCGTATATTTTAGGTTGACGCTCCTTCCTTTATTATGCTTTTCATTCTCTTTGAAGGTTAGTTGTTAACTGTTGATTTTTTCATTTCAAAGATCGCCTTTTAAAGACGATTTATAATACGTATCTACTACTATTACTACTACTTCTACTAATAATAATAATACATGTAAAAATTGTTACATTGAATTATAATAATTCTATGTAAATATAGAATAATATAATAAATATATATTTTATTTTTATTTTGAAAATGTTTACATATGTTGTTTTATTAATTATAAAGTTCCGAAATAAAAAACTTATCTCTATTACTCTTCTTTTTGATTTATAGAAGTTGATGACAATAGGTTGAATAATTTTTTATACTTCTCGATCATTTTCATCACTTTTAGTTTTCTCTGATGAAAGAAATAACATCCACACATACCAACAACATCTCCGTTTGAAGTATCGTGTGCGCAAGCTACATTATAAATACTACAATCTATATATTTATTTTTAAACGCTTGTATTTCTTCAATAGTATTCATCTTTCTAGGTTAAAATTTTATTTAATACTGAGTAAATAGATTATTCATAGACAACTCTTATAGCCTGAATTCAATTAATTGTAAATGAAAAACAAAACAGTTTTTCTTTCATTTTTGTTTTAATAATGATTTGCTATATTTAAATAATTTTCATTTAAATATATTGGAAGGATAATAGTCTCTTATTGGAGGAAATGGTTTTAACTCCAACCTGCAGAGTGAGCTATCCCTATTATCACTTAAAGACATTTTGTTATCATATAAGCACCTGTAGATAAGAGTTCAACATCTTTGTCGCTCAACGAATTAATTAAGGTAAAATATACTTAATTAAGAAATTTTAAGCATGCATGTGCACTTATGCGCAACACTGTACTAATAGGTATATGGTCGTAGACATATCAGCAAGACTGTATGCAACATAACTAAATATACAAATTGTTCAAATAAAAATTAATCAAAGGAAATTTATGTATAGTCAGCAGAAAATGCAAGTTAAATGTATAAGTACAGTAGAATCTCTATTAACTTTTTCGAATTTATAACTTTTCTATGCGTTTTTTTAAATTGACAAAAAGAAGTAAATAATTGAATAAACATCGTTTTTGTTGGATATAATATATTAAATTTTTTATTGATAAGAAATAACGAATCTCCTCTTGAAAATCGCTAGCCATCCATCACTCGCCTTAAATTTTTTCCAGAGTGCAGTTATTGCACAGTTACGCTGCCGTTGGTTTAAAAGTTATTGGGTACAACCTTGCCTTAAGTTTAGCATATTCCGCTTTATAAAGTGTTTTCTTGTTAGATTTACGTTACGTTTTTTCTTTATTTTTGAAATGGCTACTTTAGATACACCATAATTCAACGCCAATCGTTATCCGTAAATACCTTGTTCAAGCTTTTCTGAAATCTCTACTTGCTGCTGCAAATTCTGATTTTTGTAAATAAACACTACACAACTCACAAGCTTAACACTAACGACTAACACAATGTTGTTGAAGATGGTTAAACTTTTTTGCAGCTCAAAATAAAAACAAAGTTCGGGGAATACCATAATTGTGGTCAAATTGCCACTATTATTACCGAAAAAGCTGTTAATTTAAAGAAAATCTACACGCTCTGAAAAGTTAACTGAAAGGTTAACTTTTTAGAGGTGCACGTTGATTCTGAAACACTGTTAACTTATCCGAGTGTTTAACTTTTACGCGAGTTAACTTTTGTAAGATTCTACTGTATATTTTTGTTGATCTCGAGAATTTGGATGGTAACCAAATACCATTTTTGTTTATAAATTATTTTTTTGGATATTCAGCAATATTGTAATAATGATGACCACTATAAAATTGTACTATTTAAGTTACTATTTTTATTTAATAAAGACAGAATTAATTTGCAATTCAAATAGACTTGTTAATTCTCACAAAAAGGGCATTTTGATGCTCGGAAGCAAAACGGCAGAAGTGCTTAGTAATACTTACCTCGAAACTTAACTATAACACTGAACATATTACACGGCGATCCTGCCAAATTTTGAAAAGGATCCTGGTCCTTAAAAAGATCCATTAATACACATACTGAATGACTACACAGAAGGAAGTAAACGACCTTTTCAAAAAAATGGGTGGAATACGTTGCGGAACCAATCAATAACCAGAAGACAGATACAGGGAAAGGCAAAAGAAAAAGACGACATCAGCCATCATCGAAAAATAAATAAAATTATCAAACCCGAAAGAGAGAGGTGGAAGAAAAAGACGCTTTCAGGCCGAGTGCAAATTGAGACAAAATATAATACAAATAAGTCAAGGAAAACAGAAACAAATGCTACTAGAAGAACTTAAAAAATTAAAATCCGAAGGATGGAAGAAATTCTAAGTCATGCACACGTTTGAACTAACAGAAGAATATAGACTCAAGACAATATTAAAAAACATAGAAAAATTAATGGGAATAAATGACGCGAAAATAGAAAGCAATGCAAATGCATACGCCATTAATGACAACAAAATTACAATAAGCCAGGAAATAATAATAGTACTTTTAATTATCTTAGTTTTATTTGGATTGTGGAAATTAACAAGAAATTACATAAAAAGGAAATTGTTAGTAATAGGGTACAAAATGTATAATATAAGATGAATTAAATAAAATATTTTATATAAATTAATTATTGTAAATGGAAGAAATAAACAGAGAATTACAGAAAATAATTACAAATGCAAAAAAATCAGGTAGTAGAAAATACACGAAAGAAACTATTATACAATAAATATAATTAATTAAACAACTTAGTAAAAAAATACGGTAAATTAATTGCGATTCTACCAAAAATAGAAAGAGAAACAAAAATTAATCAATTCAAAGAATTAAAGCAGAGAGCATTGGATAGTATTATAGGACACAGTAAAGAATTCTCTAGTGAAGAAAAATTAGAATTAGAATCAATGTCTAATGAAAGTACACTAGAAACAAACATGTCTAATTTCAACAGTAACAGGCATCGGACATTTGATGGAAGGGCAAAACACCTCGAAACATTTTTATCAATGGTCACACTAGTTTATGATGACTTAAATGTGCAAGGAAAAATTCATTTAATAAAATATGTAATAGCAATGAAAATGAACGATAGGGTTAGAGATATTCTAACAATAGAACAAACACAAACAACATTGGACGAATTAAAAGTCTCTTTGACTAAAAACTTCAAATCTACAAAGACAGCAAACAGCATTCATTTTGAGCTGAAAAATACTAGGCAAAAGGGTAATGTATTAAACTATAAAGAAAAAATAAATTCATTGATTGCAGAGTTAACAATAGCTCAAATATCAGAACTGGGAGAAAATAAAAATGAAACATCCCGCTCTTTAATTAAGAAACTTAATGAAAGACTAGCACTAGAAATTTTTCAGGAAGGTCTGTATGAGCAGATACGTAAAGCAGTTAAAGCAGCCCAACCAAAGACTTTATCCAAGCTTACGAAATTGCTGGTGCACAAGAAAGATCATTACACCTATCAGATACATTTAAAACCCTACAAATAAATAGAAATAATAATCAAAATATAGAAATTAGGAGCAACAATAATTCAAGACAAAACATTTTTATAGTCAAAACAGTCGCAACAATAATGACAATAACAGACACAATAATCGCAACAGAAATGACAGAAACTATAAAAACAACAATAATAGAAATTTTAACATTTACAACAGGAATCAAAATAACACCAACAGTAGATACAATACAAATAACGCTCACAACATAAATAATAGAAACACCTACAACAATAATAACCATTAAAATCAAAGAAACAATAACCACCCAAACGTACGCACAATTCACCAACAGGGAAACGAAGAAACCCTGTAGAATCAAAACGAATCTCCAGAAAGGGACAATTACAGATTCACACTATAAATCCTAACACTTCAAACTTTATATACCTATATATCAAAAACCTGACTTGCAAACTGACTTTCTTATTAGATACTGGTTCTGATACATCCCTTTGCAAATTAAAAATCAACATTGAAATAGGCGAAGATGGCGTAGTATGCGGCAAAGAAATAGAAAACGGAGTTTTCCTTGCAAACACGATAATACCTAAATATGGTAATCGCCACATTAAAATTATGAATACACTAGAAACACCCATACGATTGTCAGATCTAAAACTAGCTACAGTACACTTACAGTACTATAACATTTATAGAATCAATCATTTGGACAACAAAGTTATTCAGAAAGTAGATTTCAGGAATTACTAAAAACAATTAAATTCGAGGACTTTGGCGACGAAAAGCGGAAAGCTTTATACGACATATTAAAACAATACCAAGAAATATTTAATTTTGAAAGAGAATCCTTAAACACTAGCAACTTTTACAAACATAATATAGAACTAAACGATAATACCCCAGTATATATAAAAAACTACCGTTTACCACATTCACAGTTAAATGAAATAGACAGACAAGTACAGAAAATACTACAAGACAATATAATAGAGCCATAGTCCATACAACTCTCCTTTATTATTAGTTCCTAAAAAAGGACAAGATAACATAAAGAAATGACGTTTAGTTGTAGATAACAGACGTTTAAATGACAAAATAGTAAACGACAAATTCCCCCTAACAAGACTAGAAGACGTTTTAGACAAACTAGGACGAGCAAAATTTTTTTCAACTCTGGATATGACAAGTTCGTTTCATTAGATAGAACTAGATACAAATTGAAGAGCAGTTACAGCATTTTCCACTAACAGCGATCACTACCAATACAATAGACTACCCTTTGGGCTGAAGCATTCCTATATGTAGATGATATAATTATTTTTGGATGCAGCCTTAAACACCACAATGAAAATCTCATAAGAGTATTTGAAAGATTAAAACAGTACAATTTAAAACTAAATGCTGAAAAATATTGTTTCTTAAAACCAGAAGTCCTATATTTAGGACATCTTATTACAAAATACGGTATAAGAACCGACCCAGCAAAATATGAAATTATTGAACAGTATCCTATTCCAAAAAATTCTGATGAAGTTAGAAGATTCATAGCCTTCTGTAATTACTATAGAAGATTCATTCCGGACTTTGTTAAAATAGCAACTTGCCTAAATAATTTATTAAAAATGAAAGTTAAATTTGAATGGAAAAAAGATTGTCAAAAAGCACTTGAGACATTAAGAGACAAACTAAAGAACCCACCTATATTGCAATATCGTGATTTTGAGAAACCTTTTATACTGACCACAGACGCCTCAAACGTAGCTTTAGGAGCAGTACTCTCACAAGGAGAAATTGGTAACGACTTGCCTATATCATATGCAAGTAAATCTTTAAACAAACATGAAAGAAATAAGTCAGTTATTGAAAAGGAACTATTAGGAATTCATTGGGGAATACAATTTTTTATATCATACCTGTATGGCAGAAAATTCACTGTAGTAACAGACCATAGACAAGGGATCTATTGCACTATTCTCGCATAATAATCCATCTCCTAAATTGACCATAATTCGACTCGACTATGACTTTTATATTATATATAAAAAGGGAGCAAATAACAATAACGCAGACGCGTTATCTCGTATTGAAATAAACTCAAAAATATTAAAAGAAATGATTCCACTCTGTATTGATAAAAAGAAAGAAAAACTCTAGCAATAACACGTAGCATGCTTAATAAGAATACTAAAAATAAAGAAGATAAAATTAAAATAAAGAACAAGAAAAAGAATTACATGTCTCAACAGGAGACTGATCACCTCCATATGTGGGAATGTATATCAATAAATTAAGCTTCAAAAAATAAAATTTATATATGAATATAATGATAATAATAATCTGCAGAATAAATAAATTGATAAAATTACACGCGTGATATGCAATGAAAGCGAAAATCCAATGTTTTCAGAAACATTTATGCAGAAACTTTTATTGAAAATTAAGAAATTGAAGAATAAAAAGTACGTACTATATAATAATGATGAAATATGTAAATATATACCGGTGGAAAAGTTGAAAGAAGAATATAATAAGTTAGAAAATAATGACGTCGATATAATTATATACAGAATGCCAAAAAGAGTAAATGATAACATAAAACAGTACAGATTAATAGAAGAATTTCATAATTCACCTTATGGTGGACATTTCGGAATAAGAAAGACATTAACAAAATTAAAACAGCGATTTATTTGAAAAAAACATGAACAAAATGGTTAAAAACTATGTAAGAACATGTGAATCGTGCCAAAAGAATAAGCAAGTAAGGCATACAAAAGAAACTTTTTCTGTAACAGATACACCATCAAGTAGTTTTGACATTGTAGTAATGGACACAGTTGGACCACTAAGACCGTCAGAGGACTTTAGATACATACTTACAATGCAATGTGAACTGACGAAATATGTGATAGCTTGCCCGATTAAATCGAAAGACGCCAAAACTGTAGCATAAACCATAGTAGAGCAAGTCATTTTAAAATACGGTTTGTTTAACATTCTCAAAACAGATAAAGGTACTGATTTTACGAATGAGTTATTGAGAGAGATTTGTGTTTTATTAAAAATAAAACAGAGTTTCTCGACGCCTTACCACCATGAAACCTTGAGAACAGTAGAACGCAATCACCGTGTTCTAAATGAATATTTTCTAAACTTTGTGGAAGACAACAATTGGCATGAATGGATACCATACTTTGCCTTCGCTTTCAATACAACTCCCAATGTAGATACAAATTATACACCATTTGAACTGGTATATGGGAAACTTTCTAAACTACCAGGTGATGAATTGAGTGAGCCCAAAAAGATCTACAATTTAGAAAATTACTTAAAATTAGACTTCGTCATTCTTTGCAAAAAGCTAGAAATATAATAATAGAAGTAAAGAATAAGAGAAAATTAGAATACAAAAAAAAAAAAAACAAAACAGAATAAGACTAAATATAGGAGACCTAGTTTGGTAAAAAACGAAAAAAAAAAACTAAATCGTCCATACAAAGGTCCGTATAAAGTACTGGATATAGATGACCTAAATGTAATTATAGAAGTAGATAAAACAAAAGTTAAAAGTATACATAAAAACAATTTTTTTTTTGTTTTTTTTTTGTTTTATTTTATTTGCAATCTATTTTACAATTATAAAATAATAAGCAAATTTCATAACTTTAAAGTAACATATATTGAGCTTTTATAAAACTAAAAAAAAATCAAAAAAGTATACACAAAGTATGAATTCAATGTAACAAGTTAACAATTTTCCTATTTCCTAAAGGGTAGGTCAAGTACGTGTAACCTTTTAAGTCTCTGAATTTCATCGCTATCATTTAACAGATTTATTGCAAACACATTGCAATGATTACTGAGTCTATTTAGGTATCGTTCGCTGTAGTTATTAATCTCATCTTTGACCATTAAGATTCCAAAATGTCTGTGTATATTTTTGCTGTTGATACACCAAGGCGCATTTGTTATTAGTCTGAGGGTTTTTGACTGGTATCTTTGTAATATCTCAACATTGGAAATTCTTGTAGTTCCCCAAAGTTGGATACCGTATGTCCATATCGGTTTAAGTATTGCTTTGTATAAAAGAGTCTTGTTTTCTAAGCTTAAGCTAGACCTTGGACATAAAAGCCAAAACATTTTTTATATTAAGTTGCTTACGTTTCATTTTGACATGCTCTTGCCAGGTAAGTCTCCGATCAATATAAAGGCCGAGATATTTAACAGAATTGTTGCTTGGAATAACTGTGCCATTTAAATAAACTGGTGAACAATCATTTTTTCTTAAGGTACACTTAACTAACTTTGCATTATTAACTTTTATATTCCATTTTTGCAGCCACTCTTGAAGAAGATTTAATTGATTTTGCAGCAACTCAGAAGCTATGACGGGCGATTCATTTGAAGCTAAAAGTGCAGTATCGTCCGCATACGTAGCAGTGGTTATATTATCAACTGTTGGCATATCAGCGGTAAAGATGGTATACAAAACTGATCCCAGAACACTACCTTGTGGAATACCCGCATTAATGCACCCAGAACTCGAATAATTTTCGTTAATGCTTACAAAAAGGATCTACCTTTAATATATGGTTTAAGCATTAAGTAATATGGAGCTGGAATGAGATTTTTTAATTTATACAAAAGCCCACTGTGCCAAACTCTATCAAAAGCCTGTTGAACATATAAAAAACTGCAGAACAATATAATTTTCTTTCTAAGGCATTTGAAATGAAATTAACAATCCTATGACACTGTTCTGGTGTTCCATGCTTATTTCTAAATCCGAACTGATAATCAGGTATAATTTTTTGTTTTTATAATATTGGCATTAATCTTTTTAAAAAGAGCCTTTCAAATATTTTTGAAAAACTGGACAACAAGCTAATTGGCCTATACGATGTGACACTATTTTCCGGTGTGCTAGGTTTTAATACCATTATAATTTTTGCGTATTTCTATTGCGATGGGAAATGGTTTACTCTCAATATGGAATTATAAATTGCTGTAAGAAAAATAATTTCTTTTTTCGGCAAAGATTTTAAAACCTTTGAATCAATTTTATCGTAACCAGGAGCTTTGGTGTTGCTCATTTTGCCAATTGATTTTTCTACTTCGGCTGGGGATATAGGTTAGATTGGGCGATCCATTTGACAAGGAACATCTAAGAATTTCTCAATATCGCTCTTTACGGACGGGTTATTTAAATAAAATGGGTTAAATTTAGATTCTAAGTGTTCCTTAAAAGCATTACATTTGCTGATGTCTGATCTACGTTTTAAATATTTAGTTGCGTTCCATAGCTTATGCTCGCTATCATTAGCTACAGGGTCTAAATTTTTCAAATAATTGTTTAACAAATCGTTTTTATAATCTTTTATTCGTTTTTTAAGTTGTTGAGATGCTCTGTTAAGATTTCTTTTATCCAATACGCTTCTGGTGTTTTGGTATATTCTTCTTAATCTTCTTTTATTTGCAATTAGCTCCCTAATTTCAGCCGATAATCGAACATTATTGCCATTCAATTGATGTTGCTAAGGAGTAGCAGTAAACGCTGCTTCATGAATCAGATTGGTGAATGTTTCAATAGTATCCTCCAAATGTTATCCATCTTTTATCTGCAAATTTAGATTTACATGCTCTTCTATCCAAATTCAAACTTTCGCACATCTGTTCTAGAAGTAATTATTTTAAACTGCCTGATTATAGTTTGAATTACTAAGTTAAGTGTTAAAACTACAGGACTGTGATCGGAGCTTAGATCAGCACAGTCTGCTATGTCAAAGTATGAGCTTGGTATAACTTTGTAAACAAAAGAATCCAGTAGATCGGGAATTTTATGCGGATCACTAGGCCAGTACGTGGTACTACCAGTTGACAATGCAGAATAATTGTTATTACAAATGCATTTATACAGTTCCCTACCTTTTGGATTGATTAGGCGAGATCCCCACCAGTGGTGTTTTGCATTATAATCGCCTCCAACAATAAATTTAGCACCAAGTTTTTAAAAAAAAGTTTTCATATTGTGTACATGTAACACTATATCTTGGAGGAAAATAAATAGAAAAAATACTAATTTCATTATTATCGCAAGTTATTTTTACACCTGCAGCCTGTAAGTACGTTTCTTCAACTGGAGAAAGTATTTCATATTTAATATTCGACTTAATTAATATAGCAGCACCGGCATGAGCTCTATTATCAGGATGGTTTGCAGTAACTAGATCATAGTCCTTAATTTTGAAAAATATTTTATTCGTAAAATGAGTCTCTGAGATTAAAAATATATCAATGTAGTAAGCTTTAATGAAAATTTCTATATCGTTTAGATGATTATGCATTCCGTTTGCATTCCATATTGCTATATAAAAATTTATTTGCATATTTTGGCTGTTAACATTGACATTAAATTCATTAGATTTTCCATCATTTTTTCAAGCCTATCCAAGCGACTGTTTTCATTTGTATTAGACGTTTTTACTGCTTCTGCAAATGACACATCAAATCTATTATTGGGCTCACTTTGAGGCATATTACCTAATTGCGGAAAATCATTATGAATCGTGTTTACATAATCTTTCTGAATACTAATAAAACGTTTTTGTCTATTATTTCTTTTGGAAGCTAGGTCTTGATAAACTCTACAACCTTTGTAGTTGGCAGTATGGTTTAACATACAATAAACACAACGAGATGGTGTTTTTGCACTCTACGGTAGGGTGATCCATGCCGCACTTAACACACCTGAGCGGTTTTTTACAGTACGCTTTTGTATGTCCAAACTGCTGGCATCGATAACACTGTACTAGTTCATTGGTTGTCACTGGAGGTTCATTTTTAAAGAGAGCATGATTAATGTGTTTTATTTCATAAATAGTTTTGTTGTTAGTCCACAAAAAACATTGAGAGAGGCTCCTTTGTAACACGACTTTTAACGTTCGTAACAGATTTAACTGAATGACCTAAATTTATAAGTTCAGCTTTAATATCTTCAGTGGGTATGGAAGGATGAAGTCCTTTTATAACAACTCTGTACGATCTTTCTTGGTAAGTGTGAAAATAAATGTTTGAATTTTCTAAATACTTAATCACCTTTCTATATGAATCTACAGTATTGATCATCAATCTTACTTGACCTTCCCCCAAAGACTTATAATTAAAATCTTTATTTGATATAATTTCACATAATTTGGTAATCGTAATACTAATATTAGCTACATTAGGTATGTAAATGGGGGGAGGCTTTGGAATAATAAATTAAATAAAATATTAAATATATATATTATATTATTATTATATTAAATAATTTAAATAAATTAGTATTTTCTTCATCGCCTTCAGTATCGAGCACTGAAAACTTGTTGCTGTTAGAGGATGTACTAGGAATATCATTCGGATTCATTCTTTTTGCTTTTTTGGAGATTTATTACGTTTTCTTTTATTTTTTTTTGTAACAAATTGCCAAGCTGGTTCAACATTATTGTTATTTTTTTCAACTTTATTATTCACTTCAGAAGCACTTTCACTCTCATCGCTTAGGTCCATCGTTTTTATGTGCATTCTTGCACATTAATTGTTTTTGGGGATTAATTACTGTTTATTTTTTGTTTTATTATCCGTGTCAAAAATATTTTCTGTTTCTAATTTTTTTTCAAAGTTTGAATAAATTTTAAATTTTCAAAATTAATTAAAATACACCTGCCTTCTACGAAAAAGCAATTCGAACTATAAAAACAATTTGAAAAAGTTTATTTCTTAAGTAAACATTAATAAAGTAAAGAAAAAAAATTTTTTTTAAATACAGCAATCTTTAAAATAATTTTATTTCATAAGTAAATAAATATAATTAGATATTAAGAAATCTTAAACATGCATGTGCACTTATGCGCAACACTGTAATAATAGGTATATGCTCGTAGACATATCAGCAAGATTGTATGCAACATAACCAAATATACAAATTGTTCAAATAAAAATTAATCAAAGGAAATTTATGTATGGTCAGCAGAAAATGGATGGTAACCAAATACCATTTTTGTTTATATATTATTTTATTGGATATACAGCAATATTGTGAAAATGATGACCACTATTTAATTGTACTATATAAGTTACTATTTTTACTTAATAAAGACAGAATTAATTTGCAATTCAAATAGACTTGTTAATTCTCACAAAAAGGGCATTTTGATGCTCGGAAGCAAAACGGCAGAAGTGCTCATTAATACTTACCTCGAAACTTAACTATAACACTAAACATATTACACTTGTTTTTAATTTTTTCCCAACCAGGATTTGTAAATAATTTATCTTTCTAAAAATGTTTAGAAATTAAATTAAAAAGAAACAAAAAGCCGAAAATAAAGTCAAATTTAAGTCATTTATAAGATCGATGGTTCATATCCTGGTTGGAGAAAAATTAAAAATTAAATAATATGTATATATGTATATACTTAGATATTTAAAAAATAAAAATGCCATTGTTTTAAGTTATAATGAAAATTTTATTATGTGTTTATTTTATTGGGCAGAAAAGAAGGTATGTAATATGAATTCATAATTAATAAAAGGTTTAATAACTTTCTGGACAATTCCAGTTAATGGAGTGTTCTTCATCAAGCGATCATAGAGAATTAAACAATAAGCATTTGTGTTTGTAGGAATCGGGATGGCAGTCTCAAACTCAATTTTCACTTCAATAGGCTCTTAATCATATCATTTTGATGGCTTAGATCAATAACGACAATTGGGTTTTCCTTAAACTTTTCACAGGAAAGAAGTGGTTGTGCGGACTTCATATAATAATTTTGTTGAAATTTCGCATACATATCATATAAAATAGCATAGCAATTCTCTGCAATTCTTAAATTAAAATCATCGTACGGATAAGAATCTGCGTTTAAATGTACTTTAATATTTTTTTAAATCAGAGTGAATATATTTCTTATTGTTTTCTAACACGAATAATAGAAATCTAGGCCTCTCTCGGTTAATTGATAGCTTAACATTCCAAATATGGTTTCTTCCGACAGAGAATGTAGGATTAAAATAACAGTCCCAACTCCGAAATTCTATGAGTAAGGAGATACAATTCTTAATAATCTTCATTATTTGCAGTTTTTTAGAGTCTGAGACTTGTACGTGTGGAATTCTCCACGTTATATTCGTAATCGAAAAAGTAAGATTTTCTTTATCATTTGTTGAGTAATACACGTTCTCATCTTTTGAACTCCGTAAAAGAGTGACTTCATGTTTGATATTTAATATTATTTATTTTGCTATATAATATTATTTTATTATCCTCGGCAAATCCCAAAAATAGTTTTAGGGGTATATAAAAATTAAATATTTGCATGGCTAACTCTCTAGAATCACTCCATCCAGCATTTCTCTTCATATTGCTTTCAAATTCGTTAGGGGAAACATAGTTTTTAATTTGCTAGACATGCCCAAGTATCGTGTACGATCAATTTCAACACCATTAATTTCATAACGTATTTCATCAAGTAAGTACGCAACACAATTATTTCTTAGTCTGGTATTTGGAGTGTTAGAGTTTTTTATATTTCCCTCTATATACAAGTAGCTTTCACTAGGAAGAACATATAAGTCTTGATTTTGCAGAGTAATTCGTATCTCATCATTATTCTTTTTATATTCTCATCCGAAATAGAAGTTTCCATAACATTTAGTATATCAGACATTTTTCTTTACTTTCAAATTAAGTAATCATAGAAACCTCTTATTATCTTCTGCTAATTTAAGTCTTTTAGCTTTAACATTTAACTGGCCGATTCGATAAATGTTTTATACCAGGCTTTAAAACACCACCACTAAAACCAAGTAATCTACCAATAGATCTTTTTCGATCAAAGAAAATTGTATCATGTGAGGATGTTACTTCAATTTGTAGAGTGTTATTATTGGCTTTAACCACAATTGATTTATTATCATTTTTTTTTTTCTTTATTTTCTGCGATTATATAATCAGCTATGTCTTTCAACTCATAGGCACTTCAATTATTTGATCTCCAATATGGAAAAGATTGTAATCATAATCTACTTTGGGAATCGAGTTATATGAATAAAATAAATTAGAGAACATTCATAATCTACCGCTAACTCTGTTGGCGGAAAGAAATTTGCCGTTAAAATTGAAGAATTCCTGCTCAGTGCTAATGTTATTGACATAACGAATGATTGAATGTAAAAAATAAAAAACGCTATTTACAGTTTGTTTTTATTTAATATATGTATTTATTTGAACTTATTATTAGTTTTACCATATTTCATTTTACTTATCCAAGAATTATGCTGACTTCCAAATCCCAACCATTTTACATATGCTTTATCACCCTTAGTTTTTAATACTTTTTCAACTAAGAATGTATTAGAAAAATGAGTGCGTAGCAACTCATCCTTGTAAAATCCACCCTTTATTTCATTTCCTTCATAGTCTTCGAGTATGAATGTGACTGGGTAAGTATTTTGTACCGATCTTATTTTAGATATTTCTGTTGTCCAATTTGGTGTATACCCCTTTTCAAAGACGCGCTTATATTTACTAATACGTACATAGTCTCCAACCTTAAACCGTGAAGCTTTAAATAGTTTTAGATGATTGTATACAGTATTCAGTAAATGTTTTTCGTGTTCATGAGTTACATGAATAGGACCCATTTTGATCGTTCCATGTATTTTTTTATTATATTGATTAATCAAACCTTTATAAATGGTAATCCATCTATAAGATCCATTGTTACTAATACTTTTCCACATCATTTCTTTCAATGTACTATTGAAGCGTTCAACAATTGAAGATTTCATAACACTATACATAGAGTAATGATTTATTAAATGTTTTCTCATTAATGCTCCAAGCTCCTTATTAAAAAATTCTTTGCCATCATCTGTCTGTAAATTTCTAGGTATACGCCCCATACGAAATATTTTGTGAAATGCCTTACAAACTTCTGCTGCAGTTTTTGACTTAAGTGATTCGGGCCAAGCATAATTTGAAAATGTATCAATGACTGTTAGCATATATATAAATCCATTGTTTTTAGATGAATAATTCCACATTTCTACCAAATCAGCTTGCCAGAGATCGTCAATTCCCTTCATTATAACTCGACGTCGTAAGAACTTTTTCCGCGCTCGTGAATGTAGTTCATTAACTATTTTTCTCTCATTAGTATTCATGTCTATATAGATTACATGAGCGTTGTGTTACTCTTAGGTATTAAATATGCTTGCTTATATTAAGATAATTTAATTGGAGGTGGCGGTTCCAGCTTTTGTTTTCTTACAACATCCACTTTAATAGAGTTGTTATTAATCCACTTGAAAATATAATCCTCAATTTTATTAAATCTCTCTTCGATACTGATCATTCACAGCTTTTTCAATGATTTTAACATCTTTATCAATATTCTTTGTCAACGAATCTTGCAACAATTTTATGTTAGTTTTAATTATATTCAACTGGGAATCATACTCTTCTTTTAGTTTTTCCGTTTCATTATTATTGGAAATGTATTGTTCAATTTTACTAATTCTTTCTTTGAACTTGTTTATACAGTTTGTGTTTGAATATTTCAATTCTTCGCTTATATAATTTTTCAAATCTTCTTGTATACGTTTGATTTCTAAACTCATATAAGTTTTCTTAACAGCATCAAATTCGTCCAACGGTGAGGCTATATTTATAATTTTTCTATTCTCTACGCTTATATTGCTCCCATCGAGGATAAAACTAAATTTTTTTTAAAAGATTTTTGGTTTTCAAGTCATTACTATGCTTTTTGAAGTGATGGCCAAATTTTTAACAGTCATTATTATTATTACTACAACTACTCAATTATGTTTCGTTCTTTTAGTTCCTCAATTATTGATATTATCTCATTAGAATGGTTTTTGTTACCAGCTTGTTGTGATGCCATCACCGGTCTACTATTTCATTAGGATCATCCCAATATATGTATATAGTTTGGTTTATAAGGGTTTACTTTCATTAAACCTTCACCAATGTGAGTAGTAGCAAATAGCTTATTAATTATTTTCTTATATTTATTTCCTTTTAGTTGATTATTAGGATCAAAGTTTCTTCTGTGTGCACTTGTATCCTTAAAAATTTGTTTATATATATCTAATTATGATGAGTCATAGTGCTCTGGCCTTTTATTAAAGAGTAATGAGTATAGACCAGGAGTGAACGCCCAAGATTTATTTCCTATCATTATTTTTTCATCACTTATCTTTAGATCGGAATTTTCAAATTTCCAGTCACCATTTTGATTTTTGTAAGGTCCAAATATTGTAACAAGCTTTTTGTTTTTATATAGGTCTGTTAAATCAAATTGTGAAAAAATGATACATTATCTAAATCAACATCTTCTTTTTCTTTTGCACCACTTACTTTTGAGGACGTATCCAAATATTCTTGTTTCTTCGGGGCGCTAGTCATAATACCATTATCATTTTCTTAGTTATATTATCATGTTAGACTTGTAACCTCTTTTGGTTTAAATGTTCTTTCGCTAGATAACTTGAAAGATTTTTTTAACGGTTCTGTTAGAGGTTTAAATCTATTTTCTAACTTGTTTATTGTTTCTGTTTCCTAGCCCTTAACAGCTTCAAATTTCTGTTTTAAAATTTTTCTGGATTTCACCAGAGACTTAATTATTAAAAACATTTATGAGATCTAAAACAGCTAAATAGTTTCTTTAAACAGCTCAACAGCTTCTTTAAACAGCTAAGCATCTTCTTTGAACAGATAAACAGCTTCTTCAAAAAGCTTAACAGCTTCTTTGAACAGATAAACAGCTTCTTCAAACAGCTAAACAGATTATATTAATAGTAAAATAGCTCTTAATGTATGATAAACAAATAGCATCAACATAAATTCTATAACGTCCATTACTTATTTCATAATATTTACTTATTAAAAGAAATCCATATTTATCCCTCCAACATTCTTTACATACATTCTTTACAGCTTAACAGTTTCTTTGAACAGATAAACAGCTTCTTCAAACAGCTAAACAGATTATATTAATAGTAAAATAGCTCTTAATGTATGATAAACAAATAGCATCAACATAAATTCTATAACGTCCATTGTTATAAATGAAAGTGTACACAAAAAAAATGTTATTGGTCAACAGGTAGTTAGTGGAGAAGGACTACTAAATAAGCTAATTAATTCGCTACCAATTGAGGTTCACCTACCTGGTTATCAATTTTGCGGACCGGGAACGAAATTAGATAAACGTATTCAAAGGGGAGATAAAGGAAATAAAGGAAATAATCCCTTGGATATCTGATATTAATAAACGACATCAAGCTGATAGAGAACTAGCTGATAAAGCTTGAATGAGAGTCAAAGCTAAAGATAGCACACTTGGAGAAAAACTAAATGCATACCTTGTTAATAACGCAATAAAGTATAAAGTTAAATTTGGTTAAGGTGTTAAAAATAATAATCTTAAAAAAACTTGCATACGGAACCTTTTTCGCAATGCAATTAAATCAGCAACTCTGGTCTTAAGAAAATAAAAACGAACAAATGTTAAAAAGGCAATAAAAACTGCAAAAAAATTATTGATGAATCATTTCTTGGCAAAAAATCAGAAGTCAAAATTCCAAGAGTTAATACCGTTCCTAAAATTGGGGGTGTTCTACCGCTTGTACCTATAATTACAGCACTTGGAGCACTGGGTGCTTTAGCTTCTAGTAGCTCGTCGATTGCTAAGGCTATTACTACAGCTAGCAATGGTAAGCAGCAGGTCGAGGAGAATAAGCGTCATAATAGAACATCAGAGGCAATAGGAAAAGGTCTCTATCTCAAACCTTATAAGAAGGGATATGGAATATTTTATAATAAAACAAAAGCATCAAAAAACTAATACAGCAGCTACCCAATAGACCGCTTACTGATGTGGATTTGAAAAGGTTTGGAAAAAAGTATATTCGTTGTTTTAGGGGAGTTTATTTGGGAGATACACTCCCTAAAACTCCACGCCAAAACTGAAGGCGGAATAATCAATTTAGACTCTCATAGAAGAAATGGTACACATTGGGTAGCCTACTATAAAGATAACGATTATGTGGAATATTTCGACAGTTTTGGAAATCTTCAACCACCTCTAGAAGTATTAAGATAAGTAGGATATAATTTAAAATACAACTATAAAAGATATCAGAAAAGTAATTCTTTTAATTATGGTCACTTATGTTTGCAGTTTCTACTTAATTTAAAAGTAAAGAAATAAAATAAATGAAAAAAAAACTCATACAATTTGTTTATATAATTTTATTTTTATTTGTTTTGCATCCTTAAATACAATCTATGAATTTTTACATAGGTTATTATTTTTCTCTCCATTTTTCCCAATCTCATAACAGAGGCGTATTAAATCTATTTCGATTTCCCTTTCGTTTAATCCGTCAATATCAGTCACTTGGATTTGAGTCTTTTTCAGCTTCGAGCACGTTGGTATGTAATAGTTATAATAAACATGTAATATTTTCTTCCTTAGAATACCATTCCAGCAAAGTATTGATGTTAAAAATACTCCTATCCTAATTATCGATTTCCATATTTCAAGATTAATTTTTATATGAAATTTTCCTTGTCGGATTATTAAGTACCAAACACCTCTTTTATGTTTGAAGGTGAACTCAGTAGTTTCCTCGCTTGTATTTTCAATCAAGTTTACTGAATATAAAAGTTCTCGCTCAGAATGTATGCTGCTAATGTTGTCCTTATAACTCATTAGGTGTAGCCATTCTTCTTGTCCAAATCCAATAAAATGCTTGTTCTTATAATGGAACCATATCACCGGCTTAAATCCATGGAGGGTTGAAAAGCCGCAGGAAACTCCTCATTTTAAGGTGAGAAAGTACTCCGTCTGAAACACAACGTCGTATATTTTAGGTTGACGCTCCTTACACTGCAAAGCATTTTTCTATTCATTCTCTTTGAAGGTTAGTTGTTAACTGTTGATTTTTTCATTTCAAAGATCGCCTTTTAAAGACGATTTATAATACTTATCTACTACTATTATTACTACTTCTACTAATAATAATAATACATGTAAAAGTTGTTAAATTGAATAATAATAATTCTATGCAAATATAGAATAGTATAATAAATATATATTTTATTTTTATTTTGAAAATGTTTACATATGTTGTTTTATTCATTATAAACTTCCGAAATAAAAAACTTATTTCTATTACTCTTCTTTTTGATTTATAAAAGTTGATGACAATAGGTTGAATAATTTTTATACTTCTCGATCATTTTCATCACTATTAGTTTTCTCTGATGAAAGAAATAACATCCACACATACCAACAACATCTCCGTTGCGTGTGCGCAAGCTACATTATAAATACTACAATCTATATATTTATTTTTAAACGCTTGTATTTCTTCAATAGTATTCATCTTTCTAGGTTACAATTTTATTTAATACTGAGTAAATAGATTATTCATAGACAACACTTATAGCCTGAATTCAGTTAATTGTAAATGAAAAACAAAACAGTTTTTTTCTTTTTTGTTTTAATAATGATTTGCTTTATTTAAATAATTCTCATTTAAATGTATTGAAAGGATAATAGTCTCTCATTGGAGGAAGTGGTTTTAACTCCAACTTGCAGAGTGAGCTATCTCTATTACCACTTAAAGACATTTTGTTATCATATAAGCACCTGTAGATAAGAGTTCAACATCTTTGTCGCTCAACGAACTAAACCTCTTAGGAAGGTAAAATATACTTGTTTCCAATTCTAGCACAACAGATTCTTCATATTTTGTTGTTATTTGCTCTGCTCCAGTTATATGATTGTCTTCCAAATCTATCATATCCCGGATGCTAAGTCTCTGCCTTTCATTTAACTTATTAAAAGATGCAATTAATTTCGTGTTGCTGTTCATCGTTGTATAATTTATAATAAACTGTCAAACTTTATTAAATTTTTACCGAAATAAATAACCACTAAAACAAAAACGTGATAATTTTGCATACTAAAAGGAAATAATTATTATATAGGCCAAGTTTTGTTTAATAAAAATAAACAAATGCTGTAAACATATTCGAGACAGCAGCTACCGACTGCAAAATGTCAAAATTAGAAAGCATGTGTTTAAATGAGAATGATTTTTTGTTGACAGCAAGGCAAAAAGCGGTTGTCTGGGCTAAATTCGCCGCTGCAGTCAAATTATACTAATTTCTATTTTTATTGGCGACAATAAGCAGTTAAGTGATGTCAGTACTGTAAGACATGTAAAATAATATGTGCTTAAAATCTCTTATTATGAAAAAAGAAAAGAACAATAAAAATTTTAATAACAAATAATATATTTATAGATTTAAGTGTAAATCTATAATAAAACTGTAAAAGGATAGTTTCAGTACATGAAATATTTAAGGAAAATATTGTTGCTGGTGAAGATAATAATTAAATTATAACTGAATTCTTATCTGTCTCACGTAAGTGCTGCTGGATAGATTTGAGTAAAATTTTGTGAGAAGATCCTTAGAACCTTTGTTCAAACATGGATTTTTTTCGAAGAAAAATAGAGAAACAAATGTCACCCAATTTTACCGTTATAATTGTACTTCAACAGTTGTCAGCACATTTTAATTTTATATATAGAAAAATTTAACCAATTTTTACATTAAGATGTATATAAAAATTCCTTTTTGTGTGGACAACATTTAGTTGAAAATTTACTTCTGTTCTTAATACTTGCTGATTGAAGTACTTATATTAATTTCATCTTTGTCGCTCAACGAATTAAACCTCTTAGGAAGGTAAAATAAACTCGTTTCCAACTCTAGCACAACAGATTCTCCATATTTTGTTGTTATTCGCTCTTCTCCAGTTATAGTCTTCCAAATCTATCATATCCCAGATACTAAGTCTCTGCCTTACATTTAACTTATTAAAAGATGCAATTAATTCCGTGTTGCTGTTCACCGTTGTATAATTTATAATAAACTGTCAAAATTTATTGAATTTTTACCGAAATAAATAACCACTAAAACAACAACGTGATAATTTTGCATACTAAAAGTGAATAATTATTATATAGGCCAAGTTTTATTTAATAAAAAAAAATAAAAAAAGACTAAATATTTTTATAATATAATATTATATATTTATCAAATTTTAAATATAACATTTTTTTATCCCTAATATGACCATCCTCATTAAACCGTGTGACGGTGGAAGTCCCGATGGTCGTTTCTACCTACACATCGTAAAATAGTTTACTCTAGCATAAGTATTAGCTTTAAGATTTTATAAAATGAATTCTGTATTGTTTGATTGTTAAGTTCTTATTTTAATTTTATAAGCAAAAGGCATTCCTTTCTTTGTTAAACAACGTTCTACTCATGCTGGGTTGTTGTTGTGACGATCAAAAGCAAGTAATGCTGCTTTATTGTTTGTTTCTATTTTTACAACAACACCCACGACAACAACCATGCATGCGTTGGTTGATAGTCAACCATTTAGCTTACGTAGTATAAGCAAATGTATTTTTAGAATTACAAGCAGACACTACCACAATCACAGCCTGCCTGTATGTGTGGCCAGCCGACGGGTATAAAAGGCGAGCAATTTGCCTGTATCGAGACAGTTGATTGCCGGCTGGCCTTCAGGTAAGACCGGTAGTTTAGTAGTGGATTACACGCTAAACTGTTGCTCCTACACAGGCAGTAGAAGGAAGTGGTAGTGTCTGGTTACACTCAATACCAACTCCTCGAGAGCGATCATTTGTCCGTTGATAGTCGACTGTCATATTGGGGTCTACATCGGTTGCGGTCACGCGCCTATGTATTTTCCAAGTGGTACGAGTAGTGGTTTACACGCTCGTATCCGCTAACCGACAACGGCTGCCGACGGTAAGTGACGCCCACACGCTTGAGCCTTGGTCACTAGCAATTGACTAAGTAGTAGTTTTGTTTAAAAACGTGAAGTAGAATAAACACGTATTGTATTTTGAAGTATACCGTGTTTTACTTTCAACGACGACGACCCTGGACGCCGCTGAGTTCTGCCCCAGCAACCAGCGGAAACGTGTCGTTACATTGGCGCCCGAGCAGGGACAAATCTAATTTGTCCACCGACGAAGACAGCACGTCACACCCGTGACTGCGACGAAGCAAGCAGAGAGAAGCCTGCCTACCAGCAACCATCCGCTCAGCAGTAAACCGGACTGCCCAATCATCAGCTATCGCACTGAAGACAGCACGTCACACCCGTGACTGCGACGAAGCCAGCAGAGAGGAGCCTGCCTAACAGCAACCGTCCGCGCAGCAGCAAACCGGACTGCCCAATAGTCAGCTGTCGCACCGAAGACAGCACGTCACACCCGTGACTGCGACGAAGCCAGCAGCGAAAAGTCTGCCCACCAGCAATCATCCCCGCAGCGGCAAACCGGACTGCCCAATAGTCAGCTGCCGCACCGAAGACAGCGCGCTACCGGCCGACAGCAACAGAAGGCCGCCAAGATGCTCAGAAATACCTGGGTATATTCATTAAAGAAGGAAGAGCTCGTTACCTACCTTGCCGCCTTCGAACAAACTACGAACGGCACCGTCGACGAGTTACGAAAGAGGTTCGCCAAGTTCATCACGGCAGATCATCCACAGGCACAACAGCAGCGACT